>JAEIFP010000833.1:0-371983 GCA_018903935.1 Drosophila insularis
TTTTAAATCAAATCCCAACGACTTGTAAATACACTAAAACATATAAGAATTTTCAAACTAATTACATTGAACCAAACATAATTATAACATGGAATCAGTCACACTTCAACCTCCTTAGAGATAAGACGTGTCACAGCAAACCAAACCTCGCTCTACGCAACAAAAACAAACAACAACAAAATTCAAACTCGACAAACAAAGTTCAAGCACAAAGCAAAACAAAAACAAAACACTCACTGCTAACCGTTAAGCCGGGCTTGAGCCCGACAACAGCAACCATGCACGAACCATCAGACATTCAACCCAACAACAAACATTTGTGCGAACCAACATGCATAATATTAAAACGAAATGACAACTGTTCATTTGAAAAAGTATAACCGTTCATAATTAAAATGAAGTAAGTAAGTCGTCTCGCCGACTTGGATATACCATACACCAGTAAAACAAATATTTTAAATTTATAATAACCAATGCATTTTCGTATTTTTAAAAAAATCGGTTTGCATGCTTTTTAGAAGCATATCTTAGTATTTCGCTCACTCAAGCATTCGAGCACCCTAGCGCCCCCACCAGCCAACGGCCAGTTCCGGCGTGGCAAAATCTTTACACATCAAAACTGTGCGCAATTACTAAGCAAATATTTATACCAACTATGGTGTCTCTAGCTAAAATAGGTTTTGAGAAAATCGGTTTTATTTGATTTGCGGGGGCGGTAGGGGGCGTGGCAAAATTTTTATAAATACAAAATGTGCGCGTTTACTAAGCAAATACGCATACCAAATTTTGTGTCTTTAGTTGCTATGGTGTATAAGAAAATCAGTTTTATATCATTTGCGGGGGCGTTAGGGGGCGTGGCAAACATTTGAAACAAACTCGATAAGCGTACATATGACACGAGTCTACATACCAAATTTGGTGGCTCTAGCTCTTATGGTCTCCGAGATCTAGGTGTTCATACAGACGGACGGACGGACAGACGGACATGGCTAGATCGTCTCGGCTGTTGATGCTGATCAAGAATATATATACTTTATGGGGTCGGAAAAGCTTCCTTCTGCCTGTTACATACATTTTGGCGACTTTAATATACCATTTCACCCTATGGGTGTATGGTATAAAAATCTTGAAATCTAGCATTAAGTTAGAGGACCTTCAAACGTTTGCACAATTCATAGAAATAATCCTAAAACAACATAAAGAATTATTACATCCAGGAATCGAAAAAACAATTAATTTGTTTAAAGAAAAATATTATTTTCCCGATTTTCAAAACCTAATTCAAAACATTATTAATGAATGCTCAGTATGCAATATCGCAAAAACCGAAAATAGAAATACAAAACTAACTTTCGAAATAACACCAGAAACTTTTAATATCAGAGAAAAATACGTCATGGACTTTACAAGATCGACAATTTACAATTCCTTTCATGCATTGACATTTACTCCAAATTTGCAACACTTGTAGAAGTAAAGTCTAGAGATTGGTTAGAAGCCAAGAGAGCAATTATGAAAGTATTCACTGAAATGGGCAAACCAATAGAAATAAAATCAGCCAAAGATTCAGCATTTCTGTGTCTGTGTCTGTGTCTAAAAAATTGGCTACAAGAAGAAAATGTAAAGTTAGACATCACAACAAGTAAAAACGGCATTTCAGACGTAGAAAGATTCCATAAAACAGTAAATGAAAAACTCAGAATTATAAATAGTGAAAATTCTCTACATATACAACCATAAAACGAGACGTAAAACAAGTAACCGAACGCCAGCGGACATTTTTATCTATGCAGGATCACCGGACTATAATACCCAAACGAATAAAATACGTCAAATAAACAATTTAAATAGAGATAGACGCGACTTCGAAATTGATACTAGATTTAAACAATCACCATTAGTAAAGTCAAAAACGACAAATCTATTCAAAAAGACAGGAGAAATAAATCAGTTAGATGAAAAACATTTTGAAGAAAGAAATAGAGGACAAAAGATCACACACTACAAATCAAAATTCAAGAAGAAAAAGAAAAGAAGAAGAAGAAGAATAAAAGCAAATACGACAATTGAGTAATTACAGGTCAACAAATCAAGATGGCTTTTTGCAACATGCAGCCAATCCATTGACATAAACCCAGTAAAAGCACCGAAGTGTTACTTAATATTTAAGACAGGAACCATGGATTTACCGACAAACTTTGAATATCATTATTTCAAAGTGAATTTAACGCTAATAGACATTACATATAACAATTAAATGCAGCAAGCACAAGAATTTAAAGACATAATCCATATTCAATACCTAACATAAAAACTAAGTAGGGAAATTAATGGAATACAAATTATAAAACGTAACAAATGATTCAATATACAAATATCTTTTTGGTACGCTTGATCAGGACGATAAAGACGAATTAGAAGAAAAAATAAATAATCTTGAAAGTAATCGCGTACAAGCAAACGAACTAAATTACGTAATAGACACTATTAATAAAGGTTTAGAAGTACTAAACAACCTCAAGGAAGAAAAGGACAAATCAGTAAAATTAGAAGTTCTAATCTTTAATTTTGAGCATTTCACAGAATACATCGAAGACATAGAAATGGGCATGCAGCTCACTAGACTAGGAATTTTCAACCCAAAACTTTTAAAACATAATCGCTTAGGTCATGTTAATTCGGAAAAACTATTGAATACAAAAACATCCACCTGGCTTAAACCAAATTCAAACGAGATATTTATCATTTCAAACATTCCTCAAGAAATAATAAAGACCCCTATCTTTGAGATACTTCCTTATCCAGATGAAAATAAAAATATTTTGACAGAAAATTCATACGATAAATACTATTTTGACAACAACACTTTGTTTAATAAAAATACAAAACAAATAGAAACTAATGAATGTATAATAGGCATTTTAAATCAAATCCCAACGACTTGTAAATACACTAAAACATATAAGAATTTTCAAACTAATTACATTGAACCAAACATAATTATAACATGGAATCAGTCACACTTCAACCTCCTTAGAGATAAGACGTGTCACAGCAAACCAAACCTCGCTCTACGCAACAAAAACAAACAACAACAAAATTCAAACTCGACAAACAAAGTTCAAGCACAAAGCAAAACAAAAACAAAACACTCACTGCTAACCGTTAAGCCGGGCTTGAGCCCGACAACAGCAACCATGCACGAACCACCAGACATTCAACCCAACAACAAACATTTGTGCGAACCAACATGCATAATATTAAAACGAAATGACAACTGTTCATTTGAAAACACCAGTAAAACAAATATTTTAAATTTATAATAACCAATGCATTTTCGTATTTTTAAAAAAATCGGTTTGCATGCTTTTCAGAAGCATATCTTAGTATTTCGCTCACTCAAGCATTCGAGCACCCTAGCGCCCCCACCAGCCAACGGCCAGTTCCGGCGTGGCAAAATCTTTACACATCAAAACTGTGCGCAATTACTAAGCAAATATTTATACCAACTATGGTGTCTCTAGCTAAAATAGGTTTTGATAAAATCGGTTTTATTTGATTTGCGGGGGCGGTAGGGGGCGTGGCAAAATTTTTATAAATACAAAATGTGCGCGTTTACTAAGCAAATACGCATACCAAATTTTGTGTCTCTAGTTGCTATGGTGTATAAGAAAATCAGTTTTATATCATTTGCGGGGGCGTTAGGGGGCGTGGCAAACATTTGAAACAAACTCGATAAGCGTACATATGACACGAGTCTACATACCAAATTTGGTGGCTCTAGCTCTTATAGTCTCCGAGATCTAGGTGTTCATACAGACGGACGGACAGACGGACATGGCTAGATCGTCTCGGCTGTTGATGCTGATCAAGTATATATATACTTTATGGGGTCGGAAAAGCTTCCTTCTGCCTGTTACATACATTTTGGCGACTTTAATATACCATTTCACCCTATGGGTGTATGGTATAAAAACAATTGACTACACTTGCGGAGGCGAAGTCGAATCTTGCAAAAAAATAAGGGACGGCTCACTTCTAATAAAAACAAAAAACAAACTGCAAGCAATAAAACTATTAAAACTAACAAAAATGACTGATATCAATATTTCCGCGTCAGAACACAAAACATTAAACTTCACAAAAGGAGTAATCTACTGCAACGAACTTCGAGGCATAGTTGAAAATGACATCCTACAAGAACTAAAGACACAAAAAGTAACAGAAGTAAAAAAAATATTAAAAACAACCAAATACAACACAACAAATAAACAAAAGTCAAAACAACAACGCCATACTTATCAAAACCGGACTCATCACTCTAACATACGCGACTTCCAAACTACCAGAAGCCATCAAAATCGGATACGAAACCGTACGCATCAGGCCTTACATCCCTCTTCCACTCAGATGTAAAAAGTTTCTTCGCTTTCGACATCCTACATCTGTTTGCAATAGCCAGGAATCATGCAAAAACTGCTCAGAGCCAAACCATACAGACGGGATCGAATATTGTGCAAACAATAAAAAATGCCTTAACTGCATAAATAACCCAGAACTAGACTATCAACACTCACCCCTCGACCGCCAATGCCCCACATTCCGCAAACAACAAGAATTTACAGCAATAAAATCACCGAAAAGGTAGACCACAAAACAGCACTTCACATATACTCCACAAGACACAGCCAGCAATTGGGAAACACATACGCCAACACGCTTAGACGTCCCACTCCGCGCACAACTAATACCCCAATCGACACAATACACAGGAATATTAACACACACCCGCAAAAACAACGCACCCCCGCATCAACCACCGAACACAACCCACCAGCCAATTCAACAAGAGTAACAAAGTCTCCAACACTACAACAAGCAAAAGATAAAAAGCAAGACACACCAGAGGACATGGAAACCGACGGTAACCCAACTACATCATACTCATCACAACAAACTAAAGATTTAAAAATAAGAATTTTTGCCAAAGACCCCAAGACTAACCCTCTTTCTACCAATTTCAAACCGCCAAAAACAAAAACCATACCCCCAACCAAAAACCAACAGACCAACAACAGCGACAGCGAATCCACATAAGCAACAAACTTCATTAAACTAAGCCTTACTTAACATAAAATATGCTAAGAATAATACAATGGAACTTAAAAGGGTACACTAACAACTACAACGAACTCCTAACCATAATAAAAAAATACACACCACAAATAATATGCCTTCAAGAGACACACTATTATAACACACACATACCCATACCCATTGCAATTAATATATGACACATATATAGAAAGTGAAATGTGTACTTCGTCGCGTCCCTGTTTTTCTGTAAAATTCCCGTCTTATCCGTGCTAGTAAATCTCGTAGTCCTGCAACTAAATAGTTTGTTAGTGTAGCAGTCAACTCTTGTTGTTACTTACGTTCCGCCGGCCGCCAGTCTGCATCGCAAGTGAAAAAATTAAATCATATTTTTTCCCGGCATCCCGCCGCGTCGGTCTCTTGGTGGTCGGAGGGGTGCGGGACGCCTTCTTTCTGCATCACCCAACTTTTTCCTCCGTATTTGTGTTAGTGGGGTGCCAGTCGCACCTTTTAATAAATTTTTAAACCTCCCACGCTGTAAGTAAATACACAATTGGTGCGATAACCAGCTGTTCGCGGACCTGCCAAGCCGGTCTCGAAATCTCTCCCGGGTCATCATTTGGGAGTCGAGCTTTCACCGCAAAACTTCTAAGCCGGGGTTCTCGATCACCTCCCACCAGACTAGCAGCATAGCAGCGCAGCAGCCTAAGGCTTGGTGACGTAAGCGGTGGCGTACCTGGCAGCGGTGCTGCCTCTCATCGCCTAGTACCTGGTTCGAATCTGCTGAGTGGAGCGAAGAAATTTTAAATTAATTTGGAGCATTTTTATTTTTTCTTTCGGACGCGGGCCTCCAAGTACCTGGTTCGACTCCGCTGTGAGGAATTAGAATTAAATTTCAAATTCTTTTATATTTGAAATTTAATCAATACTAGTGGCTTTTCTGCGAAACTCCTTGGCACGGTAGGGGTTCAAATCCGCTGCGGGTCTAGGATTCAAAAAATTATTTTTTATTTTTATTTTATTTTATAATTTTTTTTATCCGTCCATTGCACACCGAGTGGCCCATATTCCCGCTGACTGCCTGTATTATCTAAAGGAAGCCGAGCCGGAGCGGTATAACTCCCAACGCCCACCAGGGGGAAATTCCTGGTCGTCAGGCTGTAGGAAATGGACGGCGAGGAGCTAATGGTGTTTGGGCGTAGTAGATTGCTGCTACATTCGCCTCCAATCCATGGTGAGTTGCCTTTGCGAGCGGCCGCTAGCCAGAACGAGGACACTCCAAAGAGATCGCGGGACGCCATGAGTCGAAATGGAGCAGCTGCAAACGACTGCGCCCCTCCAAAAAGGTCAAAATTGCAGCCTGTCTGCAAAGAATTATCAGAAATGGGCGTACTGCTGGAGGAGATCTCGGAGAGGATCAAGCCCGAGAAGGAAGGAGGCAAGCAGGCCATTACTAACTCCCTTCGGGAAAAGGTGGAGAGGCTTAAAGAGCTGCAGGCGGAAGTCAGTTCTAGGCTCAGTGGACACCCAATCGAGCCAGTGGCATTGGAGGCATGTCCTAATTGTTCGAAGGCGCCACCTGAGCGTGTCAGTCGCGGGCAGCAGACTAACGCAATGTCCTCCGTGACCATGCTATCCCGGCCTACGCAGACTTCACCATCGGAAAGGCGCGAAGGCGACGATAAGGCACCAGGTCCATCCGAACTGCCTGGAAAGCTCTCGCGGCAGACGAGCGCTCACGCACCCAAACAGCGTGCTAAAAAACGGCAACCCGTGGAATCTCAGCAGCAGCAGCAGGCCCCATCTACTCCCCAAGGTGACAAACCGCGCCATACAACAGTGGATCATTCAACAACCGAGAAAAAACAAGGTTGGACAACAGTCGGCCCCGCAAAGCCTCGACGTGGAGCCTCCTCGATACAGACCAAACATAAAACCAAGCATAGACCGGATGCAATTCTAATCGAGGCCAGCGACGGGCTTAGTTATAGCCAAGTACTCAAGATGGTGACCAGACGTACGGATGGCAAACTGCAACACGTCCGCGAGCACGTCTCCAGAGTCCGACGTACTGCAAATGATGCGCTGATTCTGGAGCTCCGGAAAGACTCAGCAACTGACATCAAGGCACTTGGAGAAAATATTACCCTGGTACTAGGCGATAAGGTAGGAGTAAGGCCTCTCCAACAGGATAGAGCCATAGCGATATATAACCTAGATGCAGCGGCGACTCGGGAGGAGTTACTGACAGTGTGCTGGTGGAACGAAAAAATTGATGAGGCCAGGCGGAACTGCCTTAGAGCGAGAAGGCTTTACCAAAGGTCCAGAGGAACCGCTCAGCTCGAGCCTCTAAAAAGCCAGTACCAACTCCGGAGAAGACTTCTGAAGAAAGAAATCAGCTCAAGCAAGAGAGAAGCCTTCCTATCGCTATGCGATACGGCCGAGCAGGACCCTTGGGGCAAGGCGTACCAAACGATAGTCAAAAGACTGCGTTCGGACCCACTCGATACCCCCTGCGACCCACTGTTCCTAGAGCGGATCGTGACGACTCTTTTTCCCAACTGCGAGGACGCTTCGAGCGACCATCCACTTCGTCACAGCGAGGATAGATTAAGGGAGTGCTCATGCGAGGAAGTAATTTCTATAGTCCGCAGGATGAGACCGATCAAGGCCCCTGGCCCTGACGCTATCCCGAACAGAGCTCTTGGTTTGGCTGTCTCATTTGTCCCCGAAGTCTTCACGGAGATGTACAATCAGTGCCTGCGAGAACGAAAATTTCCGAACATTTGGAAACGCCAAAACCTATTGCTTCTCCCTAAGCCGGGCAAACCACCGGGCGAGGCATCCTCATACCGGCCCATCTGCCTGATAGATACCGCAGGAAAGGTCCTTGAATCTATCATAGGGGCTCGGATACAGCAAGAAATCGAACGACATGGCGACTTATCCGAAATGCAGTTCGGCTTTAGGAAAGCACGGTCCACTACTGACGCCATAAACAGGGTGGTCAATATTGCGGCAGACACCATTTCTGGGAACAGATGGAGGGGCGGATCCAAGAAATACTGCCTGCCAATGCCTTTAACACGGCGAGATGGGGCAAAATCCTGGAAGGTCTGGAGTCGTTTGGCGTAGCAAGAGGCTTGGTGCAACTAGTAAGGAGCTACTTTGAAGGACGTACCCTACATTACGCCTCTTCTGAAGGCACGAAGGAGCAGGATGTTTCATCAGGAGTCCCGCAAGGCTCCGTCCTGGGCCCGCTCCTGTGGAACGTCATGTACGACGGTATCCTGAGGCTGCAGCTGCCGTCGCACACACGAATCGTCGAAGGATGCAGAGGCGTGGTGCACAGATGCAGTCGCCAGTGTGGAACGATGGCTAAGCTCTGCTGGACTAAGCCTGGCGGCCCACAAGTCCGAGACGGTCCTAATCAGCAGCAGGAAGCTAGTTCAACGGGCCGAGATACGGGTCGGTACCACCCGGATCCTGTCGCAAAGGGCCATCAAGTACCTGGGAGTTATGCTGGACACCCGTCTGTGCTTTTGCGAACACCTTGAGTACGCGAACCAAAGGGCCCTCATCTCTGTAAGGTCACTTTCAAGGATAATGATGAACACGCGAGGCCCCAAGGAGGGACGTAGAAGACTGCTGACGAGTGTCACAAGGTCGATAGCCCTTTACGCCGCCCCTATCTGGGCCGATGCAATGGACAAAAAAAACTACCGCCGCGACCTCGAGGCTAATTCCGAAGCTCGACCCCTGGTTGAACAGAACGCATGGCGAGGTAAATTTCTACCTAACTCAGCTCTTGAGTGGCCATGGCTGTTTTAGAATCTACCTGCAGCGGTTTAGGCACGATACAGCAGACGAATGTACGTGGTGCGGTAGTGGAATAGTCGAAGACGCGCACCATGTTGCATTTCTTTGCCCGCGCTACGACGAAGCGAGACAGAGCCTGTGCGACGAGGTTGGACAAAGAGTCACGGCGGACAACTTGGTTCTACTCATGTTGGCTGATGTTAAGAACTGGGAGGCGGCCAGTAAGATCGCCGCTACCATAATGAAGGAGCTCAGAAGGCTAGAGAGAGAGAGAGAAGCTAGGATCTGGTAAGGCCGCATGTGAAGCAATGCCAAATAGGCGGTACCGCATGTTCTGTCCCGGACCACTCGCCATCTCCCCTTCTATCAAACGCAGACTATATTGTGAAACGATATGTATATATGTATTTTTGTTTTATTGTAGTAAATTAATAAATTAATAAACGAAATAATAAAAAAAAAAAAACCCATTCCAATTAACTACCAAATTTTTACCAACACAGCTTCCAACAGGTTTGGCGGCACAGCCATATTAGTTCACAAAACCATCCAAAACACCCAGATAAACCAAACCGACCATTTTGAATCCCTTAGAGTTGATAACTTCTTTCGTCCTTTTTTCAAAATTTAAGAAGCCAACTGGTCAACCTTTACCCAATCAACACACGCTTTAAGTGAGAAAATACCAATAAGCCCAAACATTAACAAAGAAACTGCAAACATTTGCAAAATCATTATTCAAACTGCACACCACAACATACCACAATCCTCACCCAACCGCTTTAAAAAAAATACACCATACAATAAAACTCTCACCGAGCTCAGAACCAAAAAACAAAATACATGGAAAACTTTCAAACATAATAGTAACACTGATAATTTAATTAATTACAAAAAAGCCAACGCTCTCTTTCGGAGGGAACTAAAAATATCCAAAACCAGAGCTACAACCGAATTCACCTCCACAATAGGACAGAACACCCCCTCCCACAGAATCTGGGCCAATATCCAACGCTTTTGCGGACTCAACCCAATCAAACAAATCCACTGCATAAAAAACCCAACCAACAACTTACCCACAACAGATACATCCTCCATAGCCCAACTATTTGCCCAACACTGGTCAGACCAATCCAAAGACATCAATTTCAATCCAACCTTTATTACAAACAAACACTCTAATAAACCATTGAACTATATACCCCACCCCTCAGCACAAATAATACAAGCCGACATAACGCAAATTGAACTCCTATCCGCACTTCATTCACTTAAAGGTACCACACCGGGCCTCAATAGAATATCCTGCCCCATAGGGCATAAAAAACACCTCTAACACAGTCAAAACAAGAATTTCCCACCTCTTTAACAATGTATTTAAAAATTTCATCCCACAATCATTTAAAACCATTCTAGTCATCCCCATCCTCAAACCTACCTCCAACAAAACATTTATAACCAACTATAGACCGATCTCCTTAAACTGCTGCCTGCTGCCTTGGTGGTTTGTCACCAAAAATAACCTAATCCACCCCAATCAATCCGGATTTAAACGTGGCAAGTCGGTTTCAGACGGTCTGCTCACAGCAGACTACCTAATAACCAAAGCGCTGCGTAAAAAAAAGCACTGTTCTGTCATTGCCCTTGACGTCTCAAAGGCTTTCGACAGAGTCGGAGTGCACTCCATAATTGACCAACTAATAGATTGGAAACTGGCCCCAGAATTATAAATTTCATAGAAAACTTTATGTCCAACAGGAAAATTAAAATAAAAATCAACAACACATTCAGTTCTCCCTTCTCACTCCTTAATGGCATCCCCCAAGGTTCACCAATATCAGTTATCCTCTTTCTAATCGCCTACAACAAACTTGCCAATATAATCAGCTTACAAAAAGAAATCCATTTTAGTGCCTATGCAGATGATTACTTCCTTATAGTCCCACTCAATAGAGAAAAAAACCAAACCTTCAATCTAGATTCCCTTTTTGCAAACATCCAAGAATGGTCTTCATACTCTGTAGCATCATTATCCCTTAACAAATGCCAACACCTACACATTTGCAGGAAACAAAACTGCAATTGTACCCTATCCTCCAACAATATAGCAATCCCCCTAGTAACCCAACTCAAAATACTAGGACTAATAATAAACAATAAATACAGATGGGACTCACTGATTAAACACATCCAACCATCCCTTAACAACAAACTGAATATAATAAAATGTTTAGCAAGCCCCAAGTTTAACTGCAACACCCATACACTTCTTAAAATAACAAAGGCAACACTCATAGCCAAAATAGACTACGCCATATTCATTTATGGCCACGCGCCTAGATCTACGCTAAACAAACTAAAAACAACATATAATGCTGGAATACGCACAGCCCTTGGCGCTCTCCCCTCAACACCCATCCCCAACCTACTTTTCGAAGCCAACCTACCTACAATAGAGCAAAAAAGAAACCTCATGACAGCCAAAACATACAAAACAATCCTCCACAGTGCTAACTCTCCAATCCATAAATTCACCATTCAAATAAAAAATCAAAATAATAAGAAACTAAAATCCACACTAGAAAAAATCATTACGCTTTGCAAAGACCACAACATTCCCTACCTTCCACCACCCAACAAAAAAACAATCACACCTCCATGGCTATTTCCACCTTCCACCATCAACACTTCCTTACATAAGTTTAATAAACTTGACACATCACCAGAAATATATCAAAAAATCTTCCTAGAACATAAAGACAAACACAAACAACACAAATATATATTCACAGATGGCTCCCTGCAACATAAAACTGCCACATTCGCCATAACCACCGATACAACAGTTCTAAAAACAGGCATCCTACCACACTACTCCTCCATCCTCTCCGCAGAAACAATAGCCATTCTTGAAGCAATAAAGCTGACAAGAACCAAGAAAGGTAAATTCATAATATGCTCCGACTCCCTGTCAGCTATCAAATCCATAAGCAACATCAACAACAACAATTTGTACCCCACTTTAATAAGATCAATCTTAACGAAAACCAACACCAAAATAAAACTCCTCTGGATCCCCAGCCACTGTGGCATTAAAGGTAACGAACTTGCCGACCAAACCGCCAAATCGACCATAAATATGCCCCTCCACTACACCCCCAACTTTAATTGCACTGATATAAACAAATTCCTTAAAAATAACTTATCCCAAAAACTTAAAAACAACATAGATAGCTGCAACACATGGTACCAATAGTTAAACAGCAATCGAACACACACAGGAGACTATCTCAAAAACACTTTACAAAAAGACATAACAAGGATGGACCAAATAAAAATTCTAAGACTTAGATTAGGACACACAAGATTCACTCAACAACACTATATCAACCCGAACGACATAACACCCTGTCCAAACTGCAACTCAACATCCGACCAAAACATAGAACACGTATTAAAAAACTACCCTGCAACCTCCCACATTAGGGAAGAAATCTTTGAACAATTTTGCCCCATATCAATCCTTGCAAACCCTACTCCAACTAACCTCTTAATGATTATAAACTACCTCAAAAAAACAAATTACTACCACATCCTATAGATTTAAATTTAGAAAATATAATTAATCATACAAAATGGAAATGTAAATAAATAAATAAAATAGGTAAATGAAATAGGTAAACTAAATATGTAAATACACAAGCCGAAGGCCCAAGCAGCTAGCGCTTAGTAACTAAGTTCCGACTAATTTGTAATTAGTCCTAACTCTAAGATAAATAAATATAACATGGAATATACCAAAAACTAAACTTAATCAAAATTGCGTAAACAACGACTTAATAGTAGAAGCAATAACATAATAAAAATTTACGATTGTGCCTTACAATTAAACGAAATATCAATAATAAATTCATTGCTTGATTATAGCCAAAGCATTTATGTAACAAACAATTTTACCAGGCTAGAACCTATTTCCTTTATCCAAACAAAAGAGGTAATTAACGAACACACCAAATATTATACTGTATTCCAAACCATTACATTAACAACTTTTATACTTACTAAAATAAGTTTCATTACATACTTTATCTATAAGTTTAAGGCAATGCCACAAGAATTATGACTTAAGCATTTTCGATCAAATAACAATCGTGCCCCCACAGAAATGAAGTAAGTCGTGTCGCCGACTTGGGTATACCATACACCTGTAAAACAAATATTTTAAATTTATAATAACCAATGCATTTTCGTATTTAAAAAAAACTGTTCACATGCTTTTTACAAGCATATCTTAGTATTTCGCTCACTCAAGCATACGAGCACCCTAGCACCCCCACCAGCCAACGGCCAACTCCGGCCATATGGAAAAACGTTTATATGCATAACTTGGCTATTTTTATTCCGATTTTGATCAAACTTGGTGTTTTGCTGGATATTAGTATCAAATTTAAGTGTGCTAAATTTGCACAAGGTAGAAAATTACGGGAGATAATCGAGTTTTTTTTAAATTACGGGGGCGGAAAGGGGTGTGGCAAAATTTTTACACATCAAAAATGTGCACAATTACTAAGCAAATATACATACCAACTATGGTGTCTCTAGCTAGAATAGTTTTTGAGAAAATCGATTTTATATAATTTGCGGGGGCGGTAGGGGGCGTGGCAAAATTTTTATAAATACAAAATGTGCGCATTTACTAAGCAAATATACATACCAAATTTTGTGTCTCTAGTTGCTATAGTGTTTAAGAAAATCGGTTTTATGTAATTTGGGCGGTAGGGGGCGTGGCAGAAATTTGAAATAAACTTGTTCACTCTACATACTACACGAATCTACATACCAAATTTGGTGGCTCTAGCTCTTTTAGTCTCCGAGATCTAGGTGTTCATACAGACGGACGGACAGACGGACATGGCTAGATCGTCTCGGCTGTTGATGCTGATCAAGAATATATATACTTTATGGGGTCGGAAAAGCTTCCTTCTGCCTGTTACATACATTTTGGCGACTTGAATACATAATTTCACCCTATGGGTGCATTACATAATGATACCCAAAAAATCAAAAATACAAAACAAACTATTAACTGTTTTATCTTTGAATAATCTTTGTTCACACCATCGGGTGAACATCAGTGACTGAGAGGTAACATTTTAACACACACACCCCCGAAAGTCTTACCCCTGTAGCACCCAATCGCCCTAGTTTCCGCTCTCCTACAAACATAGGACTTTGAGCCAGATATCCTTCCGTTTCTACAACTAGCTGTAACCTTTCTATCCAGCGACGATAAATCGACCGATAAACGGAAAATCTTGATCTTTACCTTTAATTATAAAATTCAATTTTTTATTGGGATCTCTACTGAAACTAACATTAAATGCCAGTGGATTGACTTCCATTTAAATTACTCACGAACACCAGACGATAAAAAAAAAAACAGAGAGCCGGAGCTAACTTCGGCCGTGCCGAAGTTTATATAGTCATATATCCAACTTCACTACCCAATAACTAATAAATTTTTTTCCCCCTAAAATTTATAACTTTAAAGTAAACATCCGTTTTTTTTTTTATAAACACTTGGACACTTGCAATAACAATTGTCCCCCTCAAAATCAAAGCGTGTGAACGCTAACTCATAACTAAAACACAGGCCAATAAAATCCATTTTATTCATAAACAATTGAACACTTGCAATAATAATTGTCCCCCAAAAATTAAAAGCGTGAGAACGCTAATTTAACATTAAACATTAAAATTCGGGCCAATCAAATCGCATCAATATTGATCACGCCACTGAAGGGCTCACAAATTTAGCCTATAAATATTACTATAAGACATTTTTGTACTTCAGTTTTAAGTTTTCGTTCAACGAATAAAGTCCCCGCTTTTAACTCGAACAAACAATATCTTTTTTCCCCCTTTTGGAAAGACCAGATATTTAATTGGCGCAGTCGATAGGATCGGTAAAAGTGAACTTGTTATTCTATCCGTGTGACACATAGAATTATTATCGGTGTGTTACATGGATTAAGGAAAAATCACTATAAAATTCCGATCCGACATCAAGAACTGTACGGGGAGTGCTCAAAAGAAAAACAGTGGAAAATATTTACGCCAACTGTGCGCGAAAAAAATTTCCTCCTCTGTGTGTTACAACCATAAACTCCAATTGTGGAACAAAAACGCCAATTTTTGTGCGAACAAAAAAAAAACACAAAAACCCCAGAAAATCAACAAAACAAAACACCAACACTAAAAAAAACAAAAATGGCCGTAGAACTTACCGAAGCTCACCTCAATCAAGCACTGCCTTCGTGAAGACAGGTGGCAAACTATGATGGAGCACCAGAGAATCTGACGTCATTCATAAGGAGGATAGATTTCATCATGCACTTATATCCAATCCATGATATAAGGCAACAGTTCAGCGCAATCGAGATGCAGCTCACTGGAGACGCACAACGGCTCTCGCAAATTGGACAAGTCAACACCCGGCCGGAACTAAGATCATTCCTCATCAATGAATTGAACAGACCCCTTCTGAGGAACTTCTACGACGCCTCTACAACACCAACTATACAGCAAACCTTTGTAAGTTTGTAACAGAATTAGAAGACAAATCCTATATTATCACAAACAAACTTAGTCTGGAAAACGATGCAAATAACACCGTTCTTTATACAAATGCTTTAAATAACACTATAAAAGATGTAATAAATAAAAAATTACCCGATAGATTATTTATGACGTTAGCTAGATATGATATAACCACAGTTAGCAAGCTGAAACAAGTAGCTCAAAGAGAAGGGTTATACGAGAATAGTATAACAGAAAACAGAAAACCAAATCAAAGCCAAAATCAAAACCAAAAAGGTGGAAAACCCTTTGTACCCAATAGTACTCCGTCTCAAACAAAACAAACCGATACACAAAACCAACAACTTTTCCAAGGGTTTCAACAAAAATTAAATATTGACAGAGCTCAAAATCCAATGAATTATCAGCAGCAACATAGGTATCCAAAAAAAATTGTAGCAAACCAGCCTACAAAAAGGCAAAGAGAAAGTAATAGTGGAATTAGCAAAATGGACACATCAGAAAATTTTCATCAGAATGCCTCGGATCAATCGGAAGAAGAGATAGGGACAAGTCCTTCATGAGAATAACAATGAACAATAAACCTTTGAGATGTGTAGTCGACTCAGGATCTTCAATAAATATAATGTCCGAAAACTTTTTTAATTTCAAAACCTATTCAGGAGATTCCAAAATTCACATGATTGAAGGAGCAGTAGAATTAAAAGAAATCATTTTCCTTGCACCCAGCAAACTTTGTCCGACAGAACAAAAATTTTATATCCATAAATTTTCAAATAAATACGACATGTTGATAGGCAGAACTTTCCTAAAAGCCTGCAAAGCCCAGATAAATTATGAAGAAGAATACGCAAAACTAGGAAATTATACATTTTATTTCAGAGATATTGAAGAAATAGAAGAAGAACATAACATAGAATGTTTGGACCCACCTACAGAGAGGGACCCAGACACAAATTTCGCAATTGAAAATGAAATAGTAAAAAAGCAATGAGTATAGACTCGACCATTTAAACAACGAAGAAATACAAAAACTCAAAAAAGTCTTGTACAAATTCAGTGACATTCAGTACCGCGAAGGTGAAAATTTGACTTTCACGAGTACAATAAAACACTCTATTCATACAAAACATGAGGACCCAATATACACCCATACAAATACCCACAAATCTTTGACGAAGAAGTCAATAAACAGATTAATGAAATGATGGAATCATTCGAAAATCGAAATCGACCTATTGTTCTCCAATCTGGATCGTACCTAAAAAAGAGGACGTATCCAAGGAACAAAAGTTCCGCTTAGTAATCGACTATCATAGTCTAAATGAGATTACTGTCGATGACAAGTTCCCAATACCGGTAATGGATGAAATATTAGACAAACTTGGAAAATGTCAATATTTCACAACTATTGACCTCGCCAAAGGATTCCATCAAATCCAAATGGATCCCAAATATATATGTATAGTACACACGAATGTCATTCGGACTAAAAAATGCACCAGCAACGTTCCAAAGATGTATGAACAATTTACTAGAAGATCTAATCTATAAAGATTGTTTAGTCTATTTAGACGATATAATTGTGTATTCCTCCTCATTAGAAGAACATTTGGCATCACTAAAAAAGTTTACAATTACATAAATGCGAATTCTTGAAAAAGGAAACAGAATTTTTAGGTCACGTCATAACTACAGAAGGCATCAAACCAAACCCAGATAAAGTCAAAGCAATTCAAAATTTTCCTATCCCTAAAACCCCAAAAGAAATAAAATCATTCTTAGGATTATGTGGATTCTTCCGGAAATTTATACCAAACTTTGCACATATTGCAAAACCTTTAACTCTCGAATTGAAGAAAGGAGCTAAGATTAACATAAACAACCCAGACTATATTTCATCCTTTGAGAAATTAAAATATCTCCTTACGAACGATCCCATACTTGGATATTCCCATTTCAAAAAACCATTTTTTCTAACCACAGATGCTAGCAATATAGCCATACCTCTTCGGTAAACATTTTGAAATCCTAAGTGATCATAAACCCCTTGTCTGGTTGCACAATATCAAAGAACCTAACATGAAATTGCAGAGATGGAAGTAAAAATTTAACAAATTCGATTACAAAATAAAATATTTACCAGGAAAAGAGAATCACGTAGCAGATGCCCTTTCCAGAATTAAAACAGATGAAAACTTTTTAGGATCAACAGAAAGCACCGCAGCTACAATACATAGTGCTCATGAGGATAATGAAAATTACATTCCAATAGTAGAAAAACCCATTAATTATTTCAACAGGCAAATAGAATTCACTAGAGGTTCAGAAGACAAAGTAGAAACAACAACTTATTTTTATAAATCAAACATAAAAATAACATACAAAGAAATGACCAATGCTTACGTCAGGGATATAATCAAAAGATATCTTTGGAGTAAGAAAACTGTACTATATTTTCATAATGAACAAGATTTGCCCATATTCCAACAAGCCTTTATTGAAATTATACGATCAAACACAAATACAATGAAGTAAGTAAGTCGTCTCGCCGACTTGGATATACCATACACCAGTAAAACAAATATTTTAAATTTATAATAACCAATGCATTTTCGTATTTAAAAGAAACTGTTCACATGCTTTTCACAAGCATATCTTAGTATTTCGCTCATTCAAGCAAACGAAACGCTCATTCAATTAAATTTGAAAAAATTCTCTACATATACAACCATAAAACGAGACGTAAAACAAGTAACCGAACGCCAGCGGACATTTTTATCTATGCAGGATCACCGGACTATAATACCCAAACGAATAAAATACATCAAATAAACAATTTAAATAGAGATAGATGCGACTTCGAAATTGATACTAGATTTAAACAATCACCATTAGTAAAGTCAAAAACGACAAATCTATTCAAAAAGACAGGAGAAATAAATCAGTTAGATGAAAAACATTTTGAAGAAAGAAATAGAGGACAAAAGATCACACACTACAAATCAAAATTCAAGAAGAAAAAGAAAAGAAGAAGAAGAAGAATAAAAGCAAATACGACAATTGAGTAATTACAGGTCAACAAATCAAGATGGCTTTTTGCAACATGCAGCCAATCCATTGACATAAACCCAGTAAAAGCACCGAAGTGTTACTTAATATTTAAGACAGGAACCATGGATTTACCGACAAACTTTGAATATCATTATTTCAAAGTGAATTTAACGCTAATAGACATTACATATAACAATTAAATGCAGCAAGCACAAGAATTTAAAGACATAATCCATATTCAATACCTAACATAAAAACTAAGTAGGGAAATTAATGGAATACAAATTATAAAACGTAACAAATGATTCAATATACAAATATCTTTTTGGTACGCTTGATCAGGACGATAAAGACGAATTAGAAGAAAAAATAAATAATCTTGAAAGTAATAGCGTACAAGCAAACGAACTAAATTACGTAATAGACACTATTAATAAAGGTTTAGAAGTACTAAACAACCTCAAGGAAGAAAAGAACAAATCAGTAAAATTAGAAGTTCTAATCTTTAATTTTGAGCATTTCACAGAATACATCGAAGACATAGAAATGGGCATGCAGCTCACTAGACTAGGAATTTTCAACCCAAAACTTTTAAAACATAATCGCTTAGGTCATGTTAATTCGGAAAAACTATTGAATACAAAAACATCCACCTGGCTTAAACCAAATTCAAACGAGATATTTATCATTTCAAACATTCCTCAAGAAATAATAAAGACCCCTATCTTTGAGATACTTCCTTATCCAGATGAAAATAAAAATATTTTGACAGAAAATTCATACGATAAATACTATTTTGACAACAACACTTTGTTTAATAAAAATACAAAACAAATAGAAACTAATGAATGTATAATAGGCATTTTAAATCAAATCCCAACGACTTGTAAATACACTAAAACATATAAGAATTTTCAAACTAATTACATTGAACCAAACATAATTATAACATGGAATCAGTCACACTTCAACCTCCTTAGAGATAAGACGTGTCACAGCAAACCAAACCTCGCTCTACGCAACAAAAACAAACAACAACAAAATTCAAACTCGACAAACAAAGTTCAAGCACAAAGCAAAACAAAAACAAAACACTCACTGCTAACCGTTAAGCCGGGCTTGAGCCCGACAACAGCAACCATGCACGAACCACCAGACATTCAACCCAACAACAAACATTTGTGCGAACCAACATGCATAATATTAAAACGAAATGACAACTGTTCATTTGAAAAAGTATAACCGTTCATAATTAAAATGAAGTAAGTAAGTCGTCTCGCCGACTTGGATATACCATACACCAGTAAAACAAATATTTTAAATTTATAATAACCAATGCATTTTCGTATTTTTAAAAAAATCGGTTTGCATGCTTTTTAGAAGCATATCTTAGTATTTCGCTCACTCAAGCATTCGAGCACCCTAGCGCCTCCACCAGCCAACGGCCAGTTCCGGCGTGGCAAAATCTTTACACATCAAAACTGTGCGCAATTACTAAGCAAATATTTATACCAACTATGGTGTCTCTAGCTAAAATAGGTTTTGAGAAAATCGGTTTTATTTGATTTGCGGGGGCGGTAGGGGGCGTGGCAAAATTTTTATAAATACAAAATGTGCGCGTTTACTACGCAAATACGCATACCAAATTTTGTGTCTCTAGTTGCTATGGTGTATAAGAAAATCAGTTTTATATCATTTGCGGGGGCGTTAGGGGGCGTGGCAAACATTTGAAACAAACTTGATAAGCGTACATATGACACGAGTCTACATACCAAATTTGGTGGCTCTAGCTCTTATGGTCTCCGAGATCTAGGTGTTCATACAGACGGACGGACGGACGGACATGGCTAGATCGTCTCGGCTGTTGATGCTGATCAAGAATATATATACTTTATGGGGTCGGAAAAGCTTCCTTCTGCCTGTTACATACATTTTGGCGACTTTAATATACCATTTCACCCTATGGGTGTATGGTATAAAAATCTTGAAATCTAGCATTAAGTTAGAGGACCTTCAAACGTTTGCACAATTCATAGAAATAATCCTAAAACAACATAAAGAATTATTACATCCAGGAATCGAAAAAACAATTAATTTGTTTAAAGAAAAATATTATTTTCCCGATTTTCAAAACCTAATTCAAAACATTATTAATGAATGCTCAGTATGCAATATCGCAAAAACCGAAAATAGAAATACAAAACTAACTTTCGAAATAACACCAGAAACTTTTAATATCAGAGAAAAATACGTCATGGACTTTACAAGATCGACAATTTACAATTCCTTTCATGCATTGACATTTACTCCAAATTTGCAACACTTGTAGAAGTAAAGTCTAGAGATTGGTTAGAAGCCAAGAGAGCAATTATGAAAGTATTCACTGAAATGGGCAAACCAATAGAAATAAAATCAGCCAAAGATTCAGCATTTCTGTGTCTGTGTCTGTGTCTAAAAAATTGGCTACAAGAAGAAAATGTAAAGAAAATGTAAAAACGGCATTTCAGACGTAGAAAGATTCCATAAAACAGTAAATGAAAAACTCAGAATTATAAATAGTGAAAATGACATCGAAGATAAATTAATTAAATTTGAAAAAATTCTCTACATATACAACCATAAAACGAGACGTAAAACAAGTAACCGAACGCCAGCGGACATTTTTATCTATGCAGGATCACCGGACTATAATACCCAAACGAATAAAATACATCAAATAAACAATTTAAATAGAGATAGATGCGACTTCGAAATTGATACTAGATTTAAACAATCACCATTAGTAAAGTCAAAAACGACAAATCTATTCAAAAAGACAGGAGAAATAAATCAGTTAGATGAAAAACATTTTGAAGAAAGAAATAGAGGACAAAAGATCACACACTACAAATCAAAATTCAAGAAGAAAAAGAAAAGAAGAAGAAGAAGAATAAAAGCAAATACGACAATTGAGTAATTACAGGTCAACAAATCAAGATGGCTTTTTGCAACATGCAGCCAATCCATTGACATAAACCCAGTAAAAGCACCGAAGTGTTACTTAATATTTAAGACAGGAACCATGGATTTACCGACAAACTTTGAATATCATTATTTCAAAGTGAATTTAACGCTAATAGACATTACATATAACAATTAAATGCAGCAAGCACAAGAATTTAAAGACATAATCCATATTCAATACCTAACATAAAAACTAAGTAGGGAAATTAATGGAATACAAATTATAAAACGTAACAAATGATTCAATATACAAATATCTTTTTGGTACGCTTGATCAGGACGATAAAGACGAATTAGAAGAAAAAATAAATAATCTTGAAAGTAATCGCGTACAAGCAAACGAACTAAATTACGTAATAGACACTATTAATAAAGGTTTAGAAGTACTAAACAACCTCAAGGAAGAAAAGGACAAATCAGTAAAATTAGAAGTTCTAATCTTTAATTTTGAGCATTTCACAGAATACATCGAAGACATAGAAATGGGCATGCAGCTCACTAGACTAGGAATTTTCAACCCAAAACTTTTAAAACATAATCGCTTAGGTCATGTTAATTCGGAAAAACTATTGAATACAAAAACATCCACCTGGCTTAAACCAAATTCAAACGAGATATTTATCATTTCAAACATTCCTCAAGAAATAATAAAGACCCCTATCTTTGAGATACTTCCTTATCCAGATGAAAATAAAAATATTTTGACAGAAAATTCATACGATAAATACTATTTTGACAACAACACTTTGTTTAATAAAAATACAAAACAAATAGAAACTAATGAATGTATAATAGGCATTTTAAATCAAATCCCAACGACTTGTAAATACACTAAAACATATAAGAATTTTCAAACTAATTACATTGAACCAAACATAATTATAACATGGAATCAGTCACACTTCAACCTCCTTAGAGATAAGACGTGTCACAGCAAACCAAACCTCGCTCTACGCAACAAAAACAAACAACAACAAAATTCAAACTCGACAAACAAAGTTCAAGCACAAAGCAAAACAAAAACAAAACACTCACTGCTAACCGTTAAGCCGGGCTTGAGCCCGACAACAGCAACCATGCACGAACCACCAGACATTCAACCCAACAACAAACATTTGTGCGAACCAACATGCATAATATTAAAACGAAATGACAACTGTTCATTTGAAAAAGTATAACCGTTCATAATTAAAATGAAGTAAGTAAGTCGTCTCGCCGACTTGGATATACCATACACCAGTAAAACAAATATTTTAAATTTATAATAACCAATGCATTTTCGTATTTTTAAAAAAATCGGTTTGCATGCTTTTTAGAAGCATATCTTAGTATTTCGCTCACTCAAGCATTCGAGCACCCTAGCGCCCCCACCAGCCAACGGCCAGTTCCGGCGTGGCAAAATCTTTACACATCAAAACTGTGCGCAATTACTAAGCAAATATTTATACCAACTATGGTGTCTCTAGCTAAAATAGTTTTTGAGAAAATCGGTTTTATTTAATTTGCGGGGGCGGTAGAGGGGGTGGCAAAATTTTAAATAAACTTGTTCAATCTACATACTACACGAGTCTACATAGCGAATTTGGTGGCTCTAGCTCTTATGGTCTCCGAGATCTAGGTGTTCATACAGACGGACGGACAGACGGACATGGCTAGATCGTCTCGGCTGTTGATGCTGATCAAGAATATATATACTTTATGGGGTCGGAAAAGCTTCCTTCTGCCTTTTACATACATTTTGGCGACTTTAATATACCGTTTCACCCTATTGTTGAAAAAATTGAATCCCAAATTATAAACAAAATTGATACTCCAATCTTAACAGCGGAGAAAAACCCCTCGCTATATCCCAATGTATCCGCCTGAGGACAGGCAAATTGTTTTAGGATGGGGAAGTCATATATCCAACTTCAATACCCAATAACTAATAAATTTTTCGCCCCCTAAAATTTATAACTTTAAAGTAAACATCCGTTTTTTTTTTATAAACACTTGGACACTTGCAATAACAATTGTCCCCCTCAAAAATTTAGCCTATAAATATTAGTATAAGACATTTTTGTATTTCAGTTTTAAGTTTTCGTTCAACGAATAAAGTCCCGGCTTTTAACTCGAACAAACAATATCTTTTTTTTCCCTTTTGGAAAGACCAGATATTTAATTATATACCCTTGCATCTTTATACATACCAAATTTCTTTAACTTTAATTGTGGTAAAAAATACAAGAGTCACAGTTTTTCACCGATCGTTCCTATGTGATATTTTCACCCGATCTTAATAAAATTTGGCATAGTCATTAATAGGTATATTAAACTAACAAATATTCATTTTTATGCCAATTGCGTGAAAAGAACGAAGTTATTGATAAAAGTCACTGTATTCGGCCGATCGTTCCTATGGGTGCAATACGATATAGTGATCCGATCTTGATCAAATTTGGCACAGTCGTTTACAGTCGTTTAATGAATTCACCAATATTAAATTTCACGACAGTAGCTTAGAAAATAACGAAGTTATTGAGAAAAGTCACTGTTCGTGACTTTGCCGTTTGTATGGGAGCTATAGGATATAGTGGTCCGATCCGGCTGAATCCGAGATATACAACGCCTGCAGTATATACAGCCTACATGCAAAATTTCAACTCTGTAGCTCTTTTGGTCTAAGAGGAGTTCGCGTTGATCCAGACGGACGGACGGACGGACATGGCTATATGAACTCGTCTCGTCCTGCTGATCAAGAATATATATACTTTATATGTTCGGAGATGCTTCGTTCTATGCGTTGGACACTTCTGACCAAAATTAATATAGCCTTTTTGCAAGGGTATTTTGATGATTACGTTTGCCGAAAATAAAATATGCAATCGATAGGGAATACTTCACAGACTATGAATCAATCCATGGTTTTAAAAATCGGTTCACAATTATGGGTGAGATATTTTCAGAAGGTACGAATAAGTAATGATTTTTACAAAAATTTTCAATTTTAAACTTAAAGTATTTATAAATATTTGTTTTCTCATTCTCGCATTCCTGCTGTCTCTGTTGTATTTGAACTATCTGCTTGGAAATTTGTTGTTTTTTTTTATACTAAGGTTCGAATTTTTCTCTCTCAAGTTGTTCAAGTTTTTTTGTGTGTCATGCTGTTTTTGTTTTTTGAGCCGAACACAGTCATCGCTCTTCATATGTTTGTAGAGTTTGTTTTCGGTATTGGTTAGCTGTTTAAATTGTTGATTATATTGGTCACGCCTAAGTTTTAAATGTACTTTTATTAACTTGTCATGGAAGACTAAAGTGTGTCTTTATTATATGCCGGCTCGAGGTCAATAAATAAAAATACAATGTTTTTATTCCGTTTTAGCTTCGCAATATATTTAGTTTTCAGGGGCCACAACATTTTTATAGACATAGTATTTGTAAAACAACAAATTTAAAATAAAAATAAAAAAAAATTTTAAAAATATAATCCTAATGTTGGAGGGAAAGCAGCTATATTTTATTTATTTATTTATTTATTTACGTCAACTAACACAGCAGTCGACGAAAAAGCTTAAGCTAAAGACAAATAGTAATTAAATTAAAAAAGCTAGCTTAGCTATATACACAACTAAACATCCCCGATCCGGTGGAGGTGTTTTATTTGCATAAGGTGCCAGCTATGCCCCGATTCACAGCCAATGTGGTCAGGGATGAGTTGCAGCCAATCCAAGTCCAGAATATTTTCATTGGTTTCGCTGTAGATGATTAAAAAGTATAGCGCGAAGAGAAGTGACAGAAAGATGAGGAGAAATTAGGTGAGAAAGGTTGTTAAAAGATTGGCAAAGAACACGAAAAGGTTCGTGAAGAGAGTAGTTAGTCAGACATCTACTAAGGTAAATAGGAAAAAAGTTTCTGGTCCGACGTGAGGGAACACAAAAATATAGCGTACCTAGTAAATTAGTAGAAATGACTTCGCCGTTGACTAGTTTATGGAGAAAGAGAATGCCAAAAACGAGCCTACGGTAGTAAAGTGAAGGAAGATTAATAAGAAGAAGTCTGTCAGAATAAGAAGGTAGGCGAAGACTCGGGTCCCAATTAAGACCGCGTAACGCAAACTTAAGGAATTGCTTCTGTACCGATTCAATACTACGCTGGTGAACATCATATTGCGGGTTCCACACTGGCGAGCAATATTCGAGAATAGGGCGAACTAACGAAGTGTATAAAACCTTTGTTACATAGGGATCATCAAATTCTTTGGCCCAACGTTTAATAAAGCCAAGAAGGCTGCATGCTCTATTGACAATTGAAGAAATATGAACATTAAATGAAAGTTTTGGGTCAAACATAACGCCTAAGTCTTTGAAGGATGGTACACAATCTAACAGAACAGACTTAATAGAGTAATGAGCTAGGAACGGAGACAAACGACTGAAAGTCATAAAAGAACACTTAGAGGCATTAAGGTGTAATTTATTAACGTGGCACCAATCACAGAACGCATCGAGATCAGATTGCAAGTACTGTTGGAAAGAAGGATCATTATAGGAATAACAAATCTTGACGTCATCCGCAAACATGAGCACGCGTGAGTGAACCAAGGCCAAGGGTAAATCATTTATAAACAGGGTAAATAACAGTGGGCCCAGATGACTGCCTTGGGGTACACCTGACGTAACTTTAATAGTTTTAGATAATGAGGAACGAAAAGACACCTTTTGGGTTCTGCCAATAAGATACGACTTTAACCAAGCCAACAGTTTCGGGGAAAAACCCATGATGTTAAGTTTCGCGAGAAGCATAGAATGATCAACCGTATCGAAAGCCTTACTAAAGTCAGTATAAATAACATCAGTTTGACACTTTTTACGGAAGCCATGGTGTACAAGGGTAGTCAATTCTAAAAGGTTAGTAAGCGACGAACGACCTTTCATGAAGCCATGCTGACAAGGAGAAATAGTGGATCTGGATAGGTGTTGAAGGGAAGACGTAATAATTTTCTCAAACAGCTTTGGTATTGCCGAAAGCTTGGCAATGCCACGGTAGTTAGAAACATCCGATTTGCTACCCTTTTTAAAAAGCGGAATAATAAAAGACTCCTTCCAAATATCGGGAAAGCTACAAGTCTCACTCGATATAAAGAATAACCGAGATCTTTATCGCTTAGATAGGGAAATCTAACACATTTTAAGGATGCAACTAGGTATATTATCAGGACCGGGAACGAAGGAAGACGTCATAGATGACAAGCTAGAGATAATACAGTCTTCAGTAATACTAGGAAAAAACATACAATTTAAATGTGGGATTGAAAAGGGATAGGTTGTGGGATCCGAAACAGTAGTAGAATAAGTCGACTGAAAGAAATTAGCAAACAGATCTGCAATATCTGAGTCATTATTAGCAGTCTGGTCATTAAGTCTGAAGGTGGAAGGTAGTACATAAGAGCGTCTTTTGGAATTAACAAAGTTGTAAAATCTTTTGGGGTTCTTATAAAATTCAACCTTACAGCGAACGATATAATTATTGTAGCATTGAGTGTTTAAAAGACAAAATTGAGATTTGGCTATACAGTAATTTGCATAGTCAAGTCGCGAACCAGTTTTTTTAAATCTTTTAAAATATCTCGATTTAATATTGCGGAGATTAGAGAGCCTACGTGTGAACCAGATTGGCGCGCTGGAGACGGTAGAGACATTCACATAAGGAACGCATTTATCAATTAGAGAATTAAGAGCAGAGTAGAAAAACTTCACTGCACAATCTATATCGCAGCACTCAAATAGAAATGACCAATCAAAAGAGAAAATAAGGCTATTAAGAAGATTGAAATTTGTTTTACGAAAACATCTACGACGAGAATTTACGATGTTATTAAGTGATTTAGTAACGGAATTGTAAGAAATAGTAACTTCAATGGTAGGGTGATAAGGATCTTCAGGTTTCACTAGGGGCTGTGTTCGGGATACAGCACTAACAGTGGGATCAGAGACAAAAACAAGATCAAGGATTCTTTTAGAAGAGTTAAGGAAAGAATTCAACTGATATAGCGGACATTCAAGTAGGCAATCAAGAAAAACATGTTGAGATGAAGGAATTAAGAAAGATAGATTATCATCAACAAGCCAAGAAATATTAGGCAAGTTGAAATCACCTTAAACTATAAGGATATCACGATCTTTAAGACTATTAAAAATAGTTTGCAAAGCATCAGCATGGTGCATATAGGTCATGATATCAGAAGCTGGAGGAATATATGAACAAGAAATATATAAGCTAAAGTTGGAACATGTAACTTCGACGCAAATAAACTCAACACCTAAGGGCAGATCAATCGGCACGACACTTGAACACAGATTCGAGTTAACAGCAATGAGTACTCCACCGCCACGACGACCAACACGATCAAGCCTATAAGAAATAAAGTTATTAGAAAGAATTTCATTATCCAAAACAGAGGAGTTAAGCCAAGTTTCAGAGAAAGCTAATATGTCAGCCGAAAAGGTTTGGCTATCACAGAACAGGTTCGAGAGCTTGGTAAGAAGTCCTCTTACATTTTGATAATGAATGCAAAGACTAGACTTTATTAGTTTTTTGAAGCAGAAGATAAATTAGGAAGGTGGACAGGCAACGGACGGGAGCGCTTATTGGGCGCAAACTCGTGTACAACTAGGCCCTCTGGCCAGAAATTAGTGTCAACCATAGCTGAAAAATACTCATTTGGTACTGTAATTTTAAAAGAGGAGATTTCGCGAGGCCTTGAAAACTTAAACTTTTGAATTAAAACCTTAGCAGGGCATATATTACCAATGTAAGCTGCCACAGACGACTCAGAAGTATCTGGAGCAAGCCTAGAGATAAATAATTGTTTGCGATGAGGCACTACAATTAGTGGAGGCGGAGGAGCATTGGGATCCGCAAGTGATTGAGAGCCAGCATGATCCTGAGGTACACCAGGGCTTGTAATGGGTACTTCAATCTGAAAAGAAGAACATAAAGAGGGACAAGAAGATGGTGTAGGCGAAAGTAAAATGGGAGACGATGTAATAGAGAGTGCTGGCGACTGCTTACGAGGCAACTCAAGGGTACATTTCTTGGGTAACTTATCAGAAGGTGCATCGTTAGACAGCTGTTTGGCCAGTTTGTTTAAAGAAAGAAACTTTAAACGAAGATCCCTATACATACGGCTAAAATCAAGCTGCTGGCTGGCACAAGATGGGCAAGTCCAGCGCATTAAGCCAAGCTCAGGCTTAGACACAGACAAACCAGAAAATTTGTCGTAGTCGCGGCCATTGAGGCCAGCACATTTTAAGTGAATAAGATTATCGCAGAGCCAACACGATATTGCTCTATACTGATCATCAAAACGATCAGAATGCTTGCAAGTAGGTAGACAACAAGCCATTGAAACGCCAAAAGGAACACAAGGCAAAAATATATACAAAATTTAAAATTTAAATACAAAGCACTAAGATAATTATCGATATAAAATCAATAAATACAAATAAAACAAAGAGACAGCTAGAGTACACAGCACAAGAAAGAGTGCAAGAACAGTTATAAGCCAAGCTTTGAGAGGCGGCGTTACAAAAGTAATTACGCGGCAGAGAGCACAAGCACAAAGAAGAGAGAACAACAAAAATAAAATAATAAAAAAAAAACACTAGCACTGATGGTATGATCGGAGAGGTGAGGGGAGCAACTATAGAAGCAATGACGAGAGAGAAAAGGGGGAAAAAAATATATATATATAAAATACACCAAACACTAATCACGAAAAAAAACTAGTTAATTTGGCAAATTCTGCAAATAAAACACACGGGTCTCAAGCAAACCACACCAACGAAAAAGTAAACAGACTAAGCACAATTAAAAATTGAGAGAAAACAATAAATATTGATAAAAACTCAGGAGCTATGAAAAAACACGACCGTCACGTCAGAGAGCAGAAGCTTTTAAAACTATCAAAAGATAGTGATACACAACAACATCATGCCATTACTATGATTTAGCAATCCAATACTATATCTTTAAAACATCTGTTCTTTTTTCTTCTTTATAAATCCCACAACTCCACAACATACGCCTAAATACCTACCAACTATGTATGTAAATGTATCACAGCTTTATTGATAAATTTTCAATGATATTCCTAACTTTATTATAAATAAATTAATTTTTTGTGATTTATAGGTTTGTTCAAATGTTATTGTGGTTTCAGCCAAAGGCTGAAATGGTATATTAAAATCTCCCAATTGTATGTTTTTGGAGGGCGGAAAACTGGGGCAGCACAATTGGTGGTTGCCAATATCTTTTGATCAATTGGGTGGAACAGGTGTGAGTCTTTCGGAGGTGTGTGAAACGCGCGGATTTTTCGTTTATTCATAGAGAAGACACACGGACAACTCATACATCGGATTGAAATGGAACTAGTAAAAAATTAAGAAAAGAACCCAAAAGTGGAACCCAAAAGAAGCTTCCGGCAGGATGGCTGATGACCTAATGTAAGAAATCAGAATGAAAGGCTAGTGTCTTTTGGGTCGTTGCGCTTTGGATTGAACTGTGTGAGGTGATCCAGCAGAAGCCGTAAAAGGGACGGCCAAATCCCGAATTTCGCGGGGAGCGGGAAAAAGGGACGCGATCTCGAACTCGCAGCTTGTGGACAGAGGGACGGCCAAAGACCGAGCTCGAGATCGCGACCCTTTTCCCCCTCCCCGCGAAATTCGGTAATATCAAATATCGCAAATGCCGTTACTTTGAATAATTTAAACTATATAATAGTTGAATAATTTCAACAATATTTTTTGGAAAACCTGACGTGATAGACAAAATCCTTGTTACTATAAGCCACCTATTAAACTTAATAAAAAAATTTTCAAGATCTGTGTTACACCTGTCTTTATTCCGATATTTGGTTTTTTTTTCAGAAAACACTCCAAGAAATAAAAATTTTTTTCTTTGTCAAATGATCATCCTCATTAAACTTCTTCTCCTTCTTAGACGCCACAAAAAGTGCTTAAAGGTAATACAATTTAATGTCCTCAATGAGCACAAAAAAATTTAAACTCATCGTCCGTCATTTTGGGGATTTTTTCAACATATAAAGCCCCTTGCAGAGGGCATTATAAAATTGATCTGGTTGTTTGAAAATCAATCATAAAGTTGTATACGAACAGTATCACCTACTGCAGTTGGAGTATCGCTATGAAATTTACCAGCAATTGATAGTAATTGAGATAAAACATCAGATCCCAAAATTTTAATCTGATTGGATAAATAGAACACAAGTTACAGTGTATATAATTCGGCTCTGATCAACCGCTGCGGGTAGCGCTGCCTGCTGCCTACCACGTCGTTGCTCGAATCATCAGAGCACACGCATACACACACACAGATGCAACGCTACATAAACTATATGTGTATGCGTGTCAATCGCGGCATTCTTGTAAAAGGGGATGGGGAAAAAGAAGAAAACAAGAAATGGAAATGATATTTGAAAGGTTCTGTGCATTAATGAATTGAGTTACAGAAAAAGAGTTTGGAACATGTAAAAATATTATGGCAATGGACTACAAGGGTATATAAACTTCGGTACAGCTGATGTTGGCTTCACCCTGAATATATTATATTAATTTTGTTTTGTTTTAAATATTTAAAGTCCTACTTTTAATCGGTACTTTAAGTCTTATTTTTAAGTAATATTAATATAATAAGTAATATTAATGTAATATATTTTAAATATTTTTTTTTGTAGGACTAGTTTGGGGAACAACATTTTTTTTGCACTAGTTGAAAGTAATAACACAACTTGAATTGACCAGCCAAAAAAAAAAGAAACCTCGCCAAAGAAACTAGACGATCTGGCACTAAACTATGATCTAGCTGAAATTTTAAACCGTTTATCACTTTCCAACACTAAAATCTCGAGTAGCTTTAGTAAATGTTAACCTTTTTTATACCCTTGCAGAGAGTTTCTTAAAATTGTTTGTAACGCACAGAAGCACACGTTTCCGACTTCGTAAAGAATATATGTATATTCTTGCTCAGCATGAGAAGCTGAGTCGATATAGCCACCCGTCGGTGCTTAGCATAAGAGCTATTGGGATGAAACTTGATATTTGAGCTACTTATAACCCGGGTAAGATAAAGTATGAAAATTATCATAGAAGAATAGAAGAAAAATAGGTTAAAAAATTGGAATATCCCTATGCAATTTACTAATATGATATGTTTTTATGTAAAATATCAGATCCTGAATTCTGATCGGATAAGTAGAACACAAGTTACAGTTGTTCACGCCACCGGGTGAACAGCAGTGAGCGGCGAAGAACAGCGAGGAGTGAGGAGGGTTTTTTTATCCTCGGCAGCTACGGTCACACCAGGAGGGGTGACTGGTTTTTTCCCATGGGCATCGCCATTTAATCTAGTCCGAGTTTTTCACCCAAACACCCGTTCTTCTCCTTCTGATTTGTAATCTCGAACTTCATATTTTTAACCCGAACCATTTCGTGTGTGTCGGGTAACCTGTGAATATTTAATAAAAAGAAATTGGCACCAGCCAACGACTTGTATTTTATTGGGATCCTTCCGCCCCTCCACGAACATTGGTCCTTCGAGCCGGATATCCTTCCGCTCCTCCAGCTAGCATCGGCGGAATTCCTGATAAGTACAAAATTTCATTATTCATTTCATTTGCCCTACATACTAATAAAAGTGTGAGGTTTTCCCGCTTTTCCACAGCGACCTACACACTTTTATATATTGTATGTACATACCTGACCTGTTCCAAGGTTCCATGGTAGTTCCTAATCCTTAGCGTGTTTGTCTAACGTTTTCGTTTTCCATTTCACGATCACCCTTTTTATTTTTTGGTCCCATTCCATTTTTTTGTACATATATATGCATTCACATGTACATGTGTTTTTCACAGCTGTTCGCCAAGTCCGCGTAAAGGTTTAAAAAAGAGAGAAAAAAATAACCAAAAATTATTAAAGTATTATATAAAAAAAAAAAAATAGAAAAAAATAGTAATCAAAGTGTTCACCGCGATTTCTTATGTGTTCGAATTATATCCATGCCGAACTAGTTTCCTCACGCGCGTATATTCTTACATACATACATCTTCATCTGTTGATGTACGCGCATATGTACATACCCATCTACATATAAATTATTCGCACATTTCTCACAACTCAAAAAAAAACAGAGAAAAATTGTTAATAGCAATTAACGTATGCACCGCGACTTCTTGTGCTTTAAATTGGTTGCAAAATTAATTTCCTCACACGCGTACTTGAAAACCGGTGCACTTGCTTACATATGTACATACATACTTACATATATCGTCATACATTGATGCACGCACATATGTACATATCCACAACACATAATCCATTTCGGCGTCGCGCATTGATTTAACAAAAAAAAGGGAGGGGAAAGGAATCCAACATTCAACTAAAAGACAAATTACTTACGTTTTGTGTGAAGAACGCGGGTGCATACATATCTACATACTTACCTGTGTACTTACGCATGTACGTACATACATATATATATCCAGGCATTCGTCCATATGCACTGATCGGGTACTGTGTTTGTTTCGCGCACAACACTCGCGGTGTGTCAAAAACGTTCGTTTTGTGTTTTTTTTCCGCACAACCACAAAACAAAAAAAAAAGGCAAAAAAATTAACATAAATAAACAACAAACCAAAACCAAATATATAAGCAGCGGCCGACAGCTGTTTTCGGAATAGTGGTGACACGTGAGTCGAGTCGTGATATCGATAGGCGGCTTTTTTTCCGATTTCCTGCTTTCGCCTAAGTATATCCCCGTCCATATTTATAAATACACAGATAATTCCTTCCGGCCATTATTTTGCCCTCATATATATCACCTTTATAAATTATATATATATTTTTTTTTTACGGCCAGTATTTTGCGCACATATATATATCCGCCCATACTTATAAATAAATATATATTTTTTCCAGCACTATCGGGCCCATATATTTATATCCGCCCATATTCATAAATACATACATATAGATCTTTTTCCCCAGCACTATCGTGCCCATATTTATATAGCCGTCCAGATTTATAAATTATTTAAATAATTTTTTCCGGCCAGCCTTTGCGTACATATATATATATCTGCCCATAGTTATAAATAAATATATATTTTTTATTTTTTCCCAGCACTATCGGGCCCATATTTATATATCCGCCCATTATAAAATGTACATATATTTTTTCCGGCCAGTATTTTGCCCACATATTTATATCCGGCCATATTTCAAATAAATATATATTTTTTTTTTCCTAGCACTATCGGGCCCATATTTATATATCCGCCCATATTTATAAATTATACAAATAATTTTTTCCGGCCAGTATTTGCGCACATTTATATATCCGCCATATTTATAAATTATACAAATAATTTTTCCGGCCAGTATTTTGCGCACATATCCAGATTTATATACAACGTATTTTCTTTTTATCCTATATATCTTTATTTATATTTTTTTCATCCGTGTTTTGTTTTATACGTACTCCCATCGTTACCTACGAATCCATATAAACTTGTATTGTAATCATTTCGCTTCGTCTACGTGTAATTTTCGATCCGCATTCGTGCGTCCCCATACAGTCCACTTCTCCTTTTTTGTGGTTTTTCCAAAACAAAACCACACAACCTCGGTCGTCTATAAGGTCGTCCTCTGAGTATGTCCACGGAGCCGTCCCAGACTGCGCCGAAGTCTAACAGTCTTTCGTCTCCCTCTGCAACTCCGGAGAAGGTTCGGCCTCCGAAAACTCCGGTGACCGTGAAGCGTACGGATATTTCGTGCAAGTTCTCGTCTGTTCGCAGCCGCAGCGAATCCCCAAGATCCTGTCCGTCTTCGTCCAGCCTACCTAAGGGTCGCAGATTTTCGGTTAAGGACTCGAGTGAACACAAAGGTCGTTCCACGCTTCCAACCCAGACCCAGATCCCGCACGTTGTTGTGACGCACTGTTCCGACGCTCCCGTCACCCGATCCGTATCACAACAGCGTAGAGAACACTCCAGAATGTCCCTCTCCGATTTCGTTCTGGCGTGCGACGCACTGACTCTGTTTGAAGCTCGTGAGAGTGAAGCTCTAACTTCTGAAGTGCCCTTGTTTTCCATAAAAATGCACTTAGAGCAGCTCAAATCCCTCTGGTCAACTGTCGAGATGGAATACTCCCGTTGTCACAAGGCCTTGACAGTCCAAACCGACGAGGAAAGCTTGGCAAACATAAGCCACATCAAGGCGAAGCACGAATCCGCTTACGCGGCGTATGTGCGATGCGGGACGTTGTTCGGAGAACGCATCGAACAGCTCTCGGCACAGATGACGCGTCTTATGCGTCAGCCAACCGCTCCGTCGGGGCCGCCGGGGCATAGAGTGCCTCCGTGTGAGGTGGAGACATTTGATGGCGACAGCCTAGCATGGCCCACATTCCGTGATTTGTTCGTCGCCATTTATATCGCCAATCCGTATTTGTCACAAGTGGAGAAGCTCTATCACTTGAACGCCAAGACGCGAGGGGAAGCGAGAACCATCGTGGCTAAGTCCCCCCTGACGAATGAAGGTTTCCAGGCCGCGTGGGAAAACCTCACCGCACGGTATGAAAATAGCCGTCTGCTTGTCATGACTCAAGCCAGACAACTCCTTCAGATTCCCGCGGTGGCACAAGAGTCGGGCAAATCCTTGCGAGAGCTGCAGACTGCGTTTCAAGGGTGTCTTACCGCGCTTGAGCGTTCGGGTGTTAGCACTGAGAATTGGGATGTCCTACTTATCGCCATCTGCACTAGCAAATTGCCGAAGGCCACTATCCTCCTGTGGGAGCAATCAGTGCCAAATAAGACTGTCGTCTCAACTTGGTCCGATTTGAACCAATTTCTTACCGATCGGTATCGTGTCCTGGATGCCACCGATGAACATAAGTCGGCCCCCAGTGTCCAGGCCATCCCCATTGGCCCCCGCAAATCCTCTGCAACGATGAAGATCCAAGCGTTTCCCGCGAAAGCTCAGCTTAAACCGGCGTCTTGCAAGCTGTGCCATTGGGAGAATCACCCAATACGGCTCTGCCCTAGTTTTCTTGATATGCCTGTTCAGAGGCGTTCGGAAACTATTCGACAACAGGGACTCTGTCTGAACTGTTTTGCCCGCGGTCATCAGGTGAAGGGCTGTTCCAGTGCACATAATTGCCATACCTGCAAGGAACGTCACCATACTCTGTTGCATCCGAGTGATGTGTCCGTGTCCGCACCGTCCGCTGCGCAAGTCCCACCATACAGCGCCGCAGAGCGTCCGTCCACGAGCAACCAACTCACAAATGCTCAAAGTTATTTTGCATCTACCCCAGGCAGAGGCCTTTTAGGCACTGCGATTGTCACTCTGCACCATCGTGGTGTGGATCACCACATTCGGGCGCTGATCGACTCTGGGGCCGATTCAACGTTTCTCTCCGAGCGTGTCTTCAACATGGTCCAGCCCCCCTTTTACCCAGTAGACGCCGCGGTTACTGGCATGGGCCAGAGTGATGGAGGCTGCGCCGACAAGGTGTGTCTGCTGATGCTGTCTCCCCCGTGTGACAGACTGAACAAGATTGAGGTCTCCGCCCTGGTCGTATCCAAATTGTCAGGGGCCATTCCAACGGCTCCATTCCTTAACACGATTTCGACGCAGTGCCTCGATCGCCCCTGGCTGACCCGTTCTACAACAAGCCCGCGCCTATTGACATGATTATCGGTGCGGACCTGTTTCCCCACACCCTCGGAGAGCGGATCAAAAAGGACATTGGTGAGTTCGTCGGGCTAGAAACCATCTTTGGATGGGTTCTGTGTGGGGCTATCATGCCTGACCCTCCGGCGTCTCGATTGGTTTTCGCTGCACAGACACGAGTTAGCCCAGAAGCAAAACTTGAGGTACTCCTCACCAAGTTTTGGGAGGTGGAAGACCTTCCCGCAAAGCCGGAAAAGGAGGATGACGTATTCTGCGAGCGGAACTTCCAGGAGACCACCCAAAGAGGGAAGGACGGCAGATATGTTGTGTCTCTACCGTTCAAAGGTCCGAATAGCGTCGACTTGGGACACTCAAGACCGATCGCGCTGGCTCAATTCCTGCGGAATGAAGCACGCCTTCTCAAGGATCCCGTCTTAAAAATGCCGCACGATGCCATTATTCAAGAGTACGAGGAATTGGGTCATATGACTCCAGTGCCGCCGCCTCCAGATGAGAAAAACTTCTATCTCCCCCATCACGCGGTGTTTAAGCCCGATAGCACCACCACCAAGGTACGCGTGGTATTTAACGCGTCGAGCCCTTCCACGCGAGGCGTCAGCCTTAACGATGTCTTGCACACCGGGCCTACTCTGCAGGCCGATCTCACGCTTCAGGTACTGAAATGGCGATTCTTTCAATTCGTTTTCAACGCTGACATCACGCAAATGTATCGACAAATCCGAGTCGACCCCAGGCATACTCCCTTTCAGCGGATCCTCTACCGAGACCGCTGCGGCAATGTTCAGGATTATGAGCTACAAACTGTCACGTTTGGGGTTAACTGCGCGCCTTTCCTGGCGATCCGAGTCCTTTTACAGTTGGCACAAGACGTGCAAGCGATGTATCCTCAGGCGAGCGAAATCCTTCGAAACTATATGTATGTTGATGACGTCCTTGCCGGCGCTCACATTGAAGCCGACGCCCGTCTCGCCATACGAGAGCTTCAAGCTGCCCTCCAGTCTGCGGGTCTCCCGCTTCGGAAATGGACTTCCAATAAGAAGGAAGTGCTTCAAGCTATTCCGAGAGAGCACCTGCTGCGAGAGGACTTTTTCGAGCTGGAAGACGCGAGCACCGCAAAAACCTTGGGCATCCGCTGGCAAGCCGCCGAGGACGTCTTCTTCTTCACCGTAGCGGACCCCCCATTGAAGGAGTCGATCTCCAAGAGGCAGGTTCTGTCCCATATCGCTAAACTTTTCGACCCCGCTGGCTGGCTAGCCCCATTCGTTATCCGAGCGAAGATATTCATGCAGCAAATCTGGCTAACCGAACTGGGCTGGGATGATGTGCTGCCGCCTCTCCTGCTGCAGCAATGGCACGAATTTCTGCAGGATTACCCAGGCCTCAGTCAACTCCGCATCCCCCGTTGGCTGAACACCAGCGACAAGTTCTCGTGAGAGCTTCATGGCTTCTGTGACGCGTCACAGAAAGCGTATGGAGCAGCCCTATATGTGCGGGTTCGGTACGGCGATCAAGTAAGAATCCATTTATTAACGGCTAAGACCCGTGTAGCTCCAGTCAAGACAGTCTCGCTGCCTCGGCTGGAGTTGTGCGGAGTGGTTTTGATAGCCGATCTCTGGGCGTCGATCGTTCCTGAACTCCCAATCCCACCTGCAACCTCCCAGTTTTGGACCGACTCTACCATCGTGTTGGCTTGGCTCAATAAACCGCCGTGTAGTTGGTCCACCTTCGTGGCCAATCGGGTATCCAGCATCTCCAAAAGCACCAGTGGCCAAAGCTGGGCACATGTGCGCTCCGAGGATAACCCCGCTGATCTGGCGAGCCGTGGAGTCTCCGCGGACGAGTTATCTGCCAGCAGCCTCTGGTGGCATGGGCCGGACTGGCTCCAGCGAGCCCCCGAATATTGGCCAACTCTCCCTCATGAACTCCCAGACACCCAGCTGGAGCAGCGAGTGCAGTGCCACACAACCGCGACCACCCTACTCGATGACGTCGGCGAACGTTTCTCGGACTACGGTAGGGCATTGCGAGTCACCGCGTACGTCCTACGCTTCGCCACCAAAAGGATTTCGACGCCTTCCGCGGTCCGCCTCACCAATGACGAACTTCTCTCCGCCGAGCGCGCCTTGATTCGGACCTCTCAGCGTCGGGAATACCTCGCGGAGATACGGGCCCTTGGTGAAGGGCGACCCCTGCCATCATCCAGCGCGCTACTCAACTTGAATCCATTTCTCGACCAGCATGGGGTATTCCGCTCCTGCGGACGACTCCGGGCCGCTGAGTCCCTCCGGTGTGATGAACGTCACCCTATTCTCCTCCCCTATAGTACTCATTTCACTCGCCTGCTTGTCGAATTCGCCCACCGCATCACGTTGCATGGCGGCAATCAACTGATGGTGCGGTATCTGCGCACCAAATTCTGGATCCCACGGGTCAAGAACCTGGTGAAGTCCCACATCAAGGGGTGCAAGGTCTGCATCGTTCATCGTCGACGACTACAGACGCAGATGATGGGTGATCTCCCTCGAGAGCGCATCACGTACTCCAGGCCCTTCACCCACACGGGCATTGACTTCGCCGGACCGTTCGAGATCAAGAATTACACCGGGCGTGCGTGTCTCATAACTAAGGGTTATGTCTGCGTCTTTGTGTGTTTCAGCACGAAGGCGATCCATCTCGAGGCTACCTCCGATCTCACCACTGAACGGTTTCTTGCAGCCTTCTCTCGGTTTGTCGCACGGAGACAATGCCCACAGCGCATTTACTCCGACAATGGCAAAACCTTCGTAGGGGCCTCAAAAGCGCTCGAAAAGGATTTCCTGAACGTCACCAAGCTTGATATAATGAAGGCATTTCCCCAGCACATTTTATCCTGGCAGTTCATTCCGCCCAGCGCGGCCCATATGGGAGGACAGTGGGAGGCAGGGGTCAAAAGTTTTAAGACCCTGTTTTACAAGTCTTCTTCCACTGTCAAGTACACGTTCGAGGAACTCTCCACTCTCCTGTGTAGGATCGAAGCGTGCCTAAACTCCAGGCCAATTTCTCCCATGAGCGAGGACCCAGAGGATCTGCTGGCCCTAAGCCCGGGGCATTTCCTGATTGGAGGACCACTCTTATCCATTGCGGAACCGGAAATTCTGGTTGAGCCTATGTCGCTGATCAACCGATGGCAGCGACTGAAGGCAATCCAGCAGGCTTTCTGCCGCCGATGGAAGAGTGAGTACCTCAAGGAGCTCCACAAACGGAATAAGTGGATATTACCGACTCGCAGCCTCCAGACCGGCGACCTCGTGATCGTGTCCGAAGATAATCTCCCCTCCAACGAGTGGCGCTTAGGGCGAATTGAGCACACTCTGCCCGGGGCTGACGGTCTCGTCCGAGTGGCTGATGTCACCACAGCGCGTGGGTCTATCCGAAGTCCCGTAGCGAAGCTCATCCTGTTGCAAGACAGCAGGAGTCCTGAGCCTAAAACCGTATCGTGTCTCCCAATCCCTCTATGTTCCGTCCGAATGTCCTTGTCTCCGTGCATGTTGTTCGTTCCCGTGCATCGACTAATCCACTCTCTCCTACGTAATTTCTTTCGTTGCAGTTCGTTCAGCTCGCCCCTCCATAGCGACATGGCCCCCACGCGTCTGCCGCACCACTGCAGCAAACGATTTGCTCCACATGGGACGAACGCGTACCGATGCCGGGTCTGCCGGGGGATTCACGCACTCCGGCAGTGTCAGCGCTTCCTGAACCTCCGAGGGGAAAAGCGGCTCCGGGCGTTGCTTATAAATAAGTACTGTCCCAATTGCTTGGCACACGAGCACTCATCCGACGCGTGCCGGACTCGCCATGGTTGGCGACGATGCGGGCAAAAACACCATACCCTGCTCCATATGGCCGACCAACCGCCGAGACAACGCGCCTCGGCCCGGCGTCGCAGCCAACTACCCTCCTCCGGACGTGCAGCACCACCGCCACAACCCCGTTCCCGATCATCTTCCGACCGCTCCGCTTCTCCAGAAGGCGCAGCCGAGATCTCTCTCTCCTCCCTGCTCCACGCCAGGACGACGACTGTCATGCCAACAGCAATCCTCCGGTTGGGCAACGGCTCGAATTTCTTCGAGACCCGCGTCCTCCTCGATGCGTGTGCGGCTGAGAGCCGCATCAATCTTTCTTTTGCCCGGTCTCTGGGGTTGGCTGTGACCAAGGTCGGGGTCAACCAAGCCTGCACGGCCGTCCTCGAGGCGAGGTCCGACAATACGTTCCGGCGGAATGTTATATTCCGGGTCGAAGAGGACCTGCTCATCCGCACCCCCATCCGGGAAGTGTCAGCGCCGGTCCGGGAGAAACTCGCCACCCTGATCCTGGCCGACCCCTATTTCTATCGGCCGGCTTCGGTGTCCGTGGTGCTCGGGGCAGACCTCTATCCTGAGGTCATCCAACCAGGCTGTGTGCCCGGTCATAGCGGTACTCCCGCAGCCCAGAGCACCGTGTTCGGATGGGTCGTCTCCGGCTCCTGTGGGATCTAGGCGCTCCAGAACGCTGCCGTCCCCCATCCTACATATGTCCAGGGTGGCAATTGCAACATGTTGCAAGGGGGGCGGTATGTTCACGCCACCGGGTGAACAGCAGTGAGCGGCGAAGAGCAGTGAGGAGTGAGGAGGGTTTTTTTTATTCTCGGCAGCTACGGTCACACCAGGAGGGGTGACTGGTTTTTTCCCATGGGCATCGCCATTTAATCTAGTCCGAGTTTTTCACCCGAACACCCGTTCTTCTCCTTCTGATTTGTAATCTCGAACTTCATATTTTTAACCCGAACCATTTCGTGTGTGTCGGGCCACCTGTGAATATTTAATAAAAAGAAATTGGCACCAGCCAACGACTTGTATTTTATTGGGATCCTTCCGCCCCTCCACGAACAACAGTCAATATAAATCGGCTCTGCTTAAACGCTCTGCTTTTTTGTTTTAGTAAAATATTTTTTTATTTCAAAATTGATAGACAATTATCAAGGTCAATAAAGTCGATAGAGGAGAACTCAAGAGTATAGGAGTTGTTTGTTTGTTTGTGGGAAGCACATTCGATGTAAACACAATTTTATTTTTTTGTGTGAAGCTAAGCAGCCACCATATTCTATTTTTTGTTTTTGCGTGCCCCTGCAAGTCGTAAATTTTTGAAACTATACTTGATTTGTAATATCTGCAATAGCACTTCGACTCATCATTCGGATCTATTGTTAACCATTCCTTAAACGATGAATCTCGCAACCAGGTGTCACGCGGTTTCTGTTTATATTGAACTTTCGGCATTTCAATGATCCTCTTTTTTCGCGGGTTCAATTAACGTGAAATTCTTCTTCCGTCACTGGAAAAACATACAAAAAGATGGCAAGAAGGATTCATCAACTTCATGCTATCGATTAATATGATGCCCACATTTCATAATTTTAAGCAGTGCTGACATAAGTACAGAAATTGATATAAAAGGCCAGTTTGATCTTCAAAAATGCTAATTTTCTCGCCTGCAGCTAGATCACAATTTTTCCTGCATTTGGCAGTTGAACAATGCCAGATATGGCCGGAAAGAGGCTAAGTTGGCAGAACGGCCCTCATGCTCTGTGTGAGGACTTCGGCAACCGTTCGGTTACACGCATAAGAGGTACGAAACGTGTTCGTCCCCCGGGGGATATGAGTGCCGCGCTCTGGACTAAAGTATTGTAGTATACTTTCAGAGATAGAGTTAGGAGGAAATAATAAAATAAATTGGACTTGAAATTAGAATTTCGAAAGAAAAACAATCTGAAAGTATACAGGATTTCATGCAAACTTTGGAACAGGTTATGTATGTACACACAGCGGAGTTGCTTGGAACGCCCTCTTCCACCCCATACTTAGATAAGATTATTTTTCTCCAATAAATTTTAATAATAAACTGTAGCTAACACAAGAATTAAAAAAGGATTGTTAGCGCACGTGCAAAAAATTTTTTTTAATATATAGTGTTGATCACAAAAACGAAACGATATAAGAATGAATATTAGTGAATCAAAGCGGTTGTGTTTGTCACCGCATTACAATAAAAAAAGATTTTAAATTAAAACTAAAATTAAAATTATCTTTCAATATGTGTATAAATATACATACATATACATATATATTTCAATATATAAATAAATATATATATTGTAAGATGTCATTATTGTTCTGTTCGATTAAATTTAGATATCTACGCATATATCGCTGTTATTATTTTTAAGTATCGTTTGTTAGTATTAAGCCAGTATCGTTAAGGATCGATTGTTAGTATTAAACCCGTATGTGGGAAATATCGGTATGAAAGTGAGCTCGCTGTTCTTTCGGTGACGCTGAACGAAGTCAGACGCATTAGCTGCGACAAAAATTAAATCTTTTGACATCACCCAAGTATCTATCGTTCAAATTAATGCATTCGCATTTTTCAGCTCAGAAGTGGGATCAGTACACGCCACCAATTTTCACAAGTTTTGACCAATTCAAGTCTAATTGTCCTGACCAGCCCCACAATGGGAATCACCAAGGAGGAGATGACGAGAGCTCTGCGCGCAGGTGGATTTGAGGTGCCGCCGTCAGCCACAGTCGTCCAAATTCGCCGACTTCACGCTTCCTTGGGCAGGGACACACGAGACAGCGAAGAATCAGAGCCAAACCGGGTGGAGCTTCATCGGCTGAAACACAGGCCACACGTTCAGCGTCTAAGACGGCCGCTTCCCGCCGACCACCGCTGCCGTTGACACCGTTGCTGTGCCCGCCGCTGCTGCCGTCGACGTTGTTGCTGTGTCGGCTGCTGCTGTTTCTGCCGCTACCGTCGACGTCGTTGCCGTGCCCACCGCTGCCGTTGACGTCTTTGCTGTGTCGGCTGCTGCTGTGTCCACCGCTGCAGTACCTGCCGCTGCCGTTGACGTCGTTGCTGTTTCGGCTGCTGCTGCACCCGTCGCTGCAGTAAGCGCTGCTGCCGTTCCCACTGCTGTGCCCGCCGCTGCAGTACCTGCTGCTACTGTGCCCGCCGCTGCCGCTGACGTCGTTGCTGTGTCGGCTGTTGCTGCGCCCGCCGCTATGTCCGCCGCTGCCAGGAATGCTGCTGCCCTGCCCGCTGTACAGGCAGCCATGCTCGATGCCATGCAAACCGCAATGCATGCTGCTGCCTCGTTTGCCGCACCCGTTACTGTCTCCGTCGTTCCCTTGGCTGCGGACTAATGGAAAGACATGCCTGCCTTAGTGCCATCACACCTGCTGCTTCCGCCTCCTCCAGCCTGGACGAGCACCTGATGACACTATGAAAACAGCATGAGTTGCTACAACTGCAGCAGATGCTCAAGCTGCAACAGAGTATGGATGAAACCCGAGCACCGAGACAGCAGGTCAGTGGTCTGAGCGTTATCGAGAGCATGGTTGCTCGATTCTCGGCTGATAACGCATACGACGTGAAATCATGGCTGAACGATCTGTAGGATGCGTTCGAAATCCTGCAGCTAAACAACCGTCTACGCCTGGTTGCATGCCGGCGGCGGTGTTGTTGTGCACAGTGTCTGTGCACAGCTACGTGGAACTCAAATCAATCCTGCTCCGAGAGTTTGGACGCTCGCGCAGTATTGAGGTGGTGTTACCACGCCACTAGTATGTTGTACTCAGCTCGTACGGTGGCTGAGCTGAAGCCCCTCCTGGAACGCTACGAGCGCTCCCGTGTACAGTTTGCCGCCTCCAAGCAAAGCGTCAGTGTAAAGGTGCAGCCAACACCAACTGCCTTGTCGTCCAGGAACAAATCTTCAGGCCCTGCCACGAGTGAGATCAGATGCTTCAACTGCTCGGGATGGGGATATTATAAACACCAATGCCCGAAACCGATTAGACCGCCGATTTCCTGTTTTAAGTGTGGCAAAGTGGGCCACATCTATAAAAGCTGCCCGACTCGGATCGAAACTGCCGCCACCAACTTTACCACCCCTGCCGCCACCGCTGATGATGTAGGAGATAGAATAAACCATATACAACTGGTGAGTGTTGCTTTTGTTTGTGATGAAGTGCAAGACAGAAAATTTATAAATATGTTCTCCCTCCTCGATTCGGGCAGCCCGAAGAGTTTCAAACGCCAATCGGAAGCCCCCCCCCCCCAACTACAGTCTAAGCCCCAGTAGATTGAACTGCCGTGGTTTAGGAAATAGTCAACTTCTGTCACTGGGTCAAGTTCAGTGTATTGTCCACTTTCTCAGTACTGAGACAACACATACGTTTGAAGCTTTGGCGAATAAAGCAACCGAACTGCCGATAATTATAGGTAGAGATCTTCTGTATAAAACTAAAATTAGACTTTGTAAACTTACAGAACAGAAATATAGAAAAGAATGTATGTTAAGTATGAATAAACATACTGAATGTATAGATGCGAAACTCACTGCTGTTCTAAAGTTATTTGACATATGGCCAAAAGATATAGAGATACTACCGCCCGATAAGAATAGAGTTGTATCTGCCGAATTGTTGTCTACTTCTCCTCTTTTAGGAACTTCTGCTGTACCTGCGGAAACACTGAACGATGCACTGATGGCTATAAATGCCATTGAGGTCCCTGCTATCAATGAGTCAGAGTTTGATATAGAGCCCACTTTACGGGAAGAGCAAGCCGTAGACTTAAAGTCTATTATTTCTACTGCATATGTACAGGTTGCCCCAGATTTAGTTAAGCCTGTGAATTATGAGATGAGAATAGAATTGACTAGCCAAACTCCCATTTCTGCCGTCCCCGCCGTTTGTCGCACCACGAACGCATCGAGGTGCGTGAGATCTGTGGTGATCTCTTAAAAGCTGGCATTATTCGCCACAGTAGTTCCCCTTACGCTGCCGCGATTGTCCCTGTACGTAAAAAGGACAACACCCTAAGAAAGTGTGTGATGTGAGTCGAACATCTGGATGGTAAATCATTCTTCACTGTCTTGGACTTGAAGAAAGGATTCCACCATGTGAAAATGCATCCAGATTCAATTAAATATACTACCTTTGTAACCCCTGATGGCCAGTTTAAATATGTATACATGCCCTTCGGACTCTGTAATGGCCCTTCCGTGTTCACTAGATTCGTTTATTTTGTCCTTAAGAAATTTATAAACCAAAGTCAACTGGTGATATACATAGCGGACGTTGACGATACTATGCGCAGTACGTTCAAGTGCCCCTACGACACAAGGACAAAGCCTGTTACGCGCGAGCCCAAGCAGATAACTGCCCACCTCCCATCCGACCGACCGAGGGGTGCAGCCGTATAACGCACGGCACGAATCGCGCGGACAAATACACAATAGAAAAAACAGACAAACAAATAGTACTATAGCTATCTACGAACTAAATGGGATAGGAAAGATATTTTAAGTATATTAATAGAAATCTCTGAGCCGATTACAGGGAATAGAAGGTTGTAATCAGAGCAGAGGACCCTAAAAGGTTCATGCATGGCATAGTTAGAAGAACAACGACTAAGGGATAAAGGTATCACAGGATGTTTACTCCGTCTACATGGTACCGACAGATTTACCTGAGCTAATAACTCAGGCGAGTCGATATCACTAATTAGGAGCTTGTGCATAAAAATAACACCAAGCATAGTTCTACGGTTAGTTAGGGAAGGAAGGTTAATCAAGAGAAGTCTACTAGAATTCAAAGGCAAATTGACATTGCGATCCCAGCTTAAGCCACGAAGAGCAAATAGCAAGAACTGCTTTTGAACGGATTCAAGTCTAATCTGGTGCGACTCATATTGAGGTGACCAAATCCAAGATCCATACTCTAAAATAGGATGGACAAGCGAAGTAAAAAGAACTTTAGTTGTATAGGGGTCATCGAATTCTTTTGACCATCTTTTAATGACCCCAGGACACTCATGGCCTTTGAGACCGTGGTGGAAATATGGGTGTTAAAATTTAACTTATGGTCCAAATCATTCATATTATTTAGACGTTCTAAAGGGCTATTGTTTAGAAAATAAGTGACCAGTTGAGCAGAGTTATGGAAAAAAGTCATTACCTTACATTTGGTAGTGTTAAGATTTAGTAGATTAAACTGGCACCAGGATTGAAAGTTTTTAAGATCAGCTTGTAGCCGACTAAATGAATCTGTATCTTTATAAGTAAGACAGAGCTTGACATCGTCAGCATACATAAGCACACGCGAATGAACAATGACTGATGGAAGATCGTTAATGAATAGTGTGAAAAGCAAAAAGCCAAGATGACTACCTTGAGGTACACCAGAATTCACAGGAATGGAAACGGAAAAAGAAGACTTAAAAAGTACCTTCTGTTTTCTATTTGTTAAATATTCTCGAACCCAAGATAGGAAAAGGGGTGGAAACCCAATGTCGCTCAGCTGCGAAAGTAATAAAGTATGATTAACAGAATCAAAAGCTTTGCTAAAGTCAGTGTATATGACATCAGTTTGTTCAGCATTTTTGAACCCCTTGATAATTATTGAGGTAAATTCTAAAAGGTTAGTGGTTGTAGATCTACGTTTCACAAACTCATGTCCCAACATGGCGAAATAATAGAGCTGCAAAAATGTTGCAATTGAGAAGTTATAATTTTTTTTAAAAGCTTTCGGAATAGCGGACAATTTTGAGATACCCCTATAGTTAGAGGCTTCGGACATTTTGCCATTTTTATGCAGAGGAATGATATACGACTCCTTCCAAATAGATGGAAAAGGGGAAGATTCGACAGACAATAGAAACAATTTTAAAATGGGTTTACATAATGCGTTTGCACAGAACCTGAGTACACATCCAGGAAGACCATCTGGCCCCGGGGAATAAACAGGTTTAACTAGTTTAAGTTCGCTAAGAAGAGAACTTTCATCAATCACTGGATTGAAAATGCAATGAGCCTTTTTTAAATGATAAGGATACGGACTTGCTCGATATTCCGTTGAGGAATAAGTTGTTTTCAAAAAACTCGCAAACATATCGGCAATTGCCTGATGAGTGCCCCCTTTTTATACCCTTGCAGAGGGTATTATAAAATTGGTCAGATGTTTGTAACGCAAAGAAGGAGACGTTTCCGACCCTATAAAGTATATATATTCTTGATCAGCATGAGAAGCTGAGTTGATATAGCCATGTCCGTCTGTCCGTCTGTCCGTCCGTCTGTGCGAATGCGTTTTACTCAGCCATCTTAAGAGCTATCGGGATGAAATTTTTTTTGGGGGCTTTTTATTACCTGGGAAAAATGAAGTATGAAAATTGGAAGAATCGGACCACTATATCATATAGCTCTGGAGGAAACATTTTTGCAAAAATTGCAAAAATTGGAGTATCGCCATGAAATTTACCAATATGATAGTATTATATATAAAATCTCAGATCCCAAAATTTGAATCTGATCGGATATATAGAACACAAGTTACAGCCGATATAAATCGGTTCGGCTAGCTGCCTACTACGTCATCATCAAATCAACAGAGCACACGCATGCACACATACAGACGCAACGCTACATAAACTATGTATATGTGTATGCGTGCGGGTCGTGTCATGCGTGTAAAAGGGGATGGGGAAGAAGAAGAAGAAATTGAAATGATATTTGAAAGGTTTTGTGCATTAATGAATTGAGATACAGAAAAAGAGTTTGGAACATGTAAAAATATTATGGCCATGGACTGCAAGGGTATATAGTCATATATCCAACTTCAATACCCAATAACTAATAAATTTTTCGCCCCTTAAAATTTATAACTTTAAAGTAAACATCCGTTTTTTATATAAACACTTGGACACTTGCAATAACAATTGTCCCCCTTAAAATCAAAGCGTGTGAACGCTAACTCATAATTAAAACACAGGCCAATAAAATCCGTTTTATTCATAAACAATTGAACACTTGCAATAATAATTGTCCCCCAAAAATCAAAAGCGTGAGAACGCTAATTCAACATTAAAATTCGGGCCAATCAAATCGCATCAATATCGATCACGCCATTTAAGGGCTCACAAATTTAGCCTATAAATATTACTATAAGACATTTTTGTACTTCAGTTTTAAGTTTTCGTTCAACGAATAAAGTCCCCGCTTTTAACTCGAACAAACAATATCTTTTTTCCCCCTTTTGGAAAGACCAGATATTTAATTGGCGCAGTCGATAGGATCGGTAAAAGTGAACTTGTTATTCTATCCGTGTGACACATAGAATTGTTATCGGTGTGTTACATAGAATTAGTGAATAATCACTATAAAATTCCGATCCGACATCAAGAACTGTATACTGTGTGTTACCCATAAACTCCAATTGTGGAACAAAAACGCCAATTTGTGTGCGAACAAAAAACAAAAACACCAAAACATCCAGAAAATCAACAAAACAAAACTAACACTAAAAATAACAAAAATGGCTTTAGAACTCACCGAAGCCCACCTCAATCAAGCACTGTCTTCGTTAACAGGTGGCAAACTAAGATCATTCCTCATCAATGAATTGAAAACGCAGACCCCTTGTGAGGAACTTCTTCAACGCCTCTACAACACCAACAATACAGGAAACCTTCGTAAGTTTGTAACAGAATTAGAAGACAAATCCTATATTATCACAAACAAACTAAGTCTTGAAAACGATGCAAATAACACCGTTCTTTATACAAATGCTTTAAATAACACTATAAAAGAAGTAATAAATAAAAAATTACCCGATAGATTATTTATGACGTTAGCTAGATATGATATAACAACAGTTAGCAAGCTGAAACAAGTAGCTCAAAGAGAAGGGTTATACGAGAATAGTATAACAGAAAACAGAAAATCAAATCAAAGCCAAAATCAAAACCAAAAAGGTGGAAAACCCTTTGTACCCAATAGTACTCCGTCTCAAACAAAACAATCCGATACACAAAACCAACAACTTTTCCAAGAGTTTCAACAAAAATTAAATATTGACCGGGCTCAAAATCCAATGAATTATCAGCAGCAAAATAGGTATCCAAAAAATAATGTAGCAAACCAGCCTACAAAAAGGCAAAGAGAAAGTAATAGTGGAATTAGCAAAATGGACACATCAGAAAATTTTCATCAGAATGCCTCGGATCAATCGGAAGAAGAGATAGAGACAAGTCCTTCATCAGAATAACAATGAACAATAAACCTTTGAGATGTGTAGTAGACTCAGGATCTTCTATAAATATAATGTCCGAAAACTTTTTTAATTTCAAAACCTATTCAGGAGATTCCAAAATTCACATGATTGAAGGAGCAGTAGAATTAAAAGAAATCATTTTCTTTGCACCCAGCAAACTTTGTCCGACAGAACAAAAATTTTATATCCATAAATTTTCAAATAAATACGACATGTTGATAGGCAGAACTTTCCTAAAAGCCTGCAAAGCCCAGATAAATTATGAAGAAGAATACGCAAAACTAGGAAATTATACATTTTATAGAAATAGAAGAACATAACATAGAATGTTTGGACCCACCTACAGAGAGGGACCCAGACACAAATTTTTCAATTGAAAATGAAATAGTAGAAAGCAATGAGTATAGACTCGACCATTTAAACAACGAAGAAACACAAAAACTCAAAAAAGTCTTGTACGAATTCAGTGACATTCAGTACCGCGAAGGTGAAAATTTGACTTTCACGAGTACAATAAAACACTTTATTCATACAAAACATGAGGACCCAATATACAAACACCCATACAAATACCCACAAATCTTTGACGAAGAAGTCAATAAACAGATTAATGAAATGATGGAATCATTCGAAAATCGAAATCGACCTATTGTTCTCCAATCTGGATCGTACCTAAAAAAGAGGACGCATCCAAGGAACAAAAGTTCCGCTTAGTAATCGACTATCATAGTCTAAATGAGATTACTGTCGATGACAAGTTCCCAATACTGGTAATGGATGAAATATTAGACAAACTTGGAAAATGTCAATATTTCACAACTATTGACCTCGCCAAAGGATTCCATCAAATCCAAATGGATCCCAAAAATATATGTATAGTACACACGAATGCCATTCGGACTAAAAAATGCACCAGCAACGTTCCAAAGATGTATGAACAATTTACTAGAAGATCTAATCTATAAAGATTGTTTAGTCTATTTAGACGATATAATTGTGTATTCCTCCTCATTAGAAGAACATTTGGCATCACTAAAAAAGTTTACAATTACATAAATGCGAATTCTTGAAAAAGGAAACAGAATTTTTAGGTCACGTCATAACTACAGAAGGCATCAAACCAAACCCAGATAAAGTCAAAGCAATTCAAAATTTTCCTATCCCTAAAACCCCAAAAGAAATAAAATCATTCTTAGGATTATGTGGATTCTTCCGGAAATTTATACCAAACTTTGCACATATTGCAAAACCTTTAACTCTCGGATTGAAAAAAGGAGCTAAGATTAACATAAACAACCCAGACTATATTTCATCCTTTGAGAAATTAAAATATCTCCTTACGAACGATCCCATACTTGCATATCCCGATTTCAAAAAACCTTTTTTCTTAACCACAGATGCTAGCAATATAGCTTTAGGTGCGTTCATCTCACAGGACCATAGACCTATTTCTTATGCTAGTAGAACACTTAACGAACATGAACTTAATTATTCAGCCATAGAAAAGGAATTACTATCTATCGTATGGGCAACCAAATATTTTAGGCCATACCTCTTCGGTAGACATTTTGAAATCCTAAGTGATCATAAACCCCTTGTCTGGTTGCACAATATCAAAGAACCTAATATGAAATTACAGAGATGGAAGATAAAATTGAACGAATTCGATTACAAAATAAAATACTTACCAGGAAAAGAGAATCACGTTGCAGACGCCCTTTCCAGAATTAAAACAGATGAAAACTTTTTAGGATCAACAGAAAGCACCGCAGCCACAATACATAGTGCTCATGAGGACAATGGAAATTAAATTCCAATAGTAGAAAAACCCATTAATTATTTCAACAGGCAAATAGAATTCATTAGAGGTTCAGAAGACAAAGCAGAAACAACAACTTATTTTTATAAATCAAACATAAAAATAACATACAAAGAAATGACTAATGCTCACGCCAGGGATATAATCAAAAGATATCTTTGCAGTAAGAAAACTGTACTGTATTTTCATAATGAACAAGATTTTCCCATATTCCAACAAGCCTTTATTGAAATAATACGATCAAACACAAATACAAAAACCTCGAAATCTAGCATTAAGTTAGAGGACCTTCAAACGTTTGCACAATTCAAAGAAATAATCCTAAAACAACATAAAGAATTATTACATCCAGGAATCGAAAAAACGATTAATTTGTTTAAAGAAAAATATTATTTCCCCGAGTTTCAAAACCTAATTCAAAACATTATTAATGAATGCTCAGTATGCAATATCGCATAGACCGAAAATAGAAATACAAAACTAACTTTCGAAAAATACGTCATGGACTTTTACATGATTAACAATTTACAATTCCTTTCATGCATTGACATTTACTCCAAATTTGCAACACTTGTAGAAGTAAAGTCTAGAGATTGGTTAGAAGCCAAGAGAGCAATCATGAAAGTATTCACTGAAATGGGCAAACCAATAGAAATAAAATCAGACAAAGATTCAGCATTTCTGTGTATAGCATTAAAGAATTGGCTACAAGAAGAAAATGTTAAGTTAGACATCACAACAAGTAAAAACGGCATTTCAGACGTAGAAAGATTCCATAAAACAGTAAATGAAAAACTCAGAATTATAAATAGTGAAAACGACATCGAAGATAAATTAATCAAATTTGAAAAAATTCTCTACATATACAACCATAAAACGAGACATAAAACAACTAACCGAACGCCAGCGGACATCTTTATCTATGCAGGATCACCCGACTATAATACCCAAACGAATAAAATACTTCAAATAAACAATTTAAACAGAGATAGACACGACTTCGAAATTGATACTAGAGTTAAACAATCACCATTAGTAAAGTCAAAAACGACAAATCCATTCAAAAAGACAGGAGAAATAAATCAGTTAGATGAAAAACATTTTGAAGAAAGAAATAGAGGACAAAAAGTTACACACTACAAATCAAAATTCAAGAAGAAAAAGAAAGTTAATAAAAGCAAATACGACAATTGATTAATTACAGGTCAACAACTCAAGATGGCTTTTTTGTGCATATTGCTATTTTTAACATTAAAATCAACATGCAGCCAATCCATTGACATAAACCCAGTAAAAGCACCGAACGGTTACTTAATATTTAAGACAGGAACCATGGATTTACCTACAAACTTTGAATATCATTATTTCAAAGTGAATTTAACGCTAATAGACATTACATATAACAATTTAATGCAACAAGCACAAGAATTTAAAGACATAATCCATATTCAATACCTAACAGAAAAACTAAGTAGAGAAATTAATGGAATACAAATTGTAAAACGTAACAAACGAGGACTAATTAACGGAATTGGTTCAATATACAAATATCTTTTTGGTACTCTTGATCAGGACGATAAAGACGAATTAGAAGAAAAAATAAATAATCTTGAAAGCAATAGCGTACAAGCAAACGAACTAAATTACTAAATAGACACTATTAATAAAGGTTTAGAAGTACTAAACAACCTCAAGGAAGAAAAGGACAAATCAGTAAAATTAGAAGTTCTAATCTTTAATTTTGAGCATTTCACAGAATACATCGAAGACATAGAAATGGGCATGCAGCTCACTAGACTAGGAATTTACAACCCAAAACTTTTAAAACATAATCGCTTAGGTCATGTTAATTCGGAAAAACTATTGAATACAAAAACATCCACCTGGCTTAAACCAAATTCAAACGAGATATTTATCATTTTAAACATTCCTCAAGAAATAATAAAGACCCCTATCTTTGAGATACTTCCTTATCCAGATGAAAATAAAAATATTTTGACAGAAAATTCATACGATAAATACTATTTTGACAACAACACTTTGTTTAATAAAAATACAAAACAAATAGAAACTAATGAATGTATAATAGGCATTTTAAATCAAATCCCAACGACTTGTAAATACACTAAAACATATAAAAATTTTCAAACTAATTACATTGAACCAAACATAATTGTAACATGGAATTTACCAAAAACTGAACTTAATCAAAATTGCGTAAACAACGACTTAATAATAGAAGGCAATAACATAATAAAAATTTACGATTGTGCCTTACAATTAAACGAAATATCAATAATAAATTCATTGCTTGATTATAGCCAAAGCATTTATGTAACAAACAATATCACCAGGCTAGAACCTATTTTCTTTATCCAAACAAAAGAGATAATTAACGAACACACCAAATATTATACTGTATTCCAAACTATTACATTAACCACTTTTATACTTACTATAATAAGTTTCATTACATACTTAATCTATAAGTTTAAGGCAATGCCACAAGAATTATTAATTAAGCATTTTCGATCAAATAACAATCGTGCTCCCACAGAAAAAATCGAAACCCCAATTGTTGAAAAAATTGCATCCCAAATTGTAAACAAAATTGATACTCCAATCTTTACAGCGGAGAAAAACCCCTCGCTATATCCCAATGTATCCGCCTGAGGACAGGCTAATTTTTGTTTTAATTTAAACATCCGTTTTTTATATAAACCCTTGGACACTTGCAATAACAATTGTCCCCCTTAAAATCAAAGCGTGTGAACGCTAACTCATAATTAAAACACAGACCAATAAAATCCGTTTTATTCATAAACAATTGAACACTTGCAATAATAATTGTGCCCCAAAAATCAAAAGCGTGAGAACGCTAATTCAACATTAAAATTCGGGCCAATCAAATCGCATCAATATCGATCACGCCATTTAAGGGCTCACAAATTTAGCCTATAAATATTACTATAAGACATTTTTGTACTTCAGTTTTAAGTTTTCGTTCAACGAATAAAGTCTCCGCTTTTAACTCGAACAAACAATATCTTTTTTTTTCCTTTTGGAAAGACCAGATATTTAATTATATAAACTTCGGCACAGCCGATGTTAGCTTCTTTGATATTTTCTTTTAAAATGACAAAAAAAAGGGGTGCGCAGAGGTCTTACGTTTAGAATAAACAAAATAACAAAATTGTTTAGGGTCAGAAGAAAACTGAAGCTTACACCGCTGAAGATAATTCTTATAGCATTGTGTATTAAGCATCATGTATTTTGTATGAGCGACTGTATACAGAGCGTAATCTGATGAACGACGTGTTTTTTGAAACTTCTTATAATATCGTGTCTTCACATTTTTCAAATTGGACAGCTCACGAGAGAACCAGGGAGGTTTGTTAAGCCGCTCCAGCCTACCAAGAGGCACACAAATATCAAAGAGTGAATTCAGAGTATCATAGAAAAAACGAACGGCTGAGTTCATATCTCTACAATTGTACAGATAAGAACAATCGGTAGTAGCAATGTTTTCATTAAGGCTGGCAAAGTCAGTCTTACGAAAGCACCTAGTTAGAGGTCACTCATTTGAACCAAGTAATGGTGAAAGCAAGGGCAGATCAATTTTTAAATTTAATGTAGGATGAAATTTGTCTTCTGGAAGAACAAATGGTTCGATCCTAGAAACCTCACAATAAGAAGAATCCAATACAAAAATAAGATCTAACGATTTTCCATTAGAATTTAAGACAGGATTGACTTGGGATAAAGATAAGCCTAGAAGGCCATCAATAAAGTCATGTGACAAAAAGGGCAGCAACATGGTACATTCATCTGTTGGTGACCATGCTAAAGCGGATAAATTAAAATCACCTAAAACTATGAACATGTCTTGACTGGAAACCAAAGAGGAGACAAACTGAATTGCCTCTAAATGATTTAAGTAAACCACCATGTCTGACAATGGTGGAATATAGGCACAAGTAATAAAAGCATTAAAAGATTTAAAATTTACTTTAACACCGACAAACTCAATCTCCTGGGTACTAGAAAATTGAAACATTTCAGATGATAAAGCAGCATCAACAGCTATCAGAACGCCACCACCTGTGCGAGAAATCCGGTCACGTCTGAATATAAAAAAGTTTTTGGAAAATACCGATGCATCAGCAATATCAGGTTTTAGCCACGTCTCTGTAAAAGCTAGAATGTTATGCTCAAAAGAAAGACTATCTACATAGAGATTAGGAAGTTTAGATTTCAGCCCTCTAACGTTCTGGTAACCCAGGTTAAGTGAGGAAGCAAGTTTTTTGATACACCAGCAGATGCTGATGTGGCAGGAATTGTATTAGTTGTTGGTGTTGGCAAGCGAATCGGTTGCCGATTTTTCTTTTTTACTGTATACTCCTTAACTATTATATGTTTCGGCCAAAAATCTTCTCGACATATAATATCGAAGATATTGGCAGAAACATTAATTTTGAAGGACGAAATGTCCCGAGAATAAGAAACTTTTCCGGTAACTTTCTTCCGAATATAGGCTATTACATCATCAGATGTGACAACAGGGTCTAGCCTAGAAACAAATATATGTTTCTTTGGTGGTATGCCAACGAGAGGCCGCGGTCCCGAAGCGTCAGCCGCAGCAGTAACGTTGGACAAATCACCCACTGCAGCAGTCAACTTGTTTACGGGGCCCTCGATACTTATAGAACTATCGGCAGTTTCCATTGGAATGGGTAATTGCCCGGACATATTGGACACTACAATAAGCATCGTTTTTAAGAGATCATTCCCAGGTGATATCGGTAATTCCTTACTAATAGCATTCACAACCGGGCTCTTAAACGATATCAATTACTGTACATTAGGAGTGGACGGAGCATGAGACCGGTCGGGGACAATAAGAGACGCTGGCGGATCTACAGATACAGAAACACCCCAAGAACTGGTCCTTTTACGTTTCGGAGACTCATTCATAAGCGATAAACTTCTGAACTGTGTCTCCACCGCAGTAAACTCCGCTTGGAGTTTGTTAAAACTTGCCCTTAAAGTGTCAAAACTATCTCTAGTCCGCCTCATAAATGAGCGCATCTCAGTCTTGACCCCACGGCAAGCATCACAACCATATATTAAGCCACCACCTTTAGCAATAGACTCCTTGATTCTGCCTGTGTAACCTGCACACTTAACGTGAACCGCATTGTCACACAACCGACAAAGAATATAATCATGGGAGTCAACCGCATTTGTGTCAACTATACAATTATTTTTTGAGCAGACAACCATTTTATCAAAAAGTTAAATTTATTTTAAAAAAGGAATAAAAAAATAAAAATTGTAAAGGTAAAAAAATCTGTGTATAAGAATATACTGACCAGTTCTGACACAAGGGTTAATGTGCAGAGTAAGCCTTCACAACTAAAGAAATTAATAAGTAAGAATACACAAAAACAAAAACACGTATCACAGAGTCGCGGGTAGGCAAAAGACGAGAGCGCAAATCAAACAAGAATAGGAAAGAGCGGAAGAGCGCGCCAAATTGCAAATGCAACCACAATTTGTACGCAAGAGCGCGAGAGTTAGTTACAACGGTAAAGACACAAAAGCAAAAGAGAGAAGCAAAACAACAACACCGCTAATGCGAGTATTGTTGTAAGTTTTGATTTATTTATATTTAACCGAAAACACAAAAGCGACTGCAAGAATTCGCGAAAAGAACATAAAATTCGGATGCTGAAATTATTATTAAACCGATAATGAGTTTAAAAGTTATAGAAAAGTATTTAATCGCGAGAAAAAAATAAAATTTTATTAGCGCAAAAAAAAACACGTCCGTCCTCTGCAACAAGTGAAAGTTTAAAAGTGGATGATTTCCTGGTCGCAGCTCATGGCTTAGAGTCCCATCTTGAGGAACTGAAGGAAATACTGTATACGTTAAGAGTGAACGGTCTATGCCTCAAGCTAGCCAAATGCAGTTTTGCGTATAGGGAACTAGAGTACTTGGGTTAATTATCCAATTCTGCCAGTATCACGCCTAAACCAGCTCATCTCCAGGCGATACGTGATTTGCCCACCCCAAGGAATAGCAAGGAATTAGAGCGCTGCTTAGGCCTATTTTCGTAGTTCCGCCGATTTGTCCCGACTGCTGAGAAAAGATACCCCTTACGTCTTCTCCGAGGAGTGCCTCGAATCCTTCCGAACCCTGAAGTCGAAACTGATCGAATCCCCCGTGTTATCCATATACAGCCCGAAGTCTGAAACAGAGTTACACTGTGACGCTAGTTTAACTGCTTTCGGAGCAGTGCTCTTCCAAAAACAATCCGACGGTAAACTTCACCCAGTGTTCTACTTCTCTAAGACAGCCTCCGCCGCCGAATCGAAACTACATAGTTATGAACTAGAGACGTTAACGATCGTCTACGCTTTGAAACGCTTCGAAACGTACCTTAAGTTCATCCCGTTCAAAATCGTTACGGATTGTAATTCTCTGGCGTTGACACTGAGGAACGGTGGACATTCCGCTAAAATTGCTCGCTGGACCCTGCTGTTAGAAAATTACAACTATGCGATTGTACACCGCTCGGGGATTAATATGCCCCATGCCGATGCTCTAAGCAGAATGGAAACTGCCGCATACGTCGACGATTTAAACATCGACTTCCAACTGCAGTTAACTCAGAACCGTGACCCTGATATTGTCAAACTCCGAAGTGATTTAGAGAAACACGAAATAGCAGATTTCGAACTGCGAGACAGAGTAGTGTACCGTCAGTCCCCGACGAGTGTACCCCAACTTTATGTCCCTCCGAAATGATCAATAATGTCATACGAATAGTGCATGAAAAGCTTGGCCATATGGCCACGGAGAAGTGTTGTACGAAAATTAAGAAGTACTACTGGTTTCCGTGTATTAAGTCTTACGTCAATAATTATATTAAAAACTGCCTCAAGTGTATTTACTATTCCGCTTCCGCTCAAAACAACCGTGTCACGCTACACAGTATTCCGAAAGTGCCCCTGCCGTTCCATACTATTCATATCGACCATCTAGATCCCCTTCCATCCATACGTTCTAAGAAAAAGTATCTTCTTGTTGTCATTGACACTTTCACTAAATTTATGAAGCTGTACCCTGCTGTCACTACTAATTCCCGTGAATAATGTCAGACGTTAAAATCTCAGTATTTTGCGAATTACAGTTGACCCCGCCGAATCATCAGCGACCGAGGTACCTGCTTTACTTCTTCCGAATTTGCAGAATTTCTGAAGGCCAATAATATAATTCATGTGCAGAATGCCACTGCCTCACCCCGGGCCAATGGTCAAGTCGAGCGGTTTAATCGTGTATTGGGCCCTATGCTAAGTAAACTGACGGAACCCGTGGACCACGCGGATTGGGTCCAACAACTGCCGAACATAGAATTCGCATTGAACAACTCTGTCCACTCCACAACGAAGTTCATCGCTTCCGTACTCCTATTCGGAATCGAACAACGAGGCGTTGTAGTAGATGAACTAACCGAACGGTTGGGTGAGAGGACAGCTGAAGTCGATGCCTCAGAAATAGACGTCCGTAGAATAGCCTTCCGTAATATCTCAAGAATATAATGCTGAGTCTTATGCGAAGCATCACCTCCCTGCTGTTAGCTTTGATGAGGGTGATTTCGTAGTTATCAAGAATGTGGATACTTCGTCAGGTACAAACAAAAAACTTATCAGGCGGTATCGTAGCCCTTACGTTGTTCATAAAAAACTTCCGAATGACCGGTATGTCATCCGGGATGTGGAGGGCTCTCAGCTTACCCAGCGTCCGCATGATGGGGTACTAGAAGCCTCCAAACTAAAGCTATGGATAGCCCCTAATAAAGACTGCACTTCTGATATCCAAACAAAGGTAACACTAGCCACTTAATGTTATTATTTACCCCCCTTGTTAGCCCTAAGAATCGAGGTCGATTCCTCGTCAGGACGGCGGAGTTGTAAAATGTCATTTCTTTATGCTAAGAATTATTGTTCTATTCGAATAATTTAAGATATCTACGCATATATCGCTGTTAGTATTTTTAAGTATCGATTGTTAGTATTAAGCCAGTATTGTTAAGCATAGATTGTTAGTATTAAACCCGTATGTGGGAAATATCGGTATGTGGCCTAAGGCCACACTGGAAATGAGCTCGTTCTTCTTCCGGTGACGCTAAACGAAATCAGACGCACTATCTGCGACAAAAATTAAATCTTTTGACATCAGCCAATTAACTATCGTTCAAATTAAATCATTCGCATTTTTCAATACAAATGAAATTGAAATATATGAGAGCAGTTTTTTCCCCTCCCCGCGAAATTCGCTTTTTGGCCGTCCCTCTGTCCACAAGTTCGACGACGATGGCTCGCTCGACCCAAAAAAGGTCGTTCATGACCCGTCAGAAAACTCGAGGCCCACAAATTTTTGTGCGCGTCGACTCGCAAAAGTGACCTTTTTCTCTGCCCAGCCTCTGTCGGTAAAGAGCCACGGGAGCCAAAAGAGCCACTACGTGGACATCCCTGTTATACAGTAATATCAAATATCGCAAATGCCGTTACATTGAATAATTTCAACTATATAATAATAGTTGAATAATTTCAACAATATTTTTTGGAAAACCTATCAAACTTAATAAAAAAATTTCACGATCTGTGTTATACCTGTCTTTATTACGATATTTGGTATTTTTCGCCAGTTCGCCATCGTTGGTGTTTAAGATTAAACATCGTGTTCTTCTGAAAGATTAAGTTAATTTTGCTTCTCCCAGGAATTACTATTCAGTTAATAATATGTATAACATTTTTGCTTATAATTTTCAGAAAAAACTCCAAGAAATAAACATATAGCATAAGAGCTATTGGATAGACTATTAGATAAAGAATGAAAATTATCATAGAAGAATAGAAGAAAAAACGGTTAAAAAATTGGAATATCCCTATGCAATTTACTAATATGATCAGATCCTGAATTCTGATCGGATAAGTAGAACACAAGTTACAGTCAATATAAATCGGCTCTGCTTAAACGCTCTGCTTTTTTGTTTTAGTAAAATATATTTTTATTTGAAAATTGATAGACAATTATCAAGGTCAATAAAGTCGATATTCTCCTCAAGAGTATAGGAGTTGTTTGTTTGTTTGTGGGAAGCACATTCGTTGTAAACACAATTTTATTTTTTTGTGTGAAGCTGCTTGTAGCCACAATATATAGTTTTTTTTTTTTTTGCCATGCCTCTGCAAGTCGTAAATTTTTGAAACTATACTTGATTTGCAAATACTGCAATAGCACTTCGACTCATCATTCGGATCTATTGTTAACCATTCCTTAAACGATGAATCTCGCAACCAGGTGTCACGCGGTTTTTGTTTATATTGAACTTTCGGCATTTCAATGATCCTCTTTTTTCGCGGGTTCAATTAACGTGAAATTCTTCTTCCATCACTGGAAAAGCATACAAAAAGATGGCAAGAAGGATTCATCAACTTCATGCTATCGATTAATATGATGCCCACATTTCATAATTTTAAGCAGTGCTGACATAAGTACAGAAATTGATATAAAAGGCCAGTTTGATCTTCAAAAATGCTAATTTTCTCGCCTGCAGCTAGATCACAATTTTTCCTGCATTTGGCAGTTGAAAAATGCCAGATATGGCCGGAAAGATGCAAGTTGGCAGCACTGCCCTCATGCTCTGAAGGTACTGAACGTGTTCGTCCCCCGGGGGATATGAGTGCCGGGCCCTGGACTAAAGTATTGTAGTATACTTTCAGAGATAGAGTTAGGAGGAAATAATAAAATAAATTGGACTTGAAATTAGAATTTCCAAGGAAAAACAATCTAAAAGTATACAGGATTTCATGCAAACTTTGGAACAGGTTATGTATGTACACACAGCGGAGTTGCTTTAAAGGTGTATGTAAGCGTATTAGTACTAAGACTTGATAATAACAAATGCTACAAAAACGGCAGGGCATCCGGCTCGAAAGTAAAAAATAAGGAAAAATACACAGGAAACCAGACGGTCCCCGTTATTATACCCTTGCAATCAAAGCGGTTGTGTTTGTCACCGAATTACAATAAAAAAATTAAAACTAAAATTAAAATTATCTTTCAATATGTGTATAAATATACATACATATATATATATTCAATAATCAATATTCAATATTGTGACGAATCACATTATCGTTGTAATCTAAACTACGCCCATGTAGGGCCCCTTTTCATTTTTATACCCTTGCAGAGGGTATTATAAAATTGGTCAGATGTTTGTAACGCACAGAAGGAGACGTTTCCGACCATATAAAGTATATATATTCTTGATCAGCATGAGAAGCTGAGTTGAGATAGCCATGTCCGTCTGTCCGTCCGTCTGTGCGTATGCGTTTTACTCAGCCATCTTAAGAGCTATCGGTATGAAATTTTTTGGGGGCTTTTTATTACCTGGGAAAAATAAAGTATGAAAATCGGCAGAATCGGACCACTATATCATATAGCTCTGGAGGAAACATTTTTGCAAAAATTGGAGTATCGCCATGAAATTTACCAATATGATAGTATTTCATATAAAATCTCAGATCCCAAAATTCGAATCTAATCGGATAAATAGAACACAAGTTACAGCCGATATAAATCGGTTCAACTTGCTGCCTACTACGTCATCATCAAATCAACAGAGCACACGCATGCACACATACAGACGCAACGCTACATAAACTATATGTGTATGCGTGCGAATCGGGTGCGATGGGGAAGAAGAAGAAGAAATTTAAATGATATTTGAAAGGTACTGTGCATTAATGAATTGAGATACAGAAAAAGAGTTTGGAACATGTAAAAATATTATGGCCATGGACTGCAAGGGTATATAAACTTCGGCACAGCCGATGTTAGCTTTTTTGATAGTTACTTTTATTTTTGATACGCCCATGGAGGGCACATTAAATATCGCAACATAAAATCTAACTGTAGTTCTTTTTTTCTGATAGTCAATACTTACGATCGACGCCTCCCTCTCTCTAGATACCGTCTTGATGCGGCTGCAGCGTCGACGCGTCGCGGAGAGAACAACCTCCCGACAGCGGACGCTGCGCTGCATGCCGACGCTAAAGAGACCATGAGAAAATCGGAAGTGAAAGAGAGAGACGGCGATCGTGACGCGTGCCAAAGCACAAGACGCATCGTATGTTTTCACCGTTAGGACATAAGTAGGCAGAGCAAGGGTGGGTTTGAACAGAGAGTTAGAATTAGGAGAAAATCACTTCGCCAGTAACCACGAGAGGGAAAAGTTGACAAGTCAAACCAACAGCAGGAGTAAAAAAAAAAGACATAGTGCCCTAAAGAAATCATCACGTGAAATACCAGGATTAGCAGGTGAGCCCATGTCCAAAGTTCCCCTTGTTTTGCTTGAGTGCGGTAGGGACCCAAATTACAAAAGATGTTTAGAATTAGTTAATTATCAATAAACTCTATACTATTATCGTTTAACACACCCAGCATTATTTTTTTATTTGTCACCAAATTTATGTCTACCCTTTCCCTTCCCTTTTCCTTGGCCACTTAACTATTTGAGTGGAGCCGAAGGATCAGCGGACTTCGGCAGGATGAGTTATTCTCCTGCAGACGAAGTCAGTCGCTGATCTCCAGGCTCAGTCACTCAAGGTGAAGAGGCAACGGATCTTGGCCAAGCGGGCTTCGCTTGGCAGACGAGATCAGTCGTTGCAGTTCCTCTTCACCATTTCTTTCTAACAACCCCACTAACATTTCCTTTCACGCTTCCCTTTCCCAGTCCAAGAGTCAACGGATCTTGGCCAAGCGGGCTTCGCTTGGCAGACAAGATCAGTCCATGCTACTCTTCTTGGACTCTCCTCTTACCCCTTTCCCTTCCCTTTCCTACCCTTCATGTGGTCTCAGTCCCGTATCCTAATACTCATCAAGGTCGCCAGATTAAATGTTTTGTAGACGGGACTCTGGGACTGAGATTTGTACCCCAGCCAGAGCTTCCCTACAGATGGCGCCCGAGCAGGGACCTTGATGAGTATTATGAGGGAAATATTAAAATATATATATATGTATGTACATTTATTAATATATATATATATATATATATATATATATATGAGTCCACACAAGAGCGAAAATTTTATATGTATGCATATTCATTAATATATATATCGGAGTCAACTCAGAATTAAACATTTTTATATATATATATATATATATATATATATATATATATATATATATATATGTATATTTGTGGTTAGGGTATTTAAAGGTCGCATATACGTTGCCGATGTGCCACACTCTTTTAGTTTTCTGTGCAAGCGACAGTTACATGCGAGAAGGAGACAGGGACACACGAGCGGCCAGTAACAATGAGAATAGACAATTCACCGTTTGATTCGGGGCGTGTGTGAGCTACGAGCATTCTCTTGCCATTTATCTCTCACTCTTACACACAGCTTTGATTCAAGCGTTTTTTTGTCATTCCTTTATTCACACTGATTTGCAAGTACAGTCGCGCGTTGGGTTTCGTGTTAGTGTATTTTTTTTTATTGAGCCTAGAAAAAAAAAAGAGTTTTCAAAATGCGCATGTGTGATGCCGCATCCGATCGTGTGAGTGTGTATGAGCGTCGCTGACTCTCGTGTATGTGTGCGCTCACGATACGAATTGTAGAGATTAGCCTGAAAGTGTCAGTGTGTGACGCTTACGTCACACATTTCCTTGAAGGCAGAAAAATTTCTGGTTCACTCGTGACGTACATATGCGTGAAGAGGCGACTCATAGACATTAAACACATTCGTATGGGTATACGTATGGAAGGGTATGCATGGGTATATCACCTAGGTTTACCACACATGAGCAAAAGAAAACCATTCGTGATTATTTTTTTGTTTATGTTGCGTACAGTGAAATGAAAGCAACAAAAAAAAATATATATATAACACGCACACAGGCATGCCATGCTAGGTGAGAAAATCGGCAGAGTCTCTGGCAGGGTTTCGACAGAATTATCAGCAGAGTCATCAACAGAGTTTTCGACAGGATTAATAATCTCATCAACAGCATATTTCAGAGAGAATTATTAATGGAGTCAGCTACTGAGTTACCGACAGAGCTAGCCATAGAGTCATCAACGGAGCCATCGACAGAGTCGCATATGGAGATTAGTTTTATTAAAAATTGTTTTTTTTACAACAGAGGAGAAAAAGAGCCAAAGTTACCAGAAGCAGATAGAACGAGTCTAGGTGCCTCTCAGAGAGCCATTAGTAAGGTTGTAACCTACCGCATTACGAGTTGAATGGGACCTGGGCATGGGTAACCAAAAAATCCACCACTCTCACCCAAACAAGTAGCAGCAGCAGCAGAGTGAAAGAGACAGAAGAGTAAAGCACAAGGGACCATTTAAAACCAAGTATATGCACTGGCAAGGGCAGTCAGTGTTTGGAACTCAGCAAGAGAACATCGAGGAAAAAAAAAGTGCTTCAATCCGGAAGGATAACAACTTGACAAGGATCATCAACAGGACTACTCATCAATACAAGGATTCACAACGGAAGGATCAACAAGGACATAGGACAAGGGCATTCACCGCCGAGGTAAACTAAGCTTCAGGGATACCTCAGCACCAACGGAGATTAACGAAAGGGACATCAGGAAATTCGGCAGCAAGGACCACTATTTTCTCAAGGATATTCTAAACATTAATTGGAGTAAACGCTTTTTTCTTTGGACAACATCGAGGGAGAATCAATCACGTCCCCAATAACTATATTCTACATTCAAGGATTTACCTATTTCAAATAAATATCCACATCATAGTCTATCGGTTTACCGTAGCCATCTTCAATCAGTATCGCGTAGCCTACTGGGCGAACTCCGAGATTCTTTAGCGGTTTATCACTTATACTACGACTCCGAGTCTTTACTAACATACTAGCAATGGGCGTTCATTGGATAAATCATCGTCGCAAAGCCGAATTGGAAGTCCTTTGTGACGAATTCGGATTAGACACCGGTGGAATAGTGGAAGACTTAAGAAATCGGTTCCGTGAGTTCGCTTCAAGGGAGGATCATCATCCTGAGGTATTGAGTCGACTAGCAGAAATCGAAGCCCAATTTAGTGCCGGGGACAAGAAATTAGATGTAAAGCCACAGTCCAGAGCACCGTCGCCTACTCCCGAAGGAATCATTTCTCAACTACCGGTGCCACAAGACACCAACTATCGTTATGAATCGCATTCTGGTTCTCGTTCCGGTTCTCCGACACCTTTCGGTATCCATGGTTCAAAGATCAACATCGAACCCAGTGAGCGGCATCGAGTCCATGAATCTCTGGTAGGCCGTAGGGAGCTATGCCTCGATTGCAGAACGTGTAACCAAATGGGGAATTGCCTTTAGCGGATCTACCGTTCCTATCTATTTCATAGAGCAAATAGAGGCTCTAGCCGCGACTTACCGTTTGAGCTTGGAGACACTGCCTCCGATGATAGCCATCCTATTGACCGGACGGGCCGAAAGCTGGTGGCAAACCAGCGGGTATCCGGAGATGACATGGGTCGATTTCAAGTCCGAATTTTTAGAGTTCTTTCTACCCCCACGGTATTTTGAGAAACTAGAGGATAGCATACGCGCTCGAAAGCAACGCCATCAGGAACCATACAAGGAGTATCTAGTAGACCTTCGATTAATGATGAAGAGAGCTCATTATTCGACGTTACAGGAACTCGACAGGATCTACGAAAATCTATTACCAGACTACAAGCTGCATACCCGACGAAATGATTTCCAAACGTTACCCGGCTTAACCAAGTTGGTGGTAAATTATGAGACAATTCGATTGGAGCAAGGTAGCGATGACCCAGCGCATTTTTGGAAAAGGAGCAACGCCGTTCAAAATAAGCCCTTGGATCATATAACTTCCAGCCGAAACGGGACTGCTATATCTGAACTCTCTGAAACACTCGTGGATACCAGTACAGCTTGCCGCAAATTTGCGGGAGCTGGTCACTTGGCACGAGAATGCACGAAGCCCCGTGTGTTGTTCTGTTGTCAATGCGGACGAAGGGGAGTACGTACCATCGAATGTTGCCGTCGTTCGGGAAACGGGCCAAACCTCCGTCTCAATCTGGGCCAGACGGGGGGACCAGGCCAGGACCTCAGCCCAGTAACCCCCTCCTCCTAAAGAAAGACCGCATCCAACTCCATGTCTTCGTCAATAGAAAACCAATGGTACCTACCTTGGATTCAGGAGCGAACAAGAGTTTCATAAACGAGGAAGTGGCTCTTCAGCATTTCGCTCCGTTCCTTCTGCGAGACATTCATACTAATATTAACCTTGCCGATAATACTCGGGCAGCAATCAAAAGTTCTCTTAGGGCGACCATCAGTCTCTGGGCACAGACCGTACATATGACATTGTTATCGATGCCATCGATGATGGATCCTCTTATTCTGGGAGTGGATTTCGTTCGGAACATAGGAACTTCTATACGTTGTGGAGGTTATCTGTTACAGTTGCCCCCTTTCGATAAGCCCCACAGCCCCGTCAATTCTACAATTCAGCCATCGCTAGTGGCGGATGACCCCACGCAGCCTGATGCTCATATAAATCAACTGAATCCTGCAGAAACGTATATGTATATGTATATGTATATGTATATGTATATGTATATGTATATGTATATGTATATGTATATGTATATGTATATGTATATGTATATGTATATGTATATGTATATGTATATGTATATGTATATGTATATGTATATGTATATGTATATGTATATGTATATGTATATGTATATGTATATGTATATGTATATGTATATGTATATGTATATGTATATGTATATGTATATGTATATGTATATGTATATGTATATGTATATGTATATGTATATGTATATGTATATGTATATGTATATGTATATGTATATGTATATGTATATGTATATGTATATGTATATGTATATGTATATGTATATGTATATGTATATGTATATGTATATGTATATGTATATGTATATGTATATGTATATGTATATGTATATGTATATGTATATGTATATGTATATGTATATGTATATGTATATGTATATGTATATGTATATGTATATGTATATGTATATGTATATGTATATGTATATGTATATGTATATGTATATGTATATGTATATGTATATGTATATGTATATGTATATGTATATGTATATGTATATGTATATGTATATGTATATGTATATGTATATGTATATGTATATGTATATGTATATGTATATGTATATGTATATGTATATGTATATGTATATGTATATGTATATGTATATGTATATGTATATGTATATGTATATGTATATGTATATGTATATGTATATGTATATGTATATGTATATGTATATGTATATGTATATGTATATGTAAAGCAGCAAATCGTGACATTCATTAAACAATTTAATAATAATTAAATTCACAAAACATAAACAACTGTCACGACATTCCATTTTACGCTGTGTCAGTCGTCTCCATTAAAATACACTTGGACCAGCTTAAGTCACTTTGGGCAAACGTCGAGGCAAAGATTTCACATTTCACAGAACATATCTACAAACAAAGCTAAACATGAATACTGTTATATGGTATATGTATGTAAGATGGAGTCCTCAATTGAGTCCCCAAATACGTGGGTACATATGACTACTTGATAAATTCGCGATTATTAAACACTTTTACTTGCATGTGCAATTGGAGTTTTGGACAATCATTATTATTATTATTATTATTATTATTATTATTATTATTATTATTATTATTATTATTATTATTATTATTATTATTATTATTATTATTATTATTATTATTATTATTATTATTATTATTATTATTATTATTATTATTATTATTATTATTATTATTATTATTATTATTATTATTATTATTATTATTATTATTATTATTATTATTATTATTATTATTATTATTATTCCCCTTGTTTTGCTTGAGTGCGGTAGGGACCCAAATTACAAAAGATGTTTAGAATTAGTTAATTATCAATAAACTCTATACTATTATCGTTTAACACACCCAGCATTATTTTTTTATTTGTCACCAAATTTATGTCTACCCTTTCCCTTCCCTTTTCCTTGGCCACTTAACTATTTGAGTGGAGCCGAAGGATCAGCGGACTTCGGCAGGATGAGTTATTCTCCTGCAGACGAAGTCAGTCGCTGATCTCCTTCACAACGGAAGGATCAACAAGGACATTGGACAAGGGCATTCACCGCCGAGGTAAACTAAGCTTCAGGGATACCTCAGCACCAACGGAGATTAACGAAAGGGACATCAGGAAATTCGGCAGCAAGGACCACTATTTTCTCAAGGATATTCTAAACATTAATTGGAGTAAACGCTTTTTTCTTTGGACAACATCGAGGGAGAATCAATCACGTCCCCAATAACTATATTCTACATTCAAGGATTTACCTATTTCAAATAAATATCCACATCATAGTCTATCGGTTTACCGTAGCCATCTTCAATCAGTATCGCGTAGCCTACTGGGCGAACTCCGAGATTCTTTAGCGGTTTATCACTTATACTACGACTCCGAGTCTTTACTAACATACTAGCAATGGGCGTTCATTGGATAAATCATCGTCGCAAAGCCGAATTGGAAGTCCTTTGTGACGAATTCGGATTAGACACCGGTGGAATAGTGGAAGACTTAAGAAATCGGTTCCGTGAGTTCGCTTCAAGGGAGGATCATCATCCTGAGGTATTGAGTCGACTAGCAGAAATCGAAGCCCAATTTAGTGCCGGGGACAAGAAATTAGATGTAAAGCCACAGTCCAGAGCACCGTCGCCTACTCCCGAAGGAATCATTTCTCAACTACCGGTGCCACAAGACACCAACTATCGTTATGAATCGCATTCTGGTTCTCGTTCCGGTTCTCCGACACCTTTCGGTATCCATGGTTCAAAGATCAACATCGAACCCAGTGAGCGGCATCGAGTCCATGAATCTCTGGTAGGCCGTAGGGAGCTATGCCTCGATTGCAGAACGTGTAACCAAATGGGGAATTGCCTTTAGCGGATCTACCGTTCCTATCTATTTCATAGAGCAAATAGAGGCTCGAGCCGCGACTTACCGTTTGAGCTTGGAGACACTGCCTCCGATGATAGCCATCCTATTGACCGGACGGGCCGAAAGCTGGTGGCAAACCAGCGGGTATCCGGAGATGACATGGGTCGATTTCAAGTCCGAATTTTTAGAGTTCTTTCTACCCCCACGGTATTTTGAGAAACTAGAGGATAGCATACGCGCTCGAAAGCAACGCCATCAGGAACCATACAAGGAGTATCTAGTAGACCTTCGATTAATGATGAAGAGAGCTCATTATTCGACGTTACAGGAACTCGACAGGATCTACGAAAATCTATTACCAGGCTACAAGCTGCATACCCGACGAAATGATTTCCAAACGTTACCCGGCTTAACCAAGTTGGTGGTAAATTATGAGACAATTCGATTGGAGCAAGGTAGCGATGACCCAGCGCATTTTTGGAAAAGGAGCAACGCCGTTCAAAATAAGCCCTTGGATCATATAACTTCCAGCCGAAACGGGACTGCTATATCTGAACTCTCTGAAACACTCGTGGATACCAGTACAGCTTGCCGCAAATTTGCGGGAGCTGGTCACTTGGCACGAGAATGCACGAAGCCCCGTGTGTTGTTCTGTTGTCAATGCGGACGAAGGGGAGTACGTACCATCGAATGTTGCCGTCGTTCGGGAAACGGGCCAAACCTCCGTCTCAATCTGGGCCAGACGGGGGGACCAGGCCAGGACCTCAGCCCAGTAACCCCCTCCTCCTAAAGAAAGACCGCATCCAACTCCATGTCTTCGTCAATAGAAAACCAATGGTACCTACCTTGGATTCAGGAGCGAACAAGAGTTTCATAAACGAGGAAGTGGCTCTTCAGCATTTCGCTCCGTTCCTTCTGCGAGACATTCATACTAATATTAACCTTGCCGATAATACTCGGGCAGCAATCAAAAGTTCTCTTAGGGCGACCATCAGTCTCTGGGCACAGACCGTACATATGACATTGTTATCGATGCCATCGATGATGGATCCTCTTATTCTGGGAGTGGATTTCCTTCGGAACATAGGAACTTCTATACGTTGTGGAGGTTATCTGTTACAGTTGCCCCCTTTCGATAAGCCCCACAGCCCCGTCAATTCTACAATTCAGCCATCGCTAGTGGCGGATGACCCCACGCAGCCTGATGCTCATATAAATCAACTGAATCCTGCAGAAACGTATATGTATATGTATATGTATATGTATATGTATATGTATATGTATATGTATATGTATATGTATATGTATATGTATATGTATATGTATATGTATATGTATATGTATATGTATATGTATATGTATATGTATATGTATATGTATATGTATATGTATATGTATATGTATATGTATATGTATATGTATATGTATATGTATATGTATATGTATATGTATATGTATATGTATATGTATATGTATATGTATATGTATATGTATATGTATATGTATATGTATATGTATATGTATATGTATATGTATATGTATATGTATATGTATATGTATATGTATATGTATATGTATATGTATATGTATATGTATATGTATATGTATATGTATATGTATATGTATATGTATATGTATATGTATATGTATATGTATATGTATATGTATATGTATATGTATATGTATATGTATATGTATATGTATATGTATATGTATATGTATATGTATATGTATATGTATATGTATATGTATATGTATATGTATATGTATATGTATATGTATATGTATATGTATATGTATATGTATATGTATATGTATATGTATATGTATATGTATATGTATATGTATATGTATATGTATATGTATATGTATATGTATATGTATATGTATATGTATATGTATATGTATATGTATATGTATATGTATATGTATATGTATATGTATATGTATATGTATATGTATATGTATATGTATATGTATATGTATATGTATATGTATATGTATATGTATATGTATATGTATATGTATATGTATATGTATATGTATATGTATATGTATATGTATATGTATATGTATATGTATATGTATATGTATATGTATATGTATATGTATATGTATATGTATATGTATATGTATATGTATATGTATATGTATATGTATATGTATATGTATATGTATATGTATATGTATATGTATATGTATATGTATATGTATATGTATATGTATATGTATATGTATATGTATATGTATATGTATATGTATATGTATATGTATATGTATATGTATATGTATATGTATATGTATATGTATATGTATATGTATATGTATATGTATATGTATATGTATATGTATATGTATATGTATATGTATATGTATATGTATATGTATATGTATATGTATATGTATATGTAAAGCAGCAAATCGTGACATTCATTAAACAATTTAATAATAATTAAATTCACAAAACATAAACAACTGTCACGACATTCCATTTTACGCTGTGTCAGTCGTCTCCATTAAAATACACTTGGACCAGCTTAAGTCACTTTGGGCAAACGTCGAGGCAAAGATTTCACAGAACATATCTACAAACAAAGCTAAACATGAATACTGTTATATGGTATATGTATGTAAGATGGAGTCCTCAATTGAGTCCCCAAATACGTGGGTACATATGACTACTTGATAAATTCGCGATTATTAAACACTTTTACTTGCATGTGCAATTGGAGTTTTGGACAATCATTATTATTATTATTATTATTATTATTATTATTATTATTATTATTATTATTATTATTATTATTATTATTATTATTATTATTATTATTATTATTATTATTATTATTATTATTATTATTATTATTATTATTATTATTATTATTATTATTATTATTATTATTATTATTATTATTATTATTATTATTATTATTATTATTATTATTATTATTCCCCTTGTTTTGCTTGAGTGCGGTAGGGACCCAAATTACAAAAGATGTTTAGAATTAGTTAATTATCAATAAACTCTATACTATTATCGTTTAACACACCCAGCATTATTTTTTTATTTGTCACCAAATTTATGTCTACCCTTTCCCTTCCCTTTTCCTTGGCCACTTAACTATTTGAGTGGAGCCGAAGGATCAGCGGACTTCGGCAGGATGAGTTATTCTCCTGCAGACGAAGTCAGTCGCTGATCTCCAGGCTCAGTCACTCAAGGTGAAGAGGCAACGGATCTTGGCCAAGCGGGCTTCGCTTGGCAGACGAGATCAGTCGTTGCAGTTCCTCTTCACCATTTCTTTCTAACAACCCCACTAACATTTCCTTTCACGCTTCCCTTTCCCAGTCCAAGAGTCAACGGATCTTGGCCAAGCGGGCTTCGCTTGGCAGACAAGATCAGTCCATGCTACTCTTCTTGGACTCTCCTCTTACCCCTTTCCCTTCCCTTTCCTACCCTTCATGTGGTCTCAGTCCCGTATCCTAATACTCATCAAGGTCGCCAGATTAAATGTTTTGTAGACGGGACTCTGGGACTGAGATTTGTACCCCAGCCAGAGCTTCCCTACAGATGGCGCCCGAGCAGGGACCTTGATGAGTATTATGAGGGAAATATTAAAATATATATATATGTATGTACATTTATTAATATATATATATATATATATATGTATATATATGAGTCCACACAAGAGCGAAAATTTTATATGTATGCATATTCATTAATATATATATCGGAGTCAACTCAGAATTAAACATTTTTATATATATATATATATATATATATATATATATATATATATATATATATGTATATTTGTGGTTAGGGTATTTAAAGGTCGCATATACGTTGCCGATGTGCCACACTCTTTTAGTTTTCTGTGCAAGCGACAGTTACATGCGAGAAGGAGACAGGGACACACGAGCGGCCAGTAACAATGAGAATAGACAATTCACCGTTTGATTCGGGGCGTGTGTGAGCTACGAGCATTCTCTTGCCATTTATCTCTCACTCTTACACACAGCTTTGATTCAAGCGTTTTTTTTGTCATTCCTTTATTCACACTGATTTGCAAGTACAGTCGCGCGTTGGGTTTCGTGTTAGTGTATTTTTTTTTATTGAGCCTAGAAAAAAAAAAGAGTTTTCAAAATGCGCATGTGTGATGCCGCATCCGATCGTGTGAGTGTGTATGAGCGTCGCTGACTCTCGTGTATGTTTGCGCTCACGATACGAATTGTAGAGATTAGCCTGAAAGTGTCAGTGTGTGACGCTTACGTCACACATTTCCTTGAAGGCAGAAAAATTTCTGGTTCACTCGTGACGTACATATGCGTGAAGAGGCGACTCATAGACATTAAACACATTCGTATGGGTATACGTATGGAAGGGTATGCATGGGTATATCACCTAGGTTTACCACACATGAGCAAAAGAAAACCATTCGTGATTATTTTTTTTTATGTTGCGTACAGTGAAATGAAAGCAACAAAAATTTAAAAAAAAAATATATATATATAACACGCACACAGGCATGCCATGCTAGGTGAGAAAATCGGCAGAGTCTCTGGCAGGGTTTCGACAGAATTATCAGCAGAGTCATCAACAGAGTTTTCGACAGGATTAATAATCTCATCAACAGCATATTTCAGAGAGAATTATTAATGGAGTCAGCTACTGAGTTACCGACAGAGCTAGCCATAGAGTCATCAACGGAGCCATCGACAGAGTCGCATATGGAGATTAGTTTTATTAAAAATTGTTTTTTTACAACAGAGGAGAAAAAGAGCCAAAGTTACCAGAAGCAGATAGAACGAGTCTAGGTGCCTCTCAGAGAGCCATTAGTAAGGTTGTAACCTACCGCATTACGAGTTGAACGGGACCTGGGCATGGGTAACCTAAAAATCCACCACTCTCACCCAAACAAGTAGCAGCAGCAGCAGAGTGAAAGAGACAGAAGAGTAAAGCACAAGGGACCATTTAAAACCAAGTATATGCACTGGCAAGGGCAGTCAGTGTTTGGAACTCAGCAAGAGAACATCGAGGAAAAAAAAAGTGCTTCAATCCGGAAGGATAACAACTTGACAAGGATCATCAACAGGACTACTCATCAATACAAGGATTCACAACGGAAGGATCAACAAGGACATAGGACAAGGGCATTCACCGCCGAGGTAAACTAAGCTTCAGGGATACCTCAGCACCAACGGAGATTAACGAAAGGGACATCAGGAAATTCGGCAGCAAGGACCACTATTTTCTCAAGGATATTCTAAACATTAATTGGAGTAAACGCTTTTTTCTTTGGACAACATCGAGGGAGAATCAATCACGTCCCCAATAACTATATTCTACATTCAAGGATTTACCTATTTCAAATAAATATCCACATCATAGTCTATCGGTTTACCGTAGCCATCTTCAATCAGTATCGCGTAGCCTACTGGGCGAACTCCGAGATTCTTTAGCGGTTTATCACTTATACTACGACTCCGAGTCTTTACTAACATACTAGCAATGGGCGTTCATTGGATAAATCATCGTCGCAAAGCCGAATTGGAAGTCCTTTGTGACGAATTCGGATTAGACACCGGTGGAATAGTGGAAGACTTAAGAAATCGGTTCCGTGAGTTCGCTTCAAGGGAGGATCATCATCCTGAGGTATTGAGTCGACTAGCAGAAATCGAAGCCCAATTTAGTGCCGGGGACAAGAAATTAGATGTAAAGCCACAGTCCAGAGCACCGTCGCCTACTCCCGAAGGAATCATTTCTCAACTACCGGTGCCACAAGACACCAACTATCGTTATGAATCGCATTCTGGTTCTCGTTCCGGTTCTCCGACACCTTTCGGTATCCATGGTTCAAAGATCAACATCGAACCCCGTGAGCGGCATCGAGTCCATGAATCTCTGGTAGGCCGTAGGGAGCTATGCCTCGATTGCAGAACGTGTAACCAAATGGGGAATTGCCTTTAGCGGATCTACCGTTCCTATCTATTTCATAGAGCAAATAGAGGCTCGAGCCGCGACTTACCGTTTGAGCTTGGAGACACTGCCTCCGATGATAGCCATCCTATTGACCGGACGGGCCGAAAGCTGGTGGCAAACCAGCGGGTATCCGGAGATGACATGGGTCGATTTCAAGTCCGAATTTTTAGAGTTCTTTCTACCCCCACGGTATTTTGAGAAACTAGAGGATAGCATACGCGCTCGAAAGCAACGCCATCAGGAACCATACAAGGAGTATCTAGTAGACCTTCGATTAATGATGAAGAGAGCTCATTATTCGACGTTACAGGAACTCGACAGGATCTACGAAAATCTATTACCAGACTACAAGCTGCATACCCGACGAAATGATTTCCAAACGTTACCCGGCTTAACCAAGTTGGTGGTAAATTATGAGACAATTCGATTGGAGCAAGGTAGCGATGACCCAGCGCATTTTTGGAAAAGGAGCAACGCCGTTCAAAATAAGCCCTTGGATCATATAACTTCCAGCCGAAACGGGACTGCTATATCTGAACTCTCTGAAACACTCGTGGATACCAGTACAGCTTGCCGCAAATTTGCGGGAGCTGGTCACTTGGCACGAGAATGCACGAAGCCCCGTGTGTTGTTCTGTTGTCAATGCGGACGAAGGGGAGTACGTACCATCGAATGTTGCCGTCGTTCGGGAAACGGGCCAAACCTCCGTCTCAATCTGGGCCAGACGGGGGGACCAGGCCAGGACCTCAGCCCAGTAACCCCCTCCTCCTAAAGAAAGACCGCATCCAACTCCATGTCTTCGTCAATAGAAAACCAATGGTACCTACCTTGGATTCAGGAGCGAACAAGAGTTTCATAAACGAGGAAGTGGCTCTTCAGCATTTCGCTCCGTTCCTTCTGCGAGACATTCATACTAATATTAACCTTGCCGATAATACTCGGGCAGCAATCAAAAGTTCTCTTAGGGCGACCATCAGTCTCTGGGCACAGACCGTACATATGACATTGTTATCGATGCCATCGATGATGGATCCTCTTATTCTGGGAGTGGATTTCCTTCGGAACATAGGAACTTCTATACGTTGTGGAGGTTATCTGTTACAGTTGCCCCCTTTCGATAAGCCCCACAGCCCCGTCAATTCTACAATTCAGCCATCGCTAGTGGCGGATGACCCCACGCAGCCTGATGCTCATATAAATCAACTGAATCCTGCAGAAACGTATATGTATATGTATATGTATATGTATATGTATATGTATATGTATATGTATATGTATATGTATATGTATATGTATATGTATATGTATATGTATATGTATATGTATATGTATATGTATATGTATATGTATATGTATATGTATATGTATATGTATATGTATATGTATATGTATATGTATATGTATATGTATATGTATATGTATATGTATATGTATATGTATATGTATATGTATATGTATATGTATATGTATATGTATATGTATATGTATATGTATATGTATATGTATATGTATATGTATATGTATATGTATATGTATATGTATATGTATATGTATATGTATATGTATATGTATATGTATATGTATATGTATATGTATATGTATATGTATATGTATATGTATATGTATATGTATATGTATATGTATATGTATATGTATATGTATATGTATATGTATATGTATATGTATATGTATATGTATATGTATATGTATATGTATATGTATATGTATATGTATATGTATATGTATATGTATATGTATATGTATATGTATATGTATATGTATATGTATATGTATATGTATATGTATATGTATATGTATATGTATATGTATATGTATATGTATATGTATATGTATATGTATATGTATATGTATATGTATATGTATATGTATATGTATATGTATATGTATATGCATATGTATATGTATATGTATATGTATATGTATATGTATATGTATATGTATATGTATATGTATATGTATATGTATATGTATATGTATATGTATATGTATATGTATATGTATATGTATATGTATATGTATATGTATATGTATATGTATATGTATATGTATATGTATATGTATATGTATATGTATATGTATATGTATATGTATATGTATATGTATATGTATATGTATATGTATATGTATATGTATATGTATATGTATATGTATATGTATATGTATATGTATATGTATATGTATATGTATATGTATATGTATATGTATATGTATATGTATATGTATATGTATATGTATATGTATATGTATATGTATATGTATATGTATATGTATATGTATATGTATATGTATATGTATATGTATATGTATATGTATATGTATATGTATATGTATATGTATATGTATATGTATATGTATATGTATATGTATATGTATATGTATATGTATATGTATATGTATATGTATATGTATATGTATATGTATATGTATATGTATATGTATATGTATATGTATATGTATATGTATATGTATATGTATATGTATATGTATATGTATATGTATATGTATATGTATATGTATATGTAAAGCAGCAAATCGTGACATTCATTAAACAATTTAATAATAATTAAATTCACAAAACATAAACAACTGTCACGACATTCCATTTTACGCTGTGTCAGTCGTCTCCATTAAAATACACTTGGACCAGCTTAAGTCACTTTGGGCAAACGTCGAGGCAAAGATTTCACAGAACATATCTACAAACAAAGCTAAACATGAATACTGTTATATGGTATATGTATGTAAGATGGAGTCCTCAATTGAGTCCCCAAATACGTGGGTACATATGACTACTTGATAAATTCGCGATTATTAAACACTTTTACTTGCATGTGCAATTGGAGTTTTGGACAATCATTATTATTATTATTATTATTATTATTATTATTATTATTATTATTATTATTATTATTATTATTATTATTATTATTATTATTATTATTATTATTATTATTATTATTATTATTATTATTATTATTATTATTATTATTATTATTATTATTATTATTATTATTATTATTATTATTATTATTATTATTATTATTATTATTATTATTATTATTATTATTATTATTATTATTATTATTATTATTATTATTATTATTATTATTATTATTATTATTATTATTATTATTATTATTATTATTATTATTATTATTATTATTATTATTATTATTATTATTATTATTATTATTATTATTATTATTATTATTATTATTATTATTATTATTATTATTATTATTATTATTATTATTATTATTATTATTATTATTATTATTATTATTATTATTATTATTATTATTATTATTATTATTATTATTATTATTATTATTATTATTATTATTATTATTATTATTATTATTATTATTATTATTATTATTATTATTATTATTATTATTATTATTATTATTATTATTATTATTATTATTATTATTATTATTATTATTATTATTATTATTATTATTATTATTATTATTATTATTATTATTATTATTATTATTATTATTATTATTATTATTATTATTATTATTATTATTATTATTATTATTATTATTATTATTATTATTATTATTATTATTATTATTATTATTATTATTATTATTATTATTATTATTATTATTATTATTATTATTATTATTATTATTATTATTATTATTATTATTATTATTATTATTATTATTATTATTATTATTATTATTATTATTATTATTATTATTATTATTATTATTATTATTATTATTATTATTATTATTATTATTATTATTATTATTATTATTATTATTATTATTATTATTATTATTATTATTATTATTATTATTATTATTATTATTATTATTATTATTATTATTATTATTATTATTATTATTATTATTATTATTATTATTATTATTATTATTATTATTATTATTATTATTATTATTATTATTATTATTATTATTATTATTATTATTATTATTATTATTATTATTATTATTATTATTATTATTAATTATTATTAATTATTATTAATTATTATTATTATTATTATTATTATTATTATTATTATTATTATTATTATTATTATTATTATTATTAATCTTATTATACCATACACCCATAGGGTGAAATGGTATATTAAAGTCGCTAAAATGTATGTAACAGGCAGAAGGAAGCTTTTCCGACCCCATAAAGTATATATATTCTTGATCAGCATCAACAGCCGAGACGATCTAGCCATGTCCGTCTGTCCGTCCGTCCTTCCGTCCGTCCGTCTGTATGAACACCTAGATCTCGGAGACTAAGAGATAGAGCCACCAAATTTGGTATGTAGACTCGTGTCATATGTACGCTTATCGAGTTTGTTTCAAATGTTTGCCACGCCCCCTACCGCCCCCGCAAATGATATAAAACCGATTTTCTTAAACACCATAGCAACTAGAGACACAAAATTTGGTATGTATATTTGCTTAGTAAACGCGCACATTTTGTATTTATAAAAATTTTGCCACGCCCCCTACCGCCCCCGCAAATTAAATAAAACCGATTTTCTCAAAAACTATTCTAGCTAGAGACACAAAATTTGATATGAGTATTTGCTTAGTAATTGCGCACATTTCTGATGTGTAAAGATTTTGCCACTCCTCTTTCCGCCCCCGTAATTTGAAAAAACTCGATTATCTCCCGTAATTTTCAACCTTGTGCAATCAAATTTAGCACACTTAAATTTGATACTAATATCAAGCAAAATACCAAATTTGATCAAAATCGGAATAAAAATAGCCAAGTTATGCATATAAACGTTTTTCCATATGGCCGGAGTTGGCCGTTGGTTGGTGGGGGCGCTAGGGTGCTCATATGCTTGAGTGAGCGAAATACTAAGATATGCTTGTAAAAAGCATGCAAACCGATTTTTTTAAAAATACGAAAATGCATTGGTTATTATAAATTTAAAATATTTTTTTTACTGGTGTATGGTATATTCAAGTCGGCGAGACGACTTACTTACTTCATTTTTATTATTATTTAACCCGAATCCTAACTGAATCTTATTCAGTTCCCGTTCCGCCATCAGTGCCACCAGATTTCGTGCCGATAGTGCCGGCCCCAGAGCCGTTTTGAACGCCTGTCTTTATGCGTTAAGATATTCTAAGTGTTACTTTAAGTTCCTTTAGCTCATTTTAGTTTCATCTTAGCATCGCAGATGCGATGCGCTTCATCCGCTAGCTGGTCGTGGGGAGTCATACCTGAGGTGACAAGCGCTGCATCATCCGACATGGTGCTAAAGCTGCAGCAGACTCTCAACGCTGCAAAACGATAAATGCTCCCTAGGCGTTTCGTATATGTTTTCACAGTCATAGCTTTAGACCAGGCTGGTGCTCTGTGGAGCATGGTAGACTTTATAAAGCTCATTAGTGAAAGCTCGTGCAATGAAACCCGTTAGTACTTCTTGATTTCAAGTTTATTTTTATTTCTTTATATATAAACAGGCGCTAGCACATAAACCAGTGACTGATAGTTGTCGCAACCAACATGAATTTTGTGGACTTCGGAGCGAGAATACAAAGGTAGAAATGGCTTCCAAAGACACAGCGATGCACACACGGTGTGGCTACAATTAGTATCTGATCTTACTGAGAATAATGCATTTCTTTTATAGTAAAAATAGAGAGCTCACCAGTGCATAGTTCGACATAGTGTTAGGTCAGCAAAATACGTCTTTATTGATAATAGCTAACCATAGCAGCTTAACTAACTATGTCTTTATTGCTAACTGCTGACCATATCAGTTCTACTTATGAGCTACCAATATCTATAATCGGGTTACATACTATGTTAATATACATTTCTGTTGTTTTATATTATTATTGTCTTATTGGTGTATTATTTTATATAAGCTAAACATCAACAACAAGTTTGAGTTATTTTTCTTAGTCTAATACTTAATGTAAATCCGGGGTATGATGCAAGAGGCTTTAATCACTTATTATTGGGTTGGTCTGTTATTTCTTTCAAGACGAGTTCTATTATTAGGTCGCGTACGGAAATGGGCAAGAGCATTGGGATGTACTTCCAATTTGTAGTACACTTTCGTTGTTGAGTACCTATTTCAGATTTCAAGCTAGGTATATTTAGATCATTTTGAAGATTGTCTATCAAATAGCTTCGAAAGACAGCAAACTTATAGGCCTATAGGATAATGGATGGATGGTTTTAATATAGCGTTGAACAGTGTATGGCAGGAAGTTCTAGGATCCTTTTCCGTGTAGTTAAGTCATGGACAGGTGCTTTTTTCGGCTTTAAAATATCCGTTAACGTGCTTGAAGGGGGAAGAACAAACAAGTTTGATGTTAGGCTTGGCTGGAAAACCATTTTAAGATGTGTGGCAAAGATGGCCCGTCTTTGTCACTGCAGGCTCTTTACCGGTTGGACTTCTAATCGGCGTAACTCTCTGCAGGAGCGGTTAAATTTGGGTAAGCTTTCCACAGAGGATATTTGGTGCTGATTGGATCGAGCTTCATTAAGTATGTTGGACTGAGCTTTTTTATGTTTTTATGTATTTGTTGACACAAAGACAAGGAGTATTTTTGAAAGTCCACTAAATTAAAATCATGTCTATTATTTTTTGTTTAAACATTTGGTTCCTTTGACTGAAGATTGCTAACCACTCTAATTTTTTCATCGAGTAAGACATTTGAATTGAAAACGCCAGAGCTATTAAAACTTCGGCAAGGTACCATGAATGATTGCTTATTTTTCCAATACTATAGCCGACGTTCCCGCTTCAGTATTTGCATATTTTAAACAATTTATATGGTTCAGATCATTAAAGGGAGCTTTAATAGCGTTTGTACACTTAAACCATACTTTAATGTACATTTTGCCTTCCTTTTTTGTCAGCCGAAATTGATGTTTAAATAAAAATATCTTAAAGGAATATATGGCTTTTGACATCCAGCATCGCTAGTTGGTCCAGGTGTACGGAAAGTATACTGCTCAACACCAAGAATGATTAAAGCTAGCTGAAGCAATTCTTTATGATCTTCTCGGCTCTGTCATCCCTAAGGCAAAATTTTGCAAAGTGATGTCGTTCTGCTTCACAAATTTGGAAACGAATTGTTTCATCAGCAACGCCACTTTCAAAATTCTTCATCAAATTTGGCCATGATTTTAAAAATCTTTCAAATATCGGAACTTCTGCTGCAGATGTCGAGCATAGCTTTAGTTCAAATACGCTTCGCATCATCATTTCGTCCAAATGGTGGCGCCACGGTACCAGGGCACCAATTTTATCCATCTGTAATTTATTATAAGATTATTGGTTTAAAATGACCGAAAAAAATTTGTAAAGCACTTCATTACATTTTCCTTAAATTGATGATTGATGACAAGTTCCTCTGCACGATGTCCTAATGCTTCAGCGGCTGCTATTAGTATACATATGTACTGCCGTTCCATCAGATACTTTGGCATTGTATAGAGCTGCGACATATCGAGATGTTATAAAAGTTTTGCAACCTCGTTTTACATCCGATTTTGATTTTAAACTTATGCTTTGTTTATCATGAATGGGATGACTAATATCATTGTCATCACTGTTATCGATGAGTTGAGGAATGTCTGAAGAATATTTTACCTTTTGGACTAATGTTTCATCTTCGTGTTATCTTTTCCGGGTAAGAAGTTTTTCTTGTATAATATATATAATGTCATATTAACACCAACCATACAACCAGGATGTCCTTTCTGTCGTCGCATTTATAGAAGCTGCTTATATTCCTCAATCTTAATTTTTATACCCTTGCAGAGGGTATTATAAAATTGGTCAGATGTTTGTAACGCACAGAAGGAGACGTTTCCGACCCTATAAAGTATATATATTCTTGATCAGCATGAGAAGCTGAGTTGATATAGCCATGTCCGTCTGTGCGTATGCGTTTTACTAAGCCATCTTAAGAGCTATCGGGATGAAATTTTTTTTGGGGGCTTTTTATTACCTGGGAAAAATAAAGTATGAAAATTGCGAGAATCGGACCACTATATCATATAGCTCTGGAGGAAACATTTTTGCAAAAATTGCAAAAATTGGAGTATCGCCATGAAATTTACCAATATGATAGTATTATATATAAAATCTCAGATCCCAAAATTTGAATCTGATCGGATATATAGAACACAAGTTACAGCCGATATAAATCGGTTCAACTTGCTGCCTACTACGTCATCATCAAATCAACAGAGCACACGCATGCACACATACAGACGCAACGCTACATAAACTATGTATATGTGTATGCGTGCGAGTCGCGGCATGCGTGTAAAAGGGAATGGGGAAGAAGAAGAAATTGAAATGATATTTGAAAGGTTCTGTGCATTAATGAATTGAGATACAGAAAAAGAGTTTGGAACATGTAAAAATATTATGGCCATGGTCTGCAAGGGTATATAAACTTCGGCACAGCCGATGTTAGCTTCTTTGATATTTCTTAGTGTATCTTCTCTTGCAATGTCGGATAAGTCGTCCAGACATTCCACAAATGTGTGGACAATTTTTATACCATACACCCATAGGGTGAAATGGTATATTAAAGTCGCCAAAATGTATGTAACAGGCAGAAGGAAGCTTTTCCGACCCCATGAAGTATATATATTCTTGATCAGCATCAACAGCCGAGACGATCTAGCCATGTCCGTCTGTCCGTCCGTCCTTCCGTCCTTCCGTCCGTCCGTCTGTATGAACACCTAGATCTCGGAGACTATAAGAGATAGAGCCACCAAATTTGGTATGTAGACTCGTGTCATATGTACGCTTATCAAGTTTATTTCAAATTTCTGCCACGCCCCCTACCGCCCCCGCCAATTATATAAAACCGATTTTCTTAAACACTATAGCAACTACAGACACAAAATTTGGTATGTATATTTGCTTAGTAATTGCGCATATTTTGTGTTTATAAAAATTTTGCCACGCCCCCTACCGCCCCCGCAAATTGCATAAAACCGATTTTCTTTAACACTATAGCAACTAGAGACACAAAATTTGGTATGTATATTTGCTTTGTAAATGCGCACATTTTGTATTTATAAAAATTTTGCCACGCACCCTACCGCCCCCGCAAATTAAATAAAACCGATTTTCCCAAAAACTTTCACCATAGTTGGTATAAATATTTGCTTAGTAATTGCGCACATTTTTTATGTGTAAAGATTTTGCCACGCCCCTTTCCCCCCCCGTAATTTGAAAAAACTCGATTATCTCCCGTAATTTTCTACCTTTTGCAATCAAATTTAGCACACTTAAATTTGTTACTAATATCAAGCAAAATACCAAATTTGATCAAAATCGGAATAAAAATAGTCAAGTTATGCATATAAACGTTTTTCCATATGGCCGGAAGTGGCCGTTGGCTGGTGGGGGCGCTAGGGTGCTCGAATGCTTGAGTGAGCGAAATACTAAGATATGCTTGTAAAAAGCATGCAAACAGATTTTTTTAAAAATACGAAAATGCAATGGTTATTATAAATTTAAAATATTTGTTTTACTGGTGTATGGTATATCCAAGTCGGCGAGACGACTTACTTACTTCATTTTTATTGAGATTTAGATCTTGTGTTTCTCTTATTAATTTGGCTGCAGCTTTATTAAAATGCCTGTGCGGTATATGCACTTCTTCCTAATATAGTCTACATCTTTTCTTTGCCGAGAGCTTCATAAAACGCATGTTGTAGAATAAGAATCAAATCCACTTTTCTAATTGTTTTCTCACACGACACCAATTAAAATGCAAAATTTACCCTCAGAAACAAATGTCATGTAAAAATAACAGATGCTCAAAACATATATATAACGCGGAATGCTCTTGGTTACTGCAAAATCAAATAAATCGGGCACTTTAGGTGGGTCTGAAGGCATTACGCAGGCATTCCCGTTGAGACGTGATCTATTTTATTGAGTGGGTTGGTTAGCATTCTAAAGACATACCGTAGGGAAGCCATTTTTTATTATCAATAAGCTTCTGTAAAAACAGATTTTGATTACGCATCAGTTCCTTCATGCAGTTTTGCATGAATGTCATAAATGTGGTTATGTTTTGGTACAGTTAGTACGGTAGCGAAAGATACACTAGGTCTTGTTCTAGCAGGTATGGCAGATGATCTAACAGCCTTGGCGAAGCATACCTCTGGTGTAGTTGGTCCAGCTGGGAGTTTGCGCCCGATTAGTTGTGATTTATTTATTTAGTTATTTACGTCAACTAAAACAACAATCGACGAAAAAGCCTAAGCCAAAAAAAGTTTTTTTTTAAAAAAACAGATAACAATTGAAGAAAAGTAAGCTTAGCCATATGCGCAACTAAACATCCCCGACCCGGTGTAGGTGTTTTATTTGCACAAGGTGCTAGCTATGCTCCGATTCACAGCCAATATGGTCGGGGAAGAGTTGCAATATATTCAGCGGTTACGTTGTAGATTATTAAAAAGTATAGAGCGGCGAGTAGTGACAGAAAGATGAGGAGAGATAAGGTAAGAAAGGTTGTTAAGAGATTGGCAAAAAACACTAAAAGGAAGAGAGTAGTTAGTCAGACATCTACTAACGTGAATGGGATAAAAACTTCTGGTCCGACTCTGCATGTTCTATTAACAATTGAAATTATTTGAAAATTAAATGAAAGTTTTGGGTCAAAACTCCTGAATGTCATAAAAGAGTACTTTGAGGCATTAAGGTGTAATTTATTAACGTCATCCAAGGGCCAATGGAAAAATCATTTATAAACAGGGCAAATAACAAATGCCACGTTTATTCTGTCCTGGGTGCAAATGCCATTTTTATGAAGTTCGCCACAGCCAATACACACTGACAATTGTTAGACGTGTGGTTGTATTCTTGGCAGTTTTTACACTGAGGTTGTTGCGATCTTCTACAGGGCTCCTCTACGGTGATTCTTGAAGCTGAGGGTTGCAGATAGGGTGCACTGCATTTGGCTTTGACCGCTATGCATCTGGTTGGAGCTGGATTTTAACGCTTTTTAGTTGGTAGGTATAAAAGTTGATGTTAGCAAAACGGAGGTACTTTTCAATGATGTGGAATTGCACCCTCAAGTTCGACTAGCTGGCGGTGATGGCGGTGATTTGATCGATATAGCCCTGATAGCGGTGGCACAATTTTGGGCTTCTCGCCAAGAATTTAAAACCAATTCCCGCTTAAGTATCTTAAGCTTTCATTTTGTTTGGTTATTTTTGGCGAATTGCCACTGTTTTTCTTTTGTGGGCTCAGCTTCTGCTTGGTTTTCATTATGTACAGAATTCCAATTTGCACAAAAGGCGATGAGTTAATTGCCAATATTGGCTTTAATTTTTTTTGGCGTTGTTGGCCTGCGGCAGGTCAATTCTTCTGCGGACGTTGCCGGAGTAGGTGCCGACATAATTGTTATTGTTTCTGTTCGACGCTCTCGTTGTTGTTGTACAAGTGGTCTTAGATCAAGCCAACTATTGGATTTAATAATGTGTCCGCCATCCTTTAAACAAAAAGTATTAGACAACACGTATGTGGAGAAATGCATTATAAGACTCTAAAACATTTTTAGTTTACTTATTTTATTTGCAATGACACAAAAATTATATAACGCAATAACAATTTGAATAAATTTAACATATTTCGAGAGATGGGCACATTACCTAAGAGCCTTTTTGAGAGCAAATCAACTTTTTACACTATGATTAACTTGTGAGAGCAAATAAGATATCTAATTACAAAATTAGTTTAATGTTAACGAACTGTTCCTCTGACGATTCTACACAAAATGATATGAATGCATTATATCTACGTGGTATTAAATTTATAGTCATAGTAATTACAAATATAACTTAATGAAATAGTAGTTGAACAACAGCGAAGACAATTAATGTTTATTATTTATAAAGGGCCGAATAGATTGACTGCCGGGTGATTATCAGCGGTATTACCTAAAAATTGTCCATACAGTTCTTTGTATCTTTCTAATGAAAGACCGCCTCGTTTTCTATCCTCATCCTGAAATGGTAAATAAATCGGATTTTATTAATGTTGGCATATACATATTCAACAAAGCGTATTTACGTTCAGTAATGTTTCAAACGCCTTATCGATGGGGGCAATGTCATCAATAGCAACTCTTGATATGCAGTTGTATCTATATTCTTTTACACCAACAACGCCATCGCTGTCTATGTCTAATAACTTGAAGTTAGATTCAATGAATGCCCGCATCGCCTTAAAATAAAAAATAACAAAAAATGTAAATATTATTTAAAAAAAAAAATTTTAAGTCATTACGGTCACTTGAACTAACGCAACTTCGATTTCGATTCATTCGATTTTTCGCTCGCGGTGACATATTTCCTTGCAATTAAAATTACTATTGCAAATTTATATTTATATTTTGCGTTTCGAGCTATTTGTATACCCTTGCAGAGGGTATTATAAAATTGGTCAGATGTTTGTAAAACACAGAAGGAGACGATTCCGACCCCATAAAGTATATATTTTCTTGATCAGCACAAAGACGAGTTCATATAGCCATGTCCGTTCGTTCTTAAAAGTAAATAATAAATTTTCATCTATTCTAATCAAAAAATGTAAACGTTATTAAACGACAAAAAAAGATGAGATGAATGAAATGTAAAATAACGGTTAATTAGTACTCTGATGGCTCTGTTTATATTTTTGCGGTTATTTTACTTGTCTAAGAATAACTTAAGAACAGAACCGGTGGAAAACTCCTAATGTCGTTAATATTTTAAAGGGTAAATCATTTATAAACAGGGTAAATAACAGTGGGCCCAGATGACTGCCTTGGGGTACACCTGACGTAACTTGAATAGTTTTAGATATTGAGGAACTAAAAGACACCTTTTGGGTTCTGCCAATAAGATACGACTTTAACCAAGCCAACAGTTTCGGGGAAAAACCCATGATGTTAAGTTTCGCGAGAAGCATAGAATGATCAACCGTATCGAAAGCCTTACTAAAGTCAGTATAAATAACATCAGTTTGACACTTTTTACGGAAGCCATGGTGTACAAGGGTAGTCAATTCTAAAAGGTTAGTAAGCGACGAACGACCTTTCATGAAGCCATGCTGACAAGGAGAAATAGTGGATCTTGATAGGTGTTGAAGGGAAGACGTAATAATTTTCTCAAACAGCTTTGGTATTGCCGAAAGTTTGGCAATGCCACGGTAGTTAGAAACATCCGATTTGCTACCCTTTTTAAAAAGCGGAATAATAAAAGACTCCTTCCAAATATCGGGAAAGCTACAAGTCTCACTCGATATAAAGAATAACCGAGATCTTTATCGCTTAGATAGGGAAATCTAACACATTTTAAGGATGCAACTAGGTATATTATCAGGACCGGGAACGAAGGAAGACGTCATAGATGACAAGCTAGAGATAATACAGTCTTCAGTAATACTAGGAAAAAACATACAATTTAAATGTGGGATTGAAAAGGGATAGGTTGTGGGATCCGAAACAGTAGTAGAATAAGTCGACTGAAAGAATTTAGCAAACAGATCTGCAATATCTGAGTCATTATTAGCAGTCTGGTCATTAAGTCTGAAGGTGGAAGGTAGTACATTAGAGCGTCTTTTGGAATTAACAAAGTTGTAAAATCTTTTGGGGTTCTTATAAAATTCAACCGTACAGCGAACGATATAATTATTGTAGCATTGAGTGTTTAAAAGACAAAATTGAGATTTGGCTATACAGTAATTTGCATAGTCAAGTCGCGAATCAGTTTTTTTAAATCTTTTAAAATATCTCGATTTAATATTGCGGAGATTAGAGAGCCTACGTGTGAACCAGACTGGCGCGCTGGAGACGGTAGAGACATTCACATAAGGAACGCATTTATCAATTAGAGAATTAAGAGCAGAGTAGAAAAACTTCACTGCACAATCTATATCGCAGCACTCAAATAGAAATGACCAATCAAAAGAGAAAATAAGGCTATTAAGAAGATTGAAATTTGTTTTACGAAAAACAACAAGAACAAGAAATATATAAGCTAAAGTTGGAACATGTAACTTCGACGCAAATAAACTCAACACCTAAGGGCAGATCAATCGGCACGACACTTGAACACAGATTCGAGTTAACAGCAATGAGTACTCCACCGCCACGACGACCAACACGATCAAGCCTATAAGAAATAAAGTTATTAGAAACAATTTCATTATCCAAAACAGAGGAGTTAAGCCAAGTTTCAGAGAAAGCTAATATGTCAGCCGAAAAGGTTTGGCTATCACAGAACAGGTTCGAGAGCTTGGTAAGAAGTCCTCTTACATTTTGATAATGAATGCAAAGACTAGACGTTATTAGTTTTTTGAAGCAGAAGATAAATTAGGAAGGTGGACAGGCAACGGACGGGAGCGCTTATTGGGCGCAAACTCGTGTACAACTAGGCCCTCTGGCCAGAAATTAGCTGAAAAATACTCATTTGGTACTGTAATTTTAAAAGAGGAGATTTCGAGAGGCCTTGAAAACTTAAACTTTTGAATTAAAACCTTAGCAGGGCATATATTACCAATGTAAGCTGCCACAGACGACTCAGAAGTATCTGGAGCAAGCCTAGAGATAAATAATTGTTTGCGATGAGGCACTACAGTTAGTGGAGGCGGAGGAGCATTGGGATCCGCAAGTGATTGAGAGCCAGAATGATCCTGTGATTGATCAGAGTTCCCGTGAGGGATAGATTGAGGTACACCAGGGCTTGTAATGGGTACTTCAATCTGAAAAGAAGAGCATAAAGAGGGACAAGAAGATGGTGTAGGCGAAAGTAAAATGGGAGACGATGTAATAGAGAGTGCTGGCGACTGCTTACGAGGCAACTCAAGGGTACATTTCTTGAGTAACTTCTCAGAAGGTGGATTAAACTTAAATTGCGACAATAAATGTACGCTAGATTCACACTCGTTAGACAGCTGTTTGGCCAGTTTGTTTAAAGAAAGAAACTTTAAACGAAGATCCCTATACATACGGCTAAAATCAAGCTGCTGGCTGGCACAAGATGGGCAAGTCCAGCGCATTAAGCCAAGCTCAGGCTTAGACACAGACAAACCAGAAAATTTGTCGTAGTCGCGGCCATTGAGGGCAGCACATTTTAAGTGAATAAGATTATCGCAGAGCCAACACGATATTGCTCTATACTGATCATCAAAACGATCAGAATGCTTGCAAGTAAGTAGACAACAAGCCATTGAAACGCCAAAAGGAACACAAGGCAAAAATATATACAAAACTTAAAATTTAAATACAAAGCACTAAGATAATTATCGATATAAAATCAATAAATACAAATAAAACAAAGAGACAGCTAGAGTAGACAGCACAAGAAAGAGTGCAAGAACAGTTATAAGCCAAGCTTTGAGAGGCGGCGTTACGCTGAGCACAAGCACAAAGAAGAGAGAACAACAAAAATAAAATAATAAAAAAAAAACACTAGCACTGATGGTATGATCGGAGCGGTGAGGGGAGCAATGACGAGAGAGAAAAGGGGAAAAATATATATATATATAAAATGCACCAAACACTAATCACGAAAAAAAACTAGTTAATTTGGCAAATTCTGCAAATAAAACACATGGGTCTCAAGCAAACCACACCAACGAAAATGTAAACAGACTAAGCACAATTAAAAATTGAGAGAAAACAATAAATATTGATAAAAACTCAGGAGCTATGAAAAAACACGACCGTCACGTCAGAGAGCAGAAGCTTTTTTGGTAAGAAAATATTATTAAATAATGCATAATAATGATAGGAAAAATTTGATGACACATAACGCATTGCGCATCGCCCTCCATATTTTCAATAATAAAAAATAAATTTTCCCAATGGGTACTAAACATTTTTTTTTTCGGTGTATTCCAGTTATTGTTTTGGCAATCATTGTTTTTCCTGACAAGCAGCAATCAAAATTTTTGCCGAAGTGACATTGCCGAACAAACACGAGCGTTTACAGTGTATGTGAAGCGGCAGCGCTGCGGCAGAGCTAGGCCCTAGTCCGGGGAATGGGCCGTGCCGACCACTGGTCTAATATTAATACAAAGTCTCGGTGAGCCGTTACGCTTTTTGACAAGGACTACAGGGCTTGTTAGCTCTGAGTTAGATTCTTCAATTATATCGTTGTTTATCCACTTTTCAAGTTGTTCGTCGACTATTTTTGTTTTTTGAAACGGAAGTCTGCGCGGACGCGAAAATATTGTGTTTTCGGCATTTAATGTTATGTTAATTTCGATTTGGGTTGACTTTGTTTACACCGGCTTATTGTTTTCAATTAATTCGCGAACTTTAATTTTAGCTTTTTCACCCGCAGCTTGATCTATGTATATTAATTTCGTCATTATTCGCGATAGCTTCCATTTTCATTATATTCAATTCCGAAATCTCGATCTCATTCTATACATATTTACGCACTGTTAGACCATAACGATTAACAATTAATTTGGCAAGAAGGCAAATCTGTTCACCAATGATTATTTTAATATCCATACATTTCATCGGAACAACATAAAAGTCAAGAACATAGTCAGAATGGTCGATTTTAATTGATTTTTCTAATTGGCCTATTTGATTCCCATCGCGATCACCGCCAAATCCAATAAGACTTACACTGCACGACAAAAGTTTTTGCTCACTTAGTTCTTTGAATAAAGACTTATTCGCCCATAACATTATATTTGCTGCCTGTATCAAATAAAGCCGAACAATTTATATTCTCTATTAACACTGTTTTACTCGTAATTTTACTTTGACATTGTAGAGTATACGCATTCACTTTTTGTTCATCTACTTGTTTAACTTGCAAATAAAAAATTGGGTTATTTTTTGCAGCATTTATTGTTTTATATTCTATTAGTCACTTTTTCCTTTAACTTCTTTATACTTTTTTTTGGCAATCTTTTCACAGTTTTCTCTTCACAATTCACTTTTCAGCATTCTCTTTTTACCATTCTCTTTTTACCGATCGCGGACGAGCGCCCAATTTTGTGGGACTGGGTTCCGATTCCGTAGAAATAAGTAGTCCCGTTTCGATTTATATTTAGCTAAATGGTAATATGATTTATTTTAGATTATAATTAGGTTAAAGTAACTATAAAAATGATTGAATTGAATGGTAATTGTTTCGTCTTTAGGTTTTTAATGAGAGCGTCATTTCTCATTCGTCTTTACACGTCTTTCGTCTTTAATACTTCTTTACTACACGTCTTCTCGTCGTTGGCTCGTCTTAAAAAGTTGTTCTTCCTCGTCGTCTTGTAGCAGCATTGCCACAGCGTCGTTTTTGTGGGTCGCTTGCCACCTCGTCTCATATGGATCGCTTGCCACACCGTCGTTTAACAGCTGTTCTGAGGTGGTCTGGCCATTCGGCGTTACCAACCCAACCCCACAATAATATATAAAAGTTTGCGAATTGTGTCTTTTTTACTGAAATTTTTATATGGCAACGCCCTTTTTCTTCACAGTTTTAACGTGAAGCAGATATATTTAGCTATAATCCCGGTAAAAACATTAATTTTCCCTTGTAATTATACCAAAACTGCGAAATCGATGAAGCGCACGAGGTCGTGGTTGTGGAACTTTTATCTTTCTTTTGATACCAAATTTATGTATATGGGCCCGAGCTTAAGTAAATATTAACCGTTTAAAATTCTGTTAACATGCTTTTTAGCAAGCATAACTCGCTTACTCATACAAGCACAGGAGCACTTTAGCGCCGCCACCGTTCAACAGCCTAATGCGCTTTAATCCGTTACTTAGTGAAATACGGTTTCAACAATAACTGTGCTATTTTAAGTCCGATTTCGCTCAATGCATGACATATTGCGTTGCTGGATATTAACGACATATTTCAGTGTGTTAAGTTTAATTGATTTAGTTAAAAAATTGCGGAAGATAATTTTGGAAATTGGAAAAAAAAATTTTACACAAACAAAATCTGAGCACTTTCTAAATGTAAAATTTTATGTCTCTAGCTATTATAGTTTTTGAGATAATTAATTTTGTTTAATGTGCAGGGGTGAAAATGGGTGTGTCAATTTTTTTTAACAATAAGCATCTGGGATCCTATTAAGCGATTATACCAAAAGTACTGGCTAGCTGGTTTAGTTTTTCAAAAAAGTATTAGAAGGTAAAGAGCTGGGCAAAAATTTGAAAAAAACTTGATAAGTACCAAATATGTGTTCTAATTCTTATAGTCTCCGAGATTTAGGGGTTCATACTGACGAACGGACGGAAATGGCTAGATCCATTCTGCTGTTAATGGTGATCAAGAATATATATACTTTATAGGGTCGAAAATTTTTATTCTGCCTGATACATGCATTTTGACCCAATGTATAATTATTCTAGATAAGTTGATAAAAATGAATTTTATATTGCCACACATTTGCGAGGAATGGTTGGGATTAACGATTGATGTAAAATGGCGATTTTTACTGCTAACATTCACCATTAACAGCTGACTTTGCAGCTGCCATAGACAGACTTGTTGCAAAGTGCGGCGAGAAAAACCTTTTTTATTTCTGCAACTGTTGTAACATAAAAAAAAAATATTTTAGATATATCTGGTTAGATTTCGAACTTTTTGAAATTTAAGACAACCCTCAATCTTCCAAAAAAAAGATTATTTCAAAGGCAACACCAAAAGGTGAGCGGGTTGTCTGTATGGCTATTTCAAGAACCACCAAGTTCTTTCATCAGCATTTACTAAAGAACTCCAGAATTGCAATAGCCATACCATGTCCTCAAAGCTAAAAGTAGTTACGAATTGCAACTAAATGAAGCGAAAATATCAAAGAAGCTAACTTCGGCTGTGCCGAAGTTTATATACCCTTGCAGTCCATGGCCATAATATTTTTACATGTTCCAAACTCTTTTTCTGTATCTCAATTCATTAATGCCCAAAACCTTCCAAATATAATTTCAATTTCTTCTTCTTCCCCATCCCCTTTTACACGCATGCCGCGATTCGCACGCAAACACATATAGTTTATGTAGCGTTGCGTCTGTATGTGTGCATGCGTGTGCTTTATTGATTTCATGATGACGTAGTAGGCAGCAAGCCGAACCGATTTATATCGGCTGTAACTTGTGTTCTATTTATCCGATCAGATTCAAATTTTGGGATCTGAGTTTTTATATATAATACTATCATATTGGTATTCGTTCATGGCGATACTCCAATTTTTGCAAAAATGTTTCCTCCAGAGCTATATGATATAGTGGTCCGATTCTGCCAATTTTCGTACTTTATTTTTCCCAGGTAATAAAAAGCCCTGTCATCCCGATAGCTCTTACGATGGCTGAGTAAAACGCATACGCACAGACGGAAGGACAGACGGACATGGCTATATCAACTCAGCTTCTCATGCTGATCAAGAATATATGTATATACTTTATAGGGTCGGTCCCTGATTCAAAGTTAAAAAAAAGGGGCTAACCTGGCGACCACCACTGTATATACATATACGATGCCTTTTATGATTTATATTGGCATACCCTCTTTGCAAAGCCATTAAAAAAAGGCAAATTTTGTAGATAATGAAACGGAAACCGTGGTTAAGAATTAGTTCCAAATCTACGTAATTAAAATCATAGGTATACAGTGCTCAAACGGCAATCAAAGATTATTCTCCCAATAAGTTAGTAAGTCCCGCCATGTCGATGGCAAACACGAGATCGCGACTCTTTCCCCCTCCCCGCAAAATTCGGGATTTGGCCGTCCCTCTATCCACAAGTTCGACGACGATCGCTCGCTCGACCCAAAAAAGGTCGTTTATGACCCGTCATAAAACTCGAGGCACACAAATTTTTGGCAGCGGTTGAACAGAGACGATTTATATTGACTGTAACTTGTGTTCTATTTATCCGATCAGATGGAAATTTTGGGATCGGATGTTCTATTACTATTACTATCCATTAGTAAATTTCATAGCGGTAATCCAACTGCTTCACCTACTTTTCGGATTCAACTATATGAGAGAGTGGTCCGATCCTAAAGTCTTTCAAACTTGATCTGCCTACCGTAACATTTTTATGATGGCTGAGTATAACGCATACGCACAGACGGTCAGACGGACATGGCTATATCGACTCAGCTTCTCATGCTGATCAAGAATATATATACTTTATGGGGCGGAAACGTCTCCTTCTGTGCGTTACAAACATCTGACCAATTTTTTAATATCCTCTGCAAGGGTATAAATATAGCATTGCGGTGAGCATGATTCTGGGTTAGAGGATCATCTGACCAAAAAAAAAAATTTTTTTATAAATGAAATTGGAAAAAAAAAATAGTTTTGTCACTACCTCTCCTGATTTACGTGTATATTTCTTGTGCAAAAATTTTAAAACGATCGGTCAAGTTCTTTTTTCAGCGCTAGGGTGGTAATTGATTTGAAAAATTTGTCAGAATTGGTGTATGGTGCAGATATCGTTAAGGTTTTTGACATCCAGAGTGCGTGCTACATATGTATATTTATATAGAAGCATCACACTGAACCCTAAAGGTAAGTTCCGCGCCCATTAAATATTGTCCTAAAACATTTAAAAGAAGCACCGCACTTATGAATATATTTTGATGTAGTGTGCAAAGGTACATCCAATTCAGTTGCTTCCCTTCCCAGTAACTGATATTTTGGGGTAAACAAATTTTACCCTTTATTAACAAGATATTTCTTACCTGAGGAAATTCTTCATATTTTTTTCCCACACACGTTTTTTTTACAGCGTCCTTAAATTCCTGATTTGAAATTTTCCCATCCTGGAAAAATAAAAAAGATGATATAAAAATTAGACAGTTTTTTAAAATTATTTTTTTATACCCTTTTAAAATGGGTATATTGCTGGCTTACTCAGAGTCAGCCGTCTCGGATTACTATATCATAAAGATGATAAGAATAAGTTTTATCAAGAACTTCGTTATATTCGGCGCAATTGTAATTATAAGGTGTCAGTTTGATATAGCTGTAGTGACTATGAGAAACAATCGGTCAAAAATAATTTTGGACAGAAAAACTTTTTTGCCTCAAATTAGATAATTAGTTTACATTTGCAATATTATTCAATTCTAGAATTTTAGATCAAAATCGGATACATATATTATACAGCCGTCATACTTTTTGCGGCTTTAAGTCCAGTAGATAAAAAGTATCAAAAAAAAACTTGCATTCATTATTATTATAAAAATTTATGAAATTTTACCTTGACTACTCGGGAACGAAACAGCACCTTGCAGACTCCAACACCAGTTTACTCAATCGAAATGTGTTTGTTCGTAAACCAACTGCCTAGTTAGACTGTTTAAGGCGATACCGCCTATTTGATTTATTGTTCAATATATTTGCAATTTGTATAAAGTTACAACCGGTCACTTCAATGGCTTTTCTAAAAAACTAAGCTTTCTACCCGATATCGATTACATATCGATACCAGCGAACTCGATAACAATTTCATGGTAATATGACACTGCAATTCGATAATTATCTTACTGCACTAACAATATGGAATACAAGTCAAATTTCTTATATGCTAACCATAATATTGCATTTCGTTCAGAAACATACCGGCGCCCCCTGAACTATTAGTTCAGCACATAGGGAGGGCCGCTACTTTGGTGATAGGGCGTTTGTAAGACCCATGGGCAGTAGTTACAGTAACTACCCGAATCAATCCATCGTCTCCAGGATGGACCGCAGAGACTCGTCCCAATATCCATTTGGTGGGTGGAAGATGTGGCTCCTTGAGCACCACAAGAGTTCCAACACAAAGGTTATTCTCTTTTGATAACCATTTGGTTCGGTCTTGCAATGATGTAAGATATTCCATATACCAGCGCTTCCAGAACCCCTGTACCATAGCTTGAAGTTGATTCCATCTCTCCACACGGTTGAATGTCATGTCCAAATAACAGGGCTCAGGTAGCGCAGTGTAAGGTGACCCAACAAGAAAATGAGCAGGTGTGAGAGGGTCCAGAGAGCTGTCACCGTTTGCGCACAGTGGTCTTGAGTTTAATACAGCTTCAATTTGCGCTAACACAGTAGACAACTCCTCAAAGGTCAGTGCGTTAGCGCCGATAACCCGACGTATATGTAGTTTCACGGATCGCACTCCGGATTCCCATATGCCGCCAAAGTGTGGTGCTGACGGCGGTATGAAATGCCATGTGAGGCCTTCACTCGCGGCAAAACTAGCAAGTTCCTTATCTTTCATGTGATCGATGGCCAAACGTCTCATCTCGTCTAGCGCACGTCTACTTCCGTGAAAGGTGGTACCATTGTCTGAGTAGAGATCAGTGGGTCTCGTTCGGCGAGAAATAAATCGTTTAAATGCTGCAATGAAAGCGTTGGTTGTTAAGTCACTTACGACCTCCAAGTGCATTGTCTTTGTTGCGAGACAGACAAATATAGCAAACCAAGCCTTTCCAATACGAGGTGTTCGACCCTTATTCTCCTTGATTGCAATTGGACCAGCATAGTCTAGGCCAGTATGCTGGAAACACGGAGTTGCTTGAACTCTAGGTAGAGGCAAGTTACCCATTAGCTGAGTATGAGTTGCTCGTCGTTGCAAGAAGCAGAGCTTGCATTGAAAAACCACTCGGCGCACTAGATTACGTGCACCCAAAATCCAATATTGTTGCCGAAGAATAGTGAATGTGGCATCGACTCCAGTATGAAAATGTGTTTGATGAATGTGTCGAATTAATAACAAACTGATCGGTGACTCCTTGGGCAGTAGAATGGGATGCTTTACATTGTAGTGCAGGGATGATCGTTCGATTCGGCCTCCGACTCGTACAATTCCTCTCTCGTCAAGGAATGGGCTGTACCGGATCAATCGAGATTTAATTGATAACGGCTCTTGTTTATTAAGCTTTTCATAGTCCTTGGAAAAGCTCTTGCGTTGTGCGTGTTGCAGAAGTAGGCATCGTGCTGATTGTAACTCAACAGATGTAAGGAATGTTTTATCGGAGTGTGCACCTTTGCACCTAAGTCGCTCAATGAATCGGTAACAGTAGCTGGTTACCCTTAAGAGACGGCTCCAAGACGATAACTTGTGGATTAATAACTCATGTATGCTGTCCTCAAGCATTCCATGAAGCACAGTAATTGGCTGGCGTCGTTCCTCAGTCGCCATGTCAGTAAAGCTTTGGCCGTGTGGTTCAGATAGTGGCCATTCCGATTGTGGTTTAGTAATCCAAGAGGGTCCTTTCCACCATAACTCATGATTCAACAACTGAGATGGACTTAGACCTCGTGATGCGCAGTCGGCGGGATTCTCTTCAGAGCGAACATGGTTCCAGCAGCGACGTGGGTAGTCCTCCACAATTTCAGCAACTCTATGACAAACATAGGTATTCCAACGACGGGGTGGCGATGATAACCAGTGCAAGACTATCTCCGAGTCAGTCCAGCAATGTGAGCTGGAAATGGGTATAGTTAGAGATTCTGTTACAAGTTTAAGTAATCGGCTAAGTAGAAGAGCGGCGTTGAGTTCAAGACGGGGAATAGAGATAGGCTTAAGCGGGGCTACTCGGGTCTTGGCAGCCACCAACCGACTCCGGTAACCATTCGTTGTACGAACGCGACTATAAATGACAGCGCCATAGGCTTGAGTGGATGCATCCGCGAAACCACAAAGTTCAATGTGCGGCGATGAAGCGGCTATGTATCGTGAAATTCGGCAGTGAGATAGTAGGGGTAATTCCTTTATGATTGCTTGCCATCGCCTTCGAAGAGTTTCCGGTATTGGGTCATCCCTGTTAATAGCGCTGAACCAGCATTCTTGGAATATTAGCTTTAACAAATCAGTGGTAGGCGCAACAAAGCCCAGTGGGTCGAAGACTTTTGACAGATCCGATAATAGCGCCCGTTTGCTAGGGGCCTGTTTGGTTGCAATCATCGGTGTATTAACTAAGAACTCATCTCGACCAGGATTCCAAGGAATGCCCAATATTTTAACGTTGTCCTCGATCGACGCATGTCCATGTAAACAATCTTCTTTTGGTATCGACTTCAAGAAACTCCAGCTGTTCGAACTCCATTTTCTCAACTTGAAATTTCCTTCATCTAATAAAGCAATCAGTTGATCTTTTAATTTCATAAGTTCGCCAACTGAATTGCATCCAGTTGGAATGTCATCCACGTATGCATCGCGCGCTAGGACTCGCGCTTCATAGTCTATGGCCAATTGTTTCAAAACCCGTACAGCTAAGAAGGGTGAAGGCGCTAATCCGTAGGTGACAGTACGCAATCGATAATGCTGCATAGGGTCCATTGTGGAACTGCGCCAGATGATCCGTTGATAGTTTGTATGATGGGGAGCAACCTCTATTTTGCGGAACATCTTTTCTATATCCGAACAGCATACATAACGATGTTGTCTGAATCGAAGGCAGACACCAAATAGATCTCGTTGAATGGGAGGCACAATGTGAAGACGCACATTGAGTGACACTCCGCTACTATCTTTTCCAGATCCATCAAACACCACTCGGCATTTGGTAGTGGTGCTTTCCGGTTTCAAGACGGCGTGATCCGGCAGATAGAAACAACCGTCGGGCTGCTCGTCGATCTGCTGTGTGTTGAGTAATTCCATATGACCGCTCTTCAGATACTCATCCATGAAAGCGATATACTCTCTCTTGAGACTTGGGTCGCGACTAAACTTGCGTTCTAGTGACTGCAATCGGCTAACAGCTTGTGGAAGGGTTTCGCCAATTGGTGGCATCGGGTCTTTGAATGGGTATTCTACTACATACGTGCCAGTTTGGGAACGGGTGTGAGTGTTGATAAAGTGTTGCTCAGTCGGATCAAATATCTCCAATGTCGATGTTTTTGATGGAATGCTATCCATCTCCATGAACGATCGCACCTGCGAATCGAGGTCCAGGTGAACATGATGAGTGATTGCCAGTGATTGATTTTCCCCGAATGTACTATATGGACCTGCAAGAGTCCAACCAAAAATTGTATTTAGTGCGATAGGAACGTTGTTACCAAAAGATCTTTGCTCTCCTATACAGAATTTCCAGAGCTGATCAGATCCAATCTACCGCACCAACTGTGCCGAAAGATGGATCAGCTAAGGGTAACTTTAAAATTTCCTTCCATTGCGTTGAGCTCATGTCCACGTTTTGAGCTGGGAGAGCTGATGTAAGGGTGCTGAGGATGTACGTCTCGACCTCAATGTTGTGATCCGAATTGCAAGAGCAGATTCGAAACTTTACGAGTCCTCTGGTGACGCCGGCTCTGTTAGCCGCGAGACCACGAACTGGAACTTTTGCATGGGTGCGTCGCATCCCAATCCGCTGGACAAATGATTCCGTTGCCAATGACACTGTAGACCCAGTCAAGTAGAGCTCGGCAAGTGAAGGTCTTGCCCCGAGCGTCTTTCACTGATGTAAGAATGGTGGGCAAAAGCGTTTGCGAACCTGCATACGGAATATTCTCCAGGGTGTGAAGAGAAACTCTCTTGCTGTGCTTTGTAACTGCTATTTGATGACCTCGTGTAGTTTGAACATGATGACTAATAATAGCCGGGGATTCATCGTTAGATCCTGGGCTCTCAGGCTGATGAACTCGCACCGCGCTATCTCTTAATTCACGGCCAGTCGTCTGCTGCGCTGCATGAATCAGGGTGTTATGCTTTCTTTGACATACTCGACATGTATTCTTTGAAGGACAGGTTGCAATCCTGTGGTTTGCGCTTAAACAGTTGAAGCACAAGTTGGCACTCCTCACGTGTGCGTGTCGTGCAACTGCATCAAGTGTTCTGAATTGTTCACATCTTGATAGCGGATGAGCGTGCTGGCACAGGCTCGATCAATGGTTGGGTTTCCGTGTTGACGTGATGAGTAGTAGCTATTCGTCGGCTGTGATTCGCTCGTGAAAGTTGGCTCGATTCCAACGTATCACCTCGGGAGAGCAGAAATTTTGATAAAACTGTCGATCGTTACAGTGTAATCCTCAGATTCACTGTGCTCTGCCCATGCTTGCCGAGTGTTGTTGTCCACCTTTGCCAGTAGCACATGAATTAACCAGGGATCTCGATTCTCACACTCTAATGCTCTCAGTCCGCGAATTACTTCATCGGCTCCGTCAGCCAGCTTGCGAATCGCGCCAGAGTTGAGTACAGATGCCGTTGGGAGATTTAGAAAACTGTCAATGAAGGAACGAATGATTACATGTCTCTTATTGTAACGTTGGACCAGCCTGTCCCAAGCCTCACTATAGTTATCGTTGGTCACGGCAATGTGTTTAATCAACGAAAACGCTTCGCCAGACAAATAAGATTTCAGATAGTGAAACTTCTGACAACTGGTGAGATGCGGATCGCTGCCGATAGAACCAACAAACATATCCGAAAAATGTTGCCAGTCCTCATAATTGCCCGAAAATGTTGGTAGTTTGATCCGTTCATAGTGCAAGTTCACGTGGGTTTGTGATACGTGACTTTCACGTGCCTCTGGATCAATGTCCACGTCCGGATCTTCCCAGTCCGCAGTGTCTTTATATGTGTGCAACTCCTCTGTGAGTTGTAGAAACCGAAGGTAGTTTTCTTGCAGTTGTTGCAATCGTGTGTCATAACTTGCCACTGCGTGGGTTTTCTCGATGAATGTATTTGCATTGTGGTAAGCCCTCGTGATTTGGCTTTTGCAGTAACCACGTTTTTGCATAACTGTCTGCATCGCGAATGAGGTTAGACACGGTCTCTTCCAACTAAGTACCGTCCAACTTTACACAACTTGCAAAACATTGAAATAAATCAGCAGCTAGTATCCGGCTCGAAGGACCAAGAATTTGTATGTTCGTAAACCAACTGCCTAGTTAGACTGTTTAAGGCGATACCGCCTATTTGATTTATTGTTCAATATATTTGCAATTTGTATAAAGTTACAACCGGTCACTTCAATGGCTTTTCTAAAAAACTAAGCTTTCTACCCGATATCGATTACATATCGATACCAGCGAACTCGATAACAATTTCATGGTAATATGACACTGCAATTCGATAATTATCTTACTGCACTAACAATATGGAATACAAGTCAAATTTCTTATATGCTAACCATAATAATGCATTTCGTTCAGAAACAGTGTTAAAAAATAACGTCAACGAATATAAGGAAAATATTGTAAAAAAAAGATATAAAAACAGTGCAATTCTCATTTCAATTCAAGTCCTTCAAATTTGAGCAGAACTCCCAAACGTTATGGAATGGTTTCAAACCAATTTCGAAATAATTTTGGCTGCATGGAGCTGATTTCAAGGATCATTTTTAGTGACCGGACGTCCTAAATTCAATCGTTTTTTCTAGTTAATTCTATTTTAAGTTTGTTAAAGCGTTATAGTCGCTACTATTAGTGTGGGGCAGATTTGTATCAGTCAAAGCTATATTACGATTGAAGTATGTTTTGGTTCGTTGTTTTGATAAAATGCAAACTTCTATAGAATTTCAATTTCATTTCAAACGGCTTGACATTTATGAGATACACTATTTTTGTAAGTGATTGTACAATTATGAGGGGAAGTAGCTCGAGTCGGATTGCTATCGACGGTATTCCTTCCCACGGGCATGCATTCACGCGCTTTTTGCTCTCAGGTCCTTCGTTCGAGTTGCTCTACATAGCGATGTAGAGCTGTGTTTATTGCATTTTTCATGTCTAGAGGGGCTAGGATGCAATATTTTTTGCCTCCTTGCATTACGTGCTTTTTGCCTCCAGTCTGTCTACTAGAATTCTTTCCATTTTGCCGGGCTCTATCGCTGTGCGCTCACCGGCTTGTTTTCTTGGTCTTGGCAGCAGAACTAGCTCTTGTTGCTAAAGAATTGTTGAATGCAGACTCGAATACTTCCGCTGGAACGCTGCAAACTCAAGAGCGTCATTAGGAATGCAATCAAGGGCTGGTGATTAACTGACTCTAATTCGCACAACAGCTTCCAGTATTCCGCTTACAACTATTGGAGATGTGATTTTTACTTCCATTGGAACTGCAGAAATCATGCGCTTCCTCGCAGTGGTTGAGATTAATATGAATTAAGCTAATCATGGTGACATGACCTCTCTTTGGACCATGAGGACATTTCTGGCTGCCTGCTATGTGGCTAGTATTCTCTTCGCCGCTGGCGACACATCGGCAGCAGAAGGGTCTGTTGACACATTTCTTTCGGCAACGCGATGTACAGACAATACATCTGGTCTATTAAGCACTGTTTGTGCAGTCGCTATAGGTGTTTTGGCTGAGTTCTCCCTGGCGGAGGAGATATGGGGATCAACGGAAGGCAATACGATTTCCTTGCTAATTCATCTAATCATGGTGATTAACCCAATGGAGCGCCCTCCAATCGCGAATGGTGCTCCAACAACGCCAACGATTTGACCATAAGTCCAAAAACACAATTCGAAGAATAGGTTTAATCTCAAAATTGTGGTTTTCGTTACGTTGAATTTAATTTAAATCCGAACGGTTAGCCAGATGCGCCACCTGCCGGTTTAAGTATATGGGCTCCCCTTGACTTTTCTCGTTGTACAACACTAATGCGATCAGGCTGCAAAGGCAGCCGAGGAGTCCCAGCAGTGGTATGTAACCACATTTACAAAGGTCATCCTCAACTTGTCTAATGCAATTTGCAGGCCTTCAGGACATGACTTAGCACTTGCGAATAGAGAACCGCACATCACTTAGGTTGTTTTTTTTTTTTTTTTTTTTTTTTTTTTAATAGGGGATAAGCATTGAAAGCCGTAACCCAATGGTCAAACGGCTTGATAGCCTAATTTAGTATTTAAGCATTCAAATATATTTTGTGTATTTTGTGATGCAGACAGAGAGCAGGACAAACATGTGACAGTTTAAAATAAAAAGAAAACAAAAATATGAAATTAGAAATATTTAAAGAGAAGACTCTCTATCTCTTATAATAATTGAAAACTACATCCGTAAATCTCTTATTTTATGCAGTTAATCTTTATGATTTTAAAAACTAATTTAATTAGTAATTTTTTTATTACTGTCTTGAGTTTTTAATATAAGTTGCAGTATCTCGAGACATGTGTTTCCAAGAAAATTATCTTCTTATGTACGTGTTTTGTAGTAGAACAGCTATGTCTAACTTCTTTACATTTTCTTTTCCTTTTTGATTCTACTTATTAATTAATACCTTTGATAATGTTTTGAAGTAAGCGAAGGCAAGGTTTGACTTGAAGTGATTTATTTGGGGCCGCAAGCCTAGTATTTATAGGGAGGCAATTACATGGAGTCTTATGGCTAGTGTCCTTAACGGTACTTAAAGCTAAACATTGTGCTTAGGTTCTAATTAATGATAATCTGTTCCTAAAAGTATGTGGCCTATGTGCTATTCCTAAAAGTATACTACACCTCCTTTTTTTCAAAAAGAAAAATATTATATTTTTTTTTATAGCAATTTTATTCTATCTAAGAGTACTGTTTGCTTTTTGTTTTTACTATCAGTTACTACTATGTTATTATTAGGATCTATGTTCTGTATTTTATATTTGCCTATGTATTTGTTTTCCAATTTGTGCCCTGTCTCATTCTTTAGAAGAATTTCTTGTCCTTCAGTTAGTGATACTTTTTTTGTGTTTTTATCATATGTTTCCTTTTGTAATAAGAAATTTTGCTCTATTTGCAATTTGAATTTTATTTCTTTATTGAAGTCATCAATATTGTAGATGGGATCTACAGATGAAAAAGGGACAGTTTTAGGATGTTTCGCAAAGACTAGTTCAAAAGGTGAATAACCATGTACGGTAGATGGAGTGGTGTTAAAGCAATATGTGAAGTATGCTAGATATTCATCCCAATCGTCCTTTTTAATAGATATATATGACCTGATGTACTCATTGAAAGTTCTATGGCTCCTTTCTACAGTTCCAAGAGTTTGATGATGGTGAGCCATGGAGTTAATTTTAGTTATGTTAAAATTTTTGCAGAGTTCTATTAGTATTGAATTCATATATTCTGTTCCCATGTCTGTTAGAATTGTTTTAACTGAGCCGTAAATTAATATAAATTTTTCAAATATTGCCTTTGCAACCGCTTTTGCACTTTTGTTTGGTATTGGTATTGATATGAGATATTTGGACAGGTCGCAAATAATGGTAACTGCGTATTCATTACCATTCATTGTTTTTGGTAATGGTCCAATTGTATCTATTATTATTGTGTCAAAAGTGGTTGCAGGGGTTGGTGTTATTATCAATGGAGAGTGGTTATGTCTGGTTGTTTTGGCTAGTTTGCATTTTTCGCAATTTTTGATGTATGTTGCAACGTCTCGAGACATGTGTTTCCAAAAAAAAATCTCTTTTTATTTTTCCTAGCGTTCTGTTTACCCCGCAGTGACCTCCCTCTATTGGGTCATTATGATATTTATTTAATGTATTTCTTATTTCTTCTTTATTTGTTATTACTTTTACTTGAGGTAGAACTGCTATTTCTAAATCTTTCAATGTGTCTTTTCCTTTTTGTTTTAGTTCATTAAGTGTAAGTGACCTAAATGGTTTTTCTGACATGTCTACCTTCAGTTTATAGATTCTTTGAGCACCGGCTTCTTTTTCAAGCCTTGGAAGGAATAGATCTAGATCTATTCTTCCATTAATGATCAAATCGCCTACGTTGAAGGAGACTAGTTTTTCTTTATTTTTGGTAATAAAACATTTGCTTTTTTTGAATTTAATTTGCGCATATTTTTTTGCTTCGTTAGGATTTATTATTTCATATATTCTTGGTATTTCTATTATGTTATTGTTAATTTTGTTTTCCTTATGTGTTAACTTTTTTGTTTCTGATCTTGTTGCTACTTTAAGTATTTTATTAGTTTGTATATTTTTTATATTTTCAAATTCAATTCTGGAGAGAGCATCTGCTGCGAAATTTTCTTGCCCTCTGATGTATTCTATAGTAAAATCGAACTCTTCTAAATGTAACCTTATTCTAGTAAGTTGTGACGATGGGTTTTTTAGAGAGAATAGATATGTTAATGGCTGATGATCAGTTCTAATTAGGAATTTTTTTCCGTATATGTATGGTTTGAAATATTGAATTGCCCAATGTATTGCTGTTGTTCTTCAAGTTGGCATATTTTAACCCAAATTTGGCATGCCTCCGCCCATGGTGGTGGTGGGTCGCTGTGTACTTGCCTCCTAAGTCTGACGCTCGCTTACTTCATGGCGATCCTGCCTACCATTGGCAACCATTAAAAAGGCAAAGGAAAAAAAAAATAAAAATAAAAAGTCCTTGCCATAGAAAATAAGGCAAAATTTACATACCGATGCCCAGGACCATCCCCCAAATAAAGCGGCGAGGTGGCCTTCTCGTCACACTTAGGAGGCAGCAAGCGGCCCTGCTGGCCCAAGTACACAGCGACCCACCACCACCATGGGCGGAGGCATGCCAAATTTGGGTTAGAATATGCCAACTTGAAGAACAACAGCAACAACAAAAAGAGGCAAAGCAGCAGAACCAACAGCTGTAGAACCAACAGCGGCAATGCCAATAATAACAGAACAAGGAGCAGCAGATGCAGCAAACAATAAAAATTAATACAAATAAAAAAAGAGTGCTAATATATGTAGGCACCTTTGTGGCAAGAGGCGATTTTTGCGTTACCACTATAAATTAATTTAAAAAAAGAAAAAAAAATGGAAAAAAATTAATATATATATTTTGTTTACAAATTCTTTTTTGAATAAGTCTATCATAGCCAAAGAAGAGCACATGTCAAACATGTGCACTCAAACAACATAAGCACGCTTGTAAAGCTTTCCGCGCTCAAAGCAAGCTTTAAAAAAAGTTCAATAAAGTTCAATACAAAAACCTCAAGTAAAGTTTACAAAGCTTGCAAGCACACATAAAGCTTTCTGATCGCAGCAAACTCCACAAGATCAAATTTGCCCAATAACGAAGTCTAAATACCCTATAAGAAAAATAACAACAAAATTTTTTTTTGAAAACAATTAAATATTAGAACATAGAATCTTAAACAAATTGAAATATAAGAAAAAAAATATATGAAATACCAAGAGAACGAAATTAATTTAATGGAATTAATTATGCTATAAAGATAAAACCAAAAGTAATATAATTTCAAATGGACCAGAACATAGAAATATTAAAAGAAAAGTTTCAGAAAGCGTACAAGTATATAAATAAGACAATTTACATACACCCTCAGACCAATAATAAGCACCTTGAAACTATCTTTGAGAGTTACAATAAAATAAAGAATAACAATACAGAAATATGCAATGAATCAAATAGTAAAATCTTCTCTGAGCTAATATACAGTTTAAATAAACAACTAATAAGTATATCAACAAAACATAATATAAAATTCACAATACCGGTAGATTCGAATCTAGAAGCAACTTTTGAACCTCTAGTAGCAAAAGAGCCAAGTGTAGAAAATAACCCAGAAGACATTCTAGACATTAATACAAAACCAAAGATGGTGCAAACAAAGATTGAATTTCTTAATACAGCTTTTATGCTGATTCAAAAATATGATGGTGGAGTAGAAACACTTCAAAGTTTCATAGATTTATTGGAATTAATCAATGAAATAAAAGCAGAACATGAAGTAAGCGAAGGCAAGGTTTGACTTGAAGTGATTTATTTGGGGCCGCAAGCCCAGTATTTATGTATAGGGAGGCAATTACATGGAATCTTATGGCTAGTGTCCTTAACGGAGTTTTTATCAAAAAAAAAAAAAAAAAAAACAAGTGTATATATACTAGAGAGCTGCTCGGCTTCACTCAATACATACATATAAAAAAATGAATGGACTCGAATTGAATTGAATTGAGTGAGTGCTTGCTAACACTGGAGTGAATGTGTGTGAGTGTGAATGTATATTGCTTCTCATAACTCACAGCATCCATCGAAAAAAGTTCGAATGAATGAAGTATAAAGCCGAATGAAAAATTTGGCTAACACAATTCGAATTCGAATTCATTCGAGTTATAGCTTACAAATTTTGTACAGTCATTCCGTTTGTGTCGCTGAAAAGAAATGGAAGTGGAAACAGAAACCCCAGGCAACTCTGTATGTAATTTTCAGTGTTTTTTGTCTTTTGTTTTGTGTTGATTATTGTATTGTAGTAATATGGTTAATAAATTATTTTCTTTGTGCTTAGATATTATCTGTAACTGTGACCTGTCCATAAATGTTACCTATATATTTTCCACAGTAGTTCCGAATTTATCTAAGTACCATTACCTAGCCTTGTTTCTTTTTCCACCCGCAAACAAACTAATTAAATTTTCATCCACTGAAAAAGAGACTGTAATTAAAGACTGCAAAACTATTATGCAAAATTTTGTTCAAGGCAGTAATTCCAGCACAACTGAAACACCTGAAACTATGGACGAATTTGCTGATTTCGTAGAAGTCCAACAAGTTGAAATCGCAGACCAAGTTGAACACGAAATAACCTCATATGCAAATATAAATGTTTCATATACGCTAGATTTTGACCCATTGGCTTGGTGGAATTTGCATGCAAATTTTTTTCCTCTGCTTTATAAGACAAGTTGCAAAATATTATGTATTCCAGCGAGCAGCGCAGCTTCGGAACGAACATTTTCCAACGCTAGAAATTTGATTTCAGAAAAGCGTTGTCTTATTGCTAGTAACTCAGAAAATATAAATAAAATTATGTTCTTGCATTCCAATATAAAATAGAAATAAATGTAATAAAATATATGTAAAAAAAATAAGAGTTTACATTTCATTGGTTTTTGTCTCTTTCTCTCTTTCTTTTCTATTATACAAATAAATGAAATGAAAAACTACTTGGCAACTCGAATCCATTCGAAACCAACTCATTTTTCTTTACCTGTCACAATTCATTCAATTCTCTTTTGTGTTTTAGCTTTGTGTGTATGAGTCCTGTGCTAGAGCACTCACTCACTCATACTTTTTCGGCCTCGCACTCGAACTCACTCAACTCATTTTGAGCATTGTCAATTCGAATAAGGTTTTTTGACTACTCATGCAGCTCTCTAATATATACACACATTGAGTAGCAAGTAGGCATCAAAACAGCAGCAGAGCAACAACATAAGTTGCAAAGAAGCAGCAGATCATTAGCAACGCGACTATATAGAGTTGCAGAGACGACAAAAGGACGGACGGAGGCGCCCGCAAGACGAAAAATCAGAGGCAGGTGGAGGCGAGTCGAATTTAAAGGGACGGTGAACCCATTGTCGGACAAGCAGCAGCGGACAGGATCATCATAAGATATAAAATACAATAGTTATAAGTACTTCAATCTATTTTTTTATTCTTTTTATATATATCGATATCCTAATATACGCATCAAATGTTCACTAATAATTGTTAGCGAAGCAGCACGAGTTGCATAAAAAGTTAAGGAACTTAGATGATTTAGATGCTAGTAAGTTAACTAGCAAGATTTTTAACGAAGTAAGTGGATTAGTTACCATAGCCAAATGCTACAAAGTGGAGTAACCGACCACCAATATTTTACAGATGGAAAATATAGGAAGGTTTAACTATAGCAGCCAGATTTTATAGCCGAAGGAAAGCCAAGCAGGCAGGGCACTGGTAATTCGGAAGACATTGAGGCAGATGCAACTATGTATGTTAGAGAAGATTGAAGAAAGCAACGAAGTGTCGCAAGGAAAGCTGCCTCCAGGAATGTGAACGCTAATGTTAGCCATGAGAAATTTAACGGAAAGGTTACCTATTGTTAGGTACGGCTAAAAATTGTAGTGCTGTTTGGGAATTGTTAACCAAGCGGTAAGAAAATAATCGGAGGGTATTTTCCGAACAATTAAATCGGATAGTTTACGATTTACCGATGATCAACAATGAATCCACAAAAAGCGTAAAGGGAGTGATTGACATTATTAATGGGTCAGTGCACTTGATTAAAACTAATGCAAATTTGTCCGATGAGGTTGACGTAATATTTGCACAACTCATACTTCGGAAATTCGACAGAGATACTCTGCAATTAAATGAGAAAACAAGGCAGATACAAATGCTATCTGATATAATGGAATACTTGGAACAAAAATATTGCTCGCTAAGTGCCATGAGAAAGAAAGAGAAAAAAACCGTTATAGAAAACGTCGTTTGCGGTATGTAAAGATAATTGTCCGATTTGCAAAGGTCATTGGCATCGTAATGGTTGCGTGTAAATTTAAATACTAATTATTCGACGCATATTTAAATTTATCGCAAACAATCGAGGGCAATCAAAAATATGTGGCGAATTCATAACCGTTTATAGTAATAATGCATCTCAGTAGAAGCTTTGCAGCGTAACCACAGCTAACTTCATAAAGGGAAAGCTTTGAGAATAGGAGGGAAAGGGTATATAAGAACCTACCACCCGCACTTCCACCTCTTTTCTTCATTCTGGCTTAACGACGAATTGCTTTCGTCCCCCGAAGAATAAAGTAAACAGTTTAATTATTTTTGGTGAAAATTACCAAATAATTAAAATCACTCGGGTTAAAAAAATTACTCGTAATCGCAGAAACAAACCAAAAAGGAAAAGGCAGTTGGAATAATTAAATTTTGGATACCTATCTCGACTTAGAGGCATAGGAGGTGTAAGCCTAACCTAAAGACCTCGTGGTTAACCTTAAACATAGGTTATACAGCCTCTATATTATACTCATTTCACAAGGTATGTCGGCTAGAAAAAACAATGTTTTTTGACATTCGTCTAAAATCACATTATTCTATCTAGGAAAAATTTACGTAAATTTTGGTATAACTTGTCATAGGCCAATCACCATACATACAGAAAGTTTTTTTGGAAATCATAAGAAAAGTTATTGGGAAAAAATTAATTTTGATTGTCGGGGTTGTAAACGAAAATAATTGTTGCAGAAGAAACGAAAATTTTTATTGAAATGAAAAGAGTAAATTCCACAACGGATAGAAAGATACCCTTTTTCAGCGCACCTACATTAGAGTCAATTTTTTAATTGTGAGTTTGTGTGTCGGTATTAAGCATTTAAAACACTTATAGAATCGTATAATTCATTAAAGCAAAACAATTAAAAGTATATTAAAATGTTATGCGGCTCACTCGCTATTATTGTTTTCTTTTATTTGTTTTATGCATTCTAAATTGTATTTGCCTTTGCCTCACATATAAACTGCACTTACAAATGATCATGAAATTTTGAATTAAATTAAATTACAATTATTGGAAGATATAAGTGCTATCAATCATTCGGTGTCGCGATTAATTTTTTTAAATAACCTTGTAGAAAATTTTAACTATTTCATTGCATCAGTCTGCATCACGACTAAATTCGGAGTAAAATCTGTTTGTTTATATAGTTTACAGTAATCCTTAAAAAAAAGAAAAAAAAAAGAAAAACAACAAAAACATGTAATACAATAGTTAATGATGAAGCGTAGATTTAAGTAAAGTAACGGGAGAATTTATCTGCAGTGAATAGAAAGAAAATGCCCTTTGCCAATCAAATTATTTTTGAGAAATAAGTAAATAAGAAAAATGTATTTTGAATAGAAGTTTAAGTTGCCACAACATGATGATATAAAATGATGAAATAGAATTTGCATTTGGGGTCCATTAACATATCATAATTTTTGTCTTTTGTTATTGGCCATGAACGGGAGGGTGTAGATGCATAATAGCAGCCAACATCTAAGCCATACTAGAGCTAGACATCATACATTGGAAGGAGTTCGCGTTAGATAGCTAGTTGATTAACTTAGTGGTATTTTGTTGTCCTGTTAATTGAGACATGAAAAAGCCATACATTTGTTCATTTTTTTGAGAAAGCAGTTCTCTCTTTTAGTTTCTTTAGGGACTCTATAATAAATTATATGTAGCGAGATGTTTCGAAAACTGCAGCAACAACCCATCCCACCCGGAAGAGGTACGGTTACGAATTAATGTCCCGATCCGCTGTAAGATCGTAATATCACGGTGTCAGTTATTACGAGAACCAACACTACCCTGCTACAATACAGCATAACGCTGTTCAGTGCTATAAGTTTAAAGCGCTAACATGTAAGACAAGGGTGGAAATAGCCAAAAAAGTACAATCGTGTACAAGATGCTTGACACATTCAAGCAATAAGAGGTGTACTAATGAAATGGTCTGCTCATTGTGCAGCAAGGGACACCATACCCTTCTCCATTTTGGGGAAAAACAGGAGAGGGTAAAACTTGTGTAACGGCACATCCAACACCTTTGGCCACAGCCCTATTACAAATTAAGAACAAATATGGAGATTTTATAACATTTAGAGCATTAATTGTAGTGGTTATCTTATCGAAAGAAGCCGTTCAAATGTTAATATTACCGAAAATCAAACAACAAACGGAAATAGGTGGCGTTTGAAATAAAGATGCGTGATTCTGAAAAAGAGCCTTTTAAGGTTGAAGCAATTGTGCTGCCGCAATTAATGAAAGCTCTTTTATTAAAAATAGCAAACGTAGATATGTCAAAATGGAAATCTTACGCCCCCCACCTTTAATAAACCTGGTAGGGTTGATTTGACAAAATACTCAATTTGGCTGGATTGTGTCGGGATGTACCAAGTTAAAGGAGATAAGTCTGTAGTAGCAACAACAATAGCGTTTGTTGGAGCAACTGCGAGATTTCCTAACTTGGAGGAAAAGTTTCAGGAAAATCAAAAACTTAAGGATGAGTCCGAAAAATTCATGAAAGAATATTTGGAGTTGGGCCATATGGAATTCTACATGGATGATTTAATCGGGTAATACCGTACAAGAAAGATTTAAGATTTAAGTAAAGTAAAGCACAGAGTCCAGCAGGTTTACGGAGAGCTGGAAAAGGCAGGAATGATTTTGAGGAAATGGATTTCGAATAGATCCGATGTTGAAGAGGTTATGGATACAGGCAATAATAAACTATTAAAAATTGATGAGAACGAACGAATTAAAAACTTGGGATTACAATGGAAATCATTTAAAGACAACTGTAAGTTTAAGGTACACTGTGATGAGAACAGAAAAGTGAATAAAAGTATGGTATTATTCACACTAGCCAAGATTTATGATCCACTATGTTGGCTAGCACCAGTAACGGTAATAGGAAATTTATTCATGCAGAAGTTGTGGTTAGCTGAACAAAATTGGGATCAAAAGTTTTCCGATAACGACACAACAGAATGGAAATCCTTTAGCGACAATTTGATGTATCTGGAAGAAGTTATTTACCCCGGTGGATCAAGACACAGCCTAAAATGTTGTTACAGATTCATGGTTTTGCTGACGCTTCAAATAGGTGAGGCAGTTACCTTAATAACCAGTTTTTTTTGGGAGCGGCTAGGAGGCTCGATGAAGAATCCAAAAAAGCAATTCAAGATAACGTTTAGGTTGCCCCTGTTCTAGAGCAAGAACAGATAAGCTGGCATTTGAGCCCCCCGGCAGGACCTCACTTCGGAGGTATATGGGAAGCTGGGGTTAAGTCTCATCTGAAAAGAAAAATAGGAGACAGTAACCTCACAGATGAGGAACTGGCAACATTGTTGAGCTAAACTTTCCAATGCAGCGGGCATTAAAGATAATAGACAAAAAAACCGGCAAAAGAACTAAAAGCAACAGCCGCGTTGTACTTAGATCCGATGGGTGAAGTAGAAGTAGTATCGTCCTCATGGAATCTGGTGGTATACTATGACATGTCGGCATATTTTTTTTTTTGTTTATTTATTTATATACGTCAACTAACACAGTAGTCGACGAAAAAGCTTAAGCTAAAGACAGATAGTAATTAATTGAAGAAGATAGCTTCGCTGTAGATGATTAAAAAGTATAGGGCGAAGAGAAATGACAGAAAGATGAGGAGAAATTAGGTAAGAAAGGTTGTTAAAAGATTGGCAAAGAACACGAAAAGGTTCGTGAAGAGAGTAGAACACAAAAATATAGCGTATCTAGTAAATTAGTAGAAATGACTTCGCCGTTGACTAGTTTATGGAGAAAGAGAATGCCAAAAACGAGCCTACGGTTGTAAAGTGAAGGAAGATTAATAAGAAGTCTGTCAGAATAAGAAGGTAGGCGAAGACTCGGGTCCCAATTAAGACCGCGTAACGCAAACTTAAGGAATTGTTTCTGTACCGATTCAATACTACGCTGGTGAACATCATATTGCGGGTTCCACACTGGCGAGCAATATTCGAGAATAGGGCGAACTAACGAATTGTATAAAACCTTTGTTACATAGGGATCATCAAATTCTTTGGCCCAACGTTTAATAAAGCCAAGAAGGCTGCATGCTCTATTGACAATTGAAGAAATATGAACATTAAATGAAAGTTTTGGGTCAAACATAATGCCTAAGTCTTTGAAGGATGGTACACAATCTAACAGAACAGACTTAATAGAGTAATGAGCTAGGAACGGAGACAAACGACTGAAAGTCATAAAAGAACACTTAGAGGCATTAAGGTGTAATTTATTAACGTGGCACCAATCACAGAACGCATCGAGATCAGATTGCAAGTACTGTTGGAAAGAAGGATCATTATAGGAATAACAAATCTTGACGGCCAAGGGTAAATCATTTATAAACAGGGTAAATAACAGTGGGCCCAGATGACTGCTTTGGGGCACACCTGACGTAACTTGAATAGTTTTACATATTGAGGAACGAAAAGACACCTTTTGGGTTCTGCCAATAAGATACGACTTTAACCAAGCCAACAGTTTCGGGGAAAAACCCATGATGTTAAGTTTCGCGAGAAGCATAGAATGATCAACCGTATCGAAAGTCTTACTAAAGTCAGTATAAATAACATCAGTTTGACACTTTTTACGGAAGCCATGGTGTACAAGGGTAGTCAATTCTAAAAGGTTAGTAAGCGACGAACGACCTTTCATGAAGCCATGCTGACAAGGAGAAATAGTGGATCTGGATAGGTGTTGAAGGGAAGACGTAATAATTTTCTCAAACAGCTTTGGTATTGCCGAAAGTTTGGCAATGCCACGGTAGTTAGAAACATCCGATTTGCTACCCTTTTTAAAAAGCGGAATAATAAAAGACTCCTTCCAAATATCGGGAAAGCTACAAATCGAACACATTTTAAGGATGCAACTAGGTATATTATCCGGACCGGGAACGAAGGAAGACGTCATAGATGACAAGCTAGAGATAATACAGTCTTCAGTAATACTAGGAAAAAACATACAATTTAAATGTGGGATTGAAAAGGGATAGGGTGTGGGTATAGGGTAGCCCTATACATACGGCTAAAATCAAGCTGCTGGCTGGCACAAGATGGGCAAGTCCAGCGCATTAAGCCAAGCTCAGGCTTAGACACAGAGGCCTGCTCATTTTAAGTGAATACACTGATAATCAAAACGATCAGAATTGAAATGCTTTGTCAAGTTGATAGAATGAATCCTAAATTGAAGGGTTTATGCCAAAAACTGTATAATTTTCAAGATCATTGTGAATTTGTATTAAACAACACGGTTAAGCGAATTAAAGAAATCGAGGAAAATAATGTTCTATTCATGTTTCAAGAAAAGCCAAGATGCAAGCGAGCACCGTTTGAATTCATGGGGTCACTGTACAATATATTATTATACGGTGTCATGGATGCGGACGATAGGATACAAATGGAAGAAAACATGAGAAATTTATTAAAATTTTTAAATTTATTAAATCAGCAGAATTTAAAGCGTCTAGAAGAAAAGCAGATATCGGTGGTAGATTCCACGGCAAACATTCTTAAGACTACCATAAATGAGATAAGTGAAAACTTTCGCAACATGAATAACCGAATTGAAAATATGTCTGAATTATTAAATAAAAGTTATTACGTGTATAGAGAATCCATTCAGTTCTTCATGATTGTAAATCAATTAAACTCCGTGGTTGACGAATGTGAAAATATTCAGACAGGAATTATAAATCTATTGATAGACATTAACCATGGTAGATTAAATACTAAAATTTGAAAACCAAGCCAAATGAAATTAGAAATAACAAAAATAAAAGAAAAATTATCTTAAACTGAGCTCAACGGGAAAATTCCACTTTTCGGTAGGCATCCGTCCTTCCTGTATAGAGGTTTTCCAGTCCCCGTGAAATTCCCTATTCAAGTATAAAAATATCTAGGATCGGACCCCTGTATCATATAGTTACAAACGTAACGTAGGTGAAGCATCGCTATGAAATTTCAATCTAATTGGACAAATAGAACACAGTTGATACAGTCAATATAAATCGGCTCTGCTCAACCGCTGTCGGCTGCGCTGCCTGCTGTCTACTACGTCATTGCTCGAATCATCAGAGCACACGCATACACACACAGACGCAACGGTACATAAACCAGGGCCCGGCACAAAGAGAGCCAACGAAAATTTTCGTTGTATGTGTGCGCTTGCTTGCGTGCGTAAGTTGCTTTACACCACGCAAATTGCATGTGACGAAAGCAAGAAAAATTAAAAGTGCGATGGAAAACCAATAATTTCGAATTAATACATTTTTTGAAAGTCAACTATTTGCTTTACCTCTATATTATTTGGATAACTTTTTATCCGAAGAAGATCTTCTAAATAGTTATCTGTTAGACTGTTTCGAATAGAATATTGGAAATGTTGCCATTTACATAAAAAGAATGAAGGAATTAATTTGTTCATGTGTAGCGATCGAGCAAAGCGACATAGACGTGCTCGCGTCGAAATGCTGAGGGCAACTAAATCCACCCTCATGCTCTGAGTGAGGACTTCGGCAGCCGTTCGGTTACACTCATACGAGGTGCCGAACGTGTTCGTCCCCCGGGGGATATGAGTGCCGGGCTCTGTCATAAACTATACGAGTATGTTTTGCCAATCGCAGCATGCGATGCGGCATAACAAGAAATGGAAATGATATTTGAAAGATTCTGTCTGTCCAACAAGTTATATCGGATCTTTTTTTATCAAAGTCTGCTAATAATAAAACTTGGCAGTTGCTATACAATCAACCTGCTAACCCTTTTGTGCTGAACCGGCCTTAACCGGCCTTGGTTTTATTTATTCTTATGTTGAAAATTCAAATTCGGTCAGTTGGTGTTAAGTTAATAACTCTACCATCTTATTGTAAAGCATTACTTTGTATACCATACACCCATAGGGTGAAATGGTATATTAAAGTCGCTAAAATGTATGTAACAGGCAGAAGGAAGCTTTTCCGACCCCATAAAGTATATATATTCTTGATCAGCATCAACAGCCGAGACGATCTAGCCATGTCCGTCTGTCCGTCCGTCCGTCCGTCCGTCCGTCTGTATGAACACCTAGATCTCGGAGACTATAAGAGCTAGAGCCACCAAATTTGGTATGTAGACTCGTGTCATATGTACGCTTATCGAGTTTGTTTCAAATGTTTGCCACGCCCCCTACCGCCCCCGCAAATGATATAAAACCGATTTTCTTAAACACCATAGCAACTAGAGACACAAAATTTGGTATGTATATTTGCTTAGTAAACGCGCACATTTTGTATTTATAAAAATTTTGCCACGCCCCGCAAATCAAATAAAACCGATTTTCTCAAAACCTATTATAGCTAGAGACACCATAGTTGGTATAAATATTTGCTTAGTAATTGCGCACAGTTTTGATGTGTAAAGATTTTGCCACGCCCCTTTCCGCCCCCGTAATTTGAAAAAACTCGATTATCTCCCGTAATTTTCTACCTTGTGCAATCAAATTCAGCACACTTAAATTTGATACTAATATCCAGCGAAATACCAAATTTGATCAAAATCGGAATAAAAATAGCCATGTTATGCATATAAACGTTTTTCCATATGGCCGGAAGTGGCCGTTGGCTGGTGGGGGCGCTAGGGTGCTCGAATGCTTGAGTGAGCGAAATACTAAGATATGCTTCTAAAAAGCATGCAAACAGATTTTTTTAAAAATACGAAAATGCATTGGTTATTATAAATTTAAAATATTTGTTTTACTGGTGTATGGTATATCCAAGTCGGCGAGACGACTTACTTACTTCATTTTTAATAGGTTTTCATTTTATATAAAACTTTTTGTTATAGACTGTTGTTGCTTTTTTTTTAAGTGTTACGACTTATAGTTCTGCAGCTTTTTGATGACGTTATTCGTTAAGTAAGTCTATGTAATCGATGTTTATTCTTGTATCTTGGTACGCTTTCATTGTATTTAAAACAAGGAGGAGTAATATATTTTGAAATATAACCAAATTGGTACTTATAAAATTGAGTTTTAGAAATTGCCGAGTTTCTGGAATTAGGAAAAAATTTTCCCTTCCATGGCAAGACACTATGACAATCCAAACATTTCAGGCCGAGGATGACCAAGTAGCGGCTCATTTGGCTGCCGTAGCTCTTCACCGGTAGGGGCTGGGCAGGGGAAAACGTAATTTTTTCGAATCGATGCACATAAAAATTTAAAAAATTTTTTTATTTCTGCAATTGTAACATTAAAAAAATCTAGTTTGTTGATAAAAATTTATAAAATTTTGCAGTTTAAAGCCTGTAGGCCCATGCCTTTGTGTAAGAATACATATCCATATGTATGTATTGTATGTAGGCGGAAACCCTATGTCTTTCAGTATAGAAAGTAATAAAATCAAAAGCCTTGCTGAAGTTAGTGAATATGACATCAGTTTGTTTGAATGCCAATTTTTGAATCCATTGATTGTCAAAGAAGTACAGGGTGGGCCATTTAAAGTGCAAGCATCCCATAACTTTTGACAGAGATGTCAGATTAACAAATGTCATACCGCGTTCGAAGCGTCATTTCAGTACTATTTTAACCATGGAAATATACTTACCTAAACAACGCGCTGAAATTGTTCAGCTGTACATTCAAAATAACTTCTCAATTGTGTTAACTAAACGTCGCCTGGAGACAACACTGTACGTCGATTATATGCCAAATTTATATCGTCTGGTAGTGTTGGTAATGCCAGTCATCTTTCCTGACAACGACCAAGACGTTCCGACGAGAATATTGATGCCGTTCGAGCCAGTGTTGCAGAGACTCCATCGACATCAGGTCGCCATCGTTCGCAAGAGTTAGGCATCGCTCATACCACTCTCCGACGCATAATTCGTTCGTGAAAATGAATTGGATAATAACTGGTTCCAACAGGACGGCGCTACATGCCATAAAGCGCAAGCCACGACCAATTTATTGCGCGAAATGTTCCCCGAAAGATTAATATGGAAAAACGGCGATTATGACTGGCCACCGAGATCACCTGATTTGACGCCTCCTGACTTTTTGTTTGGGGATATTTAAAATCCATGGTATACACTGGTAAACCAAGGACCCTGGCTGCGCTGCCATATCGGCCGAAACATTGGGCAAAGTGATGCGAAATGCCGAAAAAAGGGCACATTTTGAGTCAAGGCCAGAGGCGGTCATTTACGAGATATCATATTCAAAAAGTAGTTACAACAACTACAATAAAGCATTTGCACACACCTAAGTACACATCCAGGTAGTCCAACAGGCCCCGGAGAAAATACAGGTCTCACTAGTTAAAGTTCTCTGAGTAGCGATCTTTCCTTCATCACTGGATTAAAAATACAATTCGACTTGACTGTTAGGATACCAATCTGATCGAGGTTTCGATGAAGAATATGTTGTTTTGAAAAGCTTTTTTTATTATATAAATTTTTTTTGTTATATGTATATATATATTTTATAGTTTTTTATTTTCAAATGGTAAAGAAGATGGGTGCACCGAGTTGTTACCTTTGGAATTGACAAAATTATAAAATTGCTGAGGGTCAGAAGGAAACTCATTCACAGTCATTCAGTCATGGGGTCCATTTAAAAATGTTCTACTAAAAGATTCCCAAAGTGTGGTACAACAAATTCATTTATTGTCAATGGACAGCGAAAGTCAAAGAGAGAGTTATTCCTCGCGATGCTCGTGCTGCTGTTGCTGTCGAGTCTTCACAAAACTGACCCTCGGTTTGAGATCTGTTGCCTGTGGGCCTTTATCTTGGACGAATCTCTAAAGGTATTATATGCTGAATTAGTGCCCTTTGGTGGTTTGATTATTGCAGCCTACGCCAGTGCTTCTTCTCCATACTCTAATACAGGGCCCGGCACAAAGAGAGCCAACGAAAACTGTCAATGTTTGTGTGCACTTGCTTGTGTGCGTAAGATGTTTTACACTGCGCAAATTGCATGTGACGAAAACAAGAAAAATAAAAGTGCGATAGAAAACCAATAATTTCGAATTAATACTTTTTTGAAAGTCAACTATTTGCTTTACTTCTATATTATTTGGATAACTTTTTATCCGAAGGAGATCTTCTAAATAGTTATCTGTTAGACTGTTTCGAATAGAATACTCATAGAATACTTCATAATATTTTTGGAAAAGTTGCCAGTTACATGAAAAGAATAATAAAAGCATTCATTTTTTTATGTGTAGCGATCGAGCAAAGCGACATAGATGTGCTCGCGTCGAAATGCTGAGGGCAACTAAATCCACCCTCATGCTCTGTGTGAGGACTTCGGCAACCGTTCGGTTACACGCATACGAGGTGCCGAACGTGTTCGTCCCCCGGGGGATATGAGTGCCGGGCTCTGCTCTAATACCACAGTAGCCGCAGAGATGCTGGCGCTACTTTTTGATGCATATCCACTTTTGTTTGCACCGTAGGCGGTATTGTCTTGGTTATGAAGCTGGCTATGCGGCGCATGTTATTCATTCATTTATTGACTAATATTGATATATACATTGAATTTGTGTAAGTAATTTTCTAAGAGTTAAGAGTTCATGCTGCATTGACATTTTCTACTTAAATTTGTAAAGGATACTTTGGAATAGAAACATCTATTATTAAAGTTATTGTGGAGAAGTTTGAGTCTCACCGCTACTTGTTCAACATTTGCTCTATGTTGTAGTTCGCTTGTGGAAAAATGAAAGGGCAGATTATGAATCATTTTAGGTAATTTGTTTTGAGTGACTTGCAGTCTTTGAGCTAGTTAGTAGATTTAGTTTGTGCCTGATATGACGGGTGTATTCATTTAAGGTTAATTTCTTGTCTAACATAAGTCCAAGGTGCCTAACATGCTGTTTCTATTTTACATCCACTTGGTTTAATCTGACTTGACTTCGTGGTAGATATATTATATTGCGTTTTCTTGTAAAGAATATTGCCTGAGTTTTTTCGCTATTAACTTGTATTTTTCTTTTATGAAAAAATGAGAGAAGCGTATTCAATGCTTGGCTAAGGTTGGTTGTAATTTCGGAACCCAGGCTACCGGAAGATAATATAGCTGTGTCATCGGCAATGATTGATGCAGTGCAGCCGATTGAACTCGGAAAGTCTGAAGTGAATATGTTATATAGGATCGGTAAGAGAAAAGAGCATTGTGGACATCCAGCACCTATATCTTATTTATATGCACTTTAAAAGAACGATCTTTTAAAAAACTTTGATTTAGCTTTATTAACTCGCTTTTAATTTGAACAAGAGACCATCGTTCCAGACCGAATCAAAAGCTGCTACTTTTACAGCTTTCCAATATTTTGGGAAATTGCAGAGTCGTAGGCATTCGTTTATAATTTTTGGTTAGATATTCTAATATATTTTAATTTCCCAATCTTTTGGAAAATTGCAGGCATTCGTTTATAATTTTTGGTTAGATATTCTACCCCCTTTTAGGCAATGATTTTAGGCATATATTTTCTATGTCATGTAGACCCGCACCTTTTTTATTTTTAAGTATTTTGATGATAGACGAAATTTCAGCATGTTTAATAAAATACGTATTGTATTTGTTATTCGATTAAAATAAGCACATTAAACATTTTTTTACAACTTTTGAAATATCAAAGTACATCTATAATTATAGATAATAGAACACATTGTGCTGTAAATAATCTAATCCCATTCAATAAATATTAATTAATTATTCATGTTAAAAGCCACATTAAATTATTTTTATAAAAAAAAGCTTAGATTAAAAACGCAAACGAACATCCCCAAAACGGTAGAGGTATTTATTTGCACAAGGTGCCCGATTCATAGCCAAAGTTGTCAGGGACGAAAGATGTCGGAGATTAAGTGAGTAAAGTCGTTAAAAGATTGACGAAGAACACGACAAGGTTAGTGTAAAGAGTAGTTAGTTAAATATCTACTAAGATGAATAGGAGAAAAGCTTCTGGTCCAATGTGAGGGAAATAACGACATTTATTAGTTTATGAAAAAAGAAGATACCAAAAAAAAAACCTATATGAAGATTGAAAGACAGTTTCGGTACAAAAATAACATCTTCTTAGATAGACGATAGTAGGCGTTAGAGCTGCAAAACCATCGATGGTACTATCGATAATATCGATGGACTTTCAATTGAGCGATAGATCGATGGTTTTTTTCCTCCATCGATAGTTCACTGCATGGCTAGACACAAAACCACGCGTAAGTACTTTTACATAAAATTTAAAGTTTTTCGATCTTAATTCTAATTAATTCTATATTAATTCACTTTTGAACTATTTAGTACACAGATTTCTAAAATAGGTGTAACTTTGTTGGCGGTTCCTCAAAAATTATGGATAAGTTTGTGATTTCATCAAGTAAGTGTTTCCAAGCTAATTTTTTCTTATTTGTTCATAATTGTTTTTGTATTTTAGATAAAAGTGCATCATCAGCTGCCTCAACATCTTCAGCTGCCTCATCGATATTAGCTGCCTCATCGATATTAGCTGCCTCACCATCAACATCTGCCTCGTCGTCCGCTGTGGTTCCGCATCCAGACGAGTTGCCTTGCAAGCGAAAAAAATGCAGCTCTCAGGTATGGGACTACTTTGAAAAATGTAAAAGTAGAAATTTCGCAAAATGCAAATTATGTGGCAATGAGTACAAAACGAGCGGGAACACGTCTAACATGCAAGAGCATTTAAGGCGTGCCCACCCGCTCAAATTAAGTCAACTTAGCGAAAATGTGCCAAAAATTGACCAATTTGTTCAACGGTCCGAGCTTTATGAACCTACATCTGAAAGAAGGGCGAAATTGGACAAGTGTTTGACTCAAATGATTGCGAAAGACTTGCAACCTTTCAGCGTAGTAGAGGATGAAGGGTTCAAGTGCTTTGTAAAAGCCTTAGATCCGAGGTATTCTCTACCGAGCCGCACAACATTAAAAAACGTCCATATGAAGACAATGTTTGATGAGATGCAATTAAAGCTAAAAAACAAGCTTAATACAATCGAGCACTGTGGGTTGAGTACAGATTGCTGGACATCTCGAGGCAATAGTAACTACATAACTGTAACGTGCCATTTCATTGACGATGACTTCAAGTTAAAGGCGGCTGTATTGGCAACACAGCCCCTTTTAAACGAAGAAAACCACTCAAGTGCCAACATTAGCGCAACGCTGAAGGAAATATGTGACGAATTTAATATTTTCAATAAAATTGAATCCATAGTCACTGACAATGCGGCGTCCATGATAAAGGCATGCGGGAGTCTAAAAAAAAAACATTTGCCGTGCTTTGCCCACAGTTTAAATCTTGTAGTTCAAGACGCTTTGGCTCAAGATAAGGTGAGGGAAATTTTGACTCAAACAAAGCGAATCGTTGCCTTTTTTAAATGTAGCACTATTGCCAAGGCCAAATTTAAAAATGAGCAAGGTCAACTTAAGCCTCACAGCTTGATACAAGAGGTCCCCACTAGGTGGAATAGTGCGTACCATATGCTCCAACGCATTTTAGACACGCGAGAAGCAGTTGCCTCAGTTTTGCTGAAGACCCCAAAGGCGCCTATTCCCCTAAGCGAAGATGCTTTTGCCGCTATACAAGACCTTTGCACTATACTGGCACCATTCGACGAAGCTACCAGCAGAATTTCAGCATCGAAAACCGTCACAGCTTCGCTAATAATTCCGACGATTTTGGGCCTTGTTAGTACCTTAGAAGAGCTTCAGCCAAAAGTGAAGTCTACTGTCGGATGCGAAATAATCACATTTTTATCTAGTCGAATTAACTCACGACTTTCTATATATGAGTCCAGATAAATTCCACGCTTGGCAACAATGCTCGACCCTCGTTTTAAAAAAAGAAGGTTTTAGGAGTCAGCATAACGCCCAGCAAGCGGCAATCGCACTCGAAAATGAAATCACCTACTTAAACAAAAATTTGGAAAATCGATCTCCAAACGAGGAACCGCCAACATATGCTGAAAAGGACAATCTTTTCAAATTTGTGACCAAGAAAATAGCTGAAAAACAAAAGACGACCAGATTGGATTCTATTGTTACAATGAGGCAATACTTGGAGCAAAACAACGCAACCCAAGACGTTGACCCATTGGACTACTGGAAGGTAAGTGAAAAACATTATCTCAATATATTTCTAATTAACTTTCTTGCAGATTAATGAAATACAATTTGGCCAACTGGCCAAATGTGCCAAGAAAATATTGTGCATTCCAGGTAGTTCAGTGGAGTCTGAGCGGGTTTTTAGTAAGGCTGGAGAAATCGTCAGCCAAAAAAGAAGCAGTCTAAAGCCAAAAGCTGTGAATATGCTTCTAGCCTTGAAGCAGAACCAATGGATTTTGGAATAAATCTCGAATATTTTTGTTTTTTTTAAGTTGAAGTGTTACGTAATTTTATTTTTCTTTTTTGTTATTTTATTTAGTTCTAAGAGTTTTAAGTTTTTATTTTTATGTATGAAATGACTGAACATTCAAGATACTCATTTGTTTAATAGTCTTAAGATGAAATGAAATGAATTGCCTTATAATTTTAAGTAACATATCTTTGTGATTTATTAAAATGGCACGAAGCCAATATATTATATTGAAAAAATATACAGCGTTTGTTTTTGAACAAGTTGTTATTACTTAAAAGAAATTTCGATGGAACCATCGATACTATCGATGGTTTATTCCATCGAGCTTGAAAATATCGATGGACCAACCATCGATGGTTTTGCAGCTCTACTAGGCGTTATAACCAGGGACCGTAATCATTATAAGTTATATTAAAAAACTTATTTGATAATCATTACATTTCGATTTTTTTCAATTTTCTTCAAAAAAGATCATTAATTTTGAGTAATTTAATAAGAATTATCCATAAAAATCTTTTTTGATCAAAAAAAATAAAAATCAAAAATAATGATTAAAAATGATTTTTATTTTTTTCGCTCAAAATAAAACTCACTTTTGAAAAACGGCTTCCATGTTAAATATTTTCAAAATATTTTTGCACATCCTTAAGAAGGAGTTCAAGGACTACCACTCCATAAAATTTTTTAACATGGAAGCCGTTTTTCAAAAGTGAGTTTTATTTTGAGCGAAAAAATAAAAATCATCAGCTTTAGCTTTTGACAAATGTATGAAAAATGAAAACAATAATAAAATTGGTATTAATACTAATGCAAAAAAAAAAAAATTTTATGGAGTGGTAGTCCTTGAAATCCTTCTTAAGGATGTGCAAAAATATTTTGAAAATATTTAACATGGAAGCCGTTTTTCAAAAGTGAGTTTTATTTTGAGCGAAAAAATAAAAATCATCAGCTTTAGCTTTTGACAAATGTATGAAAAATGAAAACAATAATAAAATTGGTATTAATACTAATGCAAAAAAAAAAAATTTTATGGAGTGGTAGTCCTTGAAATCCTTCTTAAGGATGTGCAAAAATATTTTGAAAATATTTAACATGGAAGCCGTTTTTCAAAAGTGAGTTTTATTTTGAGCGAAAAAAATAAAAATCATTTTTAATCATTATTTTTGATTTTTATTTTTTTTGATCAAAAAAGATTTTTATGGATAATTATTATTAAATTACTCAAAATTAATGATCTTTATTGAAGAAAATTGAAAAAATTGAATTTTTAAAAATCTTTCCAAAAATGCATAGATGGTATCGAATTAAATATATTGGTGTAATCTATTCTTTTCTAAGTCCTCTATAAGTAAATGATTTTTTCATTTAAAAAAAAAAAAATAATCATTATTTACGGTCCCTGGTTATAACAGATCAGACTAAACAGAGTTAGGAATGGACTGAATTTCATTAGAAAGTACTTTGGGGCATTAGAGTCTGGGTCATTTTAGAAATAACAAAGCTTCACGTTATCTGGAAATACGAGCACGAGTAAATGAACCAAGGCCAGGGGCAAATCTTTTATACTGCCTTGCGGAACACCAGAGGTTGCTAGTTTTTGGTAAGGAGGAACGAAAAGAAACCTGTTCGGTTCTGCCGGTAAGATACGATTTGACCCAAGCCAGTAGTTTATGCGATGCGACGGTATTTAGAAATATCCGATTTATTGCCGATTTATTATCAGAATTATATAAGTCTCTTTCCAAACCTTAGGAAAACACAACTCTCGCTAGACAAAGGCTTAGATAGAGGACTTCATAGAAGAGAAGCTAGAAATAATGCAGTCTTCCATAATAGAAGAAAAAAACAATATAAATGTGCGATACAGAAGCGATACGATATAAAAGGTGAAACAGTAGTGGAATATGTGGACTGAAAGGTCTTAGCAAACAGATCTAATTTTCAAAATCATTATTAGCTGTCAAGTCATTAGGTCTAAATGTTGAAAGCAATAGATTTGAACGCCGTTAAGAATTCACAAAATTAAATTCATTGAGTATTCAAAAGGCAAAATTGAAATCTGGCTACATAGTTATTTTAATAGTCAGAACGTGGACTAATTTTTCTGAACCTTTAGAAATATGTAGATTTAATATTTCGAATTAGAGAAACTACGGGTAAACCTGATCGGCATACAGGAAACATAAAAAACATTTACAAAGAAACTTATAGATCGATCAGAGAATTAAAAGTAGAGTAGACAAAATCAACTCTAAAATGCATACCACAACAATTATATAAAAATTACAAATCAAAAGAGTAATGAATGTTGTTAAGAAGATTAAAATTTGTTTTACCAAAACATGTACAAGGATAAACTGTGATGTTATTCATTGCCGACGAATATCTACTACCCATCACGTCAACACGGAAACCCAACCATTGATCGAGCCATGCACACTGTGCCAACACCCTCATCCACTATTAAGATGTGAGCAATTCAGAGCACTTAATGCACACGTGAGGTGATTGGGATTCAATTGTTTAAGCCCAAACCATAGGATTGCAACCTGTCCTTCAAAGAATACTTATCGAGTCAAAGCATGACACCCTGATTCATGCACCGCAGCAGACGACTGACCATGAATTTAGAGATAGCGCGATGCGAGTTCATCAGCCTGAAAGCCCAGGATCTGACGATGAGTCATCACACTGTTAAATCATGAGTTATGGTGGAACGGACCCTCATGGATTACCAAACCACAATCTGAACCCCAAGGACAAAGCTATACTGACATGACGACTGAGGAACGACGCCAGCCAATTACCGTGTTTTATGGAATGCTTGAGGAGAGCATTCACGAGTTATTAATCAACAAGTCATCGACCTGGAGCCATCTTCAAAGGCTAACTAGCTACTATTACCGATTAGCGACTTAGGTGCAAAGGTGCACTTTCCGATAGAACATTTCTTACATCTGCAACAAAACAGCTTTTGTAAGGACTATGAGAAGCTTAATAAACAAGAGCCGTTATCAATTAAATCTAGATTGATTCGATACAGCCCATTCCTCGAAGAGGAGGGAATTATACGAGTCGGAGGCCAAATCGAAAGGTCATCCCTGCATTGCAATGTAAAGCATTCCATACTACTGCCCAAGAAGTTACTGATCAGCTTGTCATTAGTTCGTCACATTCATTAAACAAATCTTCATACTGGAGTACGTGCCACATTTACTATTTTTTGGCAGCAATATTGGATCTTGGGTGCACGTAATCTAGTGCGCAGAGTGGTCTTTCAATGCAAGCCCTGCTTCTTGCGGCGACGATCCACCCATTCTCAGCTAATGGGTGATTTGCCCCTATCTAGAGTTCAGGCAACTCCGTGTTTCCAGCATACTGGTCTGGACTATGCTGGTCCAATCGCCATCAAGCAGAACAAGAGTCGAACACCTGGTATTGGAAAGGCATGGTTTGCCATATTTGTCTGTCTGGCCTCGAAGGCAGTACATTTGGAAGTAGTAAGTGACTTAACAACTAACGCTTTCATTGCAGCATTTCAACGATTTATTTGTCGCCGAACGAGACAAACTGATCTCTACTCGGACAATGGTACCAATTTTCACGGAAGTCCACGTGTGTTAGACGAAATGAGACGTCTGGCCATCGATCACATGAAGGATAGAGAACTTGCTAGTTATTTCGCGGGTGAAGGACTCACATTGGATTTTATACCGCCGTCTGCACCACACTTTGGCGGCATATGGGAATCTGGAGTGCGATCACTGGAGTGCGATCACATCTCCGTCGGATCACTGGCACTGACATTTGAGGAGTTGTCTACTGTATTAACGCAAATAGAAGCTGTATTAAACTTAAGACCACTTTGCGCAAACGGCGACAGCTCTCTGGACCCTCTTACACCTGCTCATTTTCTTGTTGAGTCACCCCACACTGCGCTACCCGAGCCCTGTTATTTAGACAGAACATTCAACCGTGTGGAGAGATGGAATCAACTTCAAGCTATGGTACAGGGAAGCGCTGGTATATGGAATATCTCACGTCCTATCAAGACCGAACCAAATGTTCATTAAAAGAGAATAACCTTTGTATTGGAACTATGGTGGTACTCAAGAAGCCTCATCTTCCACCCACAAAATGGATATTGTCTCTGCTGTCCATCCTTAAGACAATGCATTAACTCGCGCCGGTATATTTCTTAACGAAAGTCATTGTTATTGTTAGCTTAAAAGAATTACTGAATTATATCTTCTACATTTTTAGTGCAGTAAGATTATTATCGAATTGCAGTGTCATACTATCAGTAAATTGTTATCGAGTTCTCCAGTATATCGATACCATATATATCGATGTAATCGATTTCCGGTAAAAGCTTAGAGTCTAAGAAAAACCATTGAATTGACCGGTAGTAATAGTTACACAAATTGCTAAAATATTGAACAATAAAAAGTCCTCACACAGAGCACGAGGGTGGATTTAGTTGCCCTCAGCATATCGACGCGAGCACATCTATGTCGCTTTGCTCGATCGTTACACATGAAAAAATAAATGTCTTCATTCTTTTCATGTAACTGCCAACTTTTGCAAAAATATTATGAACTAATAAATAGTTTTAATTGAAAATTCAAAGCACAAGCGCAAAAATGTATGCAATAAACATAGGTACATACATAAGAGCGGAATATGAAAGCTTTTAGCTTCCCAAAAAAACTAAAAAATATATACCTATGTACATATATACATATTTCGTCAGTAAAAAAACATTCATATTATGCAAATATTCCACTTAGACATTTTTCTTGCTTTCGCCACATGCAATGTGCACAGTGTAAAGCAACTTACGCACACAAGCAAGCGCACACATACATCGAACATTTTCGTTGGCTCTCTTTGTGCCGGGCCCTGCCTTAATCTGAAAAGAAGAGTATAAAGAGGGAGAAGAAGATGGAGTAGGCGAAAGTAAAGTGGGAGAGGATGTAAGAGACTGAGCTGGCGATTGTATTTCGGGCACCTCAGGAGTATCCTTCTCGGGCAACTTCTCAGAAGGTAAATTAAACTTAGATCGGTACAGCCACACTATTCAGACAGCTGTTTGGACAGTTTGTTTTAAGACAGAAACTTTTAACGAAGATCCGATGATGCGATGGGCAAGTCGAGCGCGTTAAGCCTAGCTCGGGCTTAGACGCAAATAATCCAGAAAATTTGTCATAGTTACGGTCATTATCACAGAGCCCACAAGAAATTGCTCTATGGTGATCAAAACGATCAGAATGCTTGCAAATAGGTAGACAACAAACCATAACGAATTAAAAGGCAACAGGATATTAAATATTAAAAATTAAAAAGTACAAAATTTAAAAGTCACAATCAGTGAAGCAAGAAGTAATAAAAAGAGAAAAAACAATCAGAAAAAAAAAATTACACAAGTCACTAAGCCACCGAAACAAAGTTGGCAAATGATGAAAATGAAACACAAAGGGCGGCAATAAATGAACAGGAACAATAGCGTCAACAAATTAAGCACAAATTAAAAAAAGGAGAAAGCTTATTTTCCTGTTAGCTTTCTACTTTTTTATATTTAACATTCTTGTGTTAGCGTAATAAATTTAATAATGTGTATTTACACAACGCTAGGTACACAGAGAGGTACTCCTGTATTCTATGTAAATTGGCTCAACTCAAATAGAAGGAGTTAGAAACAAAAAAAATTTGACAGAATTATTATTTTCAAATTTTTTCCATATTATTAAAAAGTATTATTTATTATAGTTATTATAATTCTTTCAAATATAGGTTGTCCGATTGCGTATAAAATGTTTTCTAGCTGATGATTTTTTTAATTATTCCTGGTTTCTGGTTTATTTTAAATTTAATCAAAAAATTACAATAAAATTATTAGATTCTATGAAGCAATTAATTTGCTTGGCCAAAAAGGCCCTCTAATAGCGTTGACCGAAAAAGCAATGCACTTAATTAGCATAAGGTATGGAAATAACTCTCGACGATAGCCTAAAAAGGAAGTGGTGCACAAACTGCTTATTAGGTCAGTTGCGACTGAACCTATTTTGAGTATAGAAATATGGCCAGGAGAGTCAACTTCTGGTACTTGACATTGCATCAACTTTTATTGAATTCATCTAAGTTGGTTTATTTGTCATAAATTTCTTCCAAGTTTTGCAATGATTTAAGCTCTAAGATGGATTCTATCTTATGGCTTTTGAATTTCAGATAAGCCTTCTTTTGGTAAAATTAAAAAATTTATATATATATAATACGCCTGAGGCGGTATTGTAGGTAAATATACTGCAACTGAAGGCCAAAAGCTTTACAGCCATGATGTAAAAAAAATATCGTAAATGCTTCAAAGATATAGCAGAAAACAAAGACAATATTGTGAATGGTAAGATTCAGTCAGCAAAGCACACCCTAGATGTAGAGTGTTACTCACATAAATGGTACCACCCGCATCGTCCATGAAGATCGAATATACTAGACATACCACAAAACACAAAAGAGTTGCTTAATTTGACGTAAACCAAGTTTTAGAGACACACACATTAAAATTCTCTAATTTATTTTGTTTCTATGTGATTGAACTGAGAAGAGCCTAATGTTTGTGAATTTGTTGCTTGCTATGAAACATGGATAAGGAATTTAATAGACAAACATGTGGTCTTAAAATTTTTAGATATACTGATGACATTGAGACGACTTCATTTTTATCAGTTTTAGTTGTCTGCTTGGCTTTATTATGAGTGAAATATTTTATGTTGTAATTTTTGTGATAATGATAATGTATACAAAAATAATGAATTTATTGCGGTCATAAACATTTTGACATCATTCAATACTAAATTAAGATAAGCCTGCGAATATTTTGATTTTACAAGTTATAGTAATTATAATGCCAAAAATACTCTGTAAAGAAGGTATTTGCAAAACATTCACAATATATAAAATACTTATTTATTTATTTAAACCTTAGTTAAGAACTTCCTTAAGTTCATTAATGTTAAATGACTTGCAAAGAAACCTAAGAGTTGCAAAGACATAACATAATTTTTCAAAAGTTTTTAATTTTTAAAAATGCTTCCTTAAATGGAACGATATTTCTGTTTTGGAGGAAAAATTTAGAAAAATATTTTGAGGATGTTTAGTGCATTCTAGTGCAATTCCTAGAAGCCTATGGAACATATATAGATGGAGCAAGCTTAACCGACTTGAAAATTTATTGACAAGCCGTCATCACTTTTACACGGCGTAGGAGCCTTGATTTTGGTCATTGAACGATAACAACGAAAAGCAAAAACCGTTAATAATTTGCAATTTCTTCGGTGAATCATTTGTTTTCTAGCAGGACAAAACGTCATGCAAGAAGCAAAAACTAATAACCGATAGTTTGAAATAAACGTCTGCATGAATGCATTCATCACAAAGGCACATTGAGTACATTCGAATTGAGTAGAATATGAGTGAGTGAAAAAGACAGAATGAGACGAATGTGTATACTACTGTTTCGCAACAAGAACATGTTGTGTCTCATGTCGAAAGACAGAGTAAGGTGCGCGCAATAAGTAAGTAGGACAAAGACTTATCGCATTATTCTATACAAAATATGCAGTTTTTCGATTTTTCTTTTCCTTCTATATTTTAGTTGTATTGTTCTTCAGCGATGACCAAAAATTTGTTAAAAAGTTTCACAGGGTTATCCAAATACATTAATTTTTAGAAGCCAACGTTGAGTTTTGCGAAAGAAATAAGTAAATGTAGATAAGCACATGAAATTGGTACTTTGAATAACAATTTTTTTTTTAAATCTTTTAAAATTACCAAAAAAAAGTGATTTTCAGGTTTTATTATATTTGTTGCTATTCGTAACTGTTTTTTTTTATTGAAAAAACGCCAAGTTTCGCACTCTTATCCGATGAAGAGCGTGGAAGCTTTGTGGCACTGTGTGTGTGGAGATCTCAATTAGCAAAATTGCAGAACATGTTGGCGAAAATCAAAAACGAATGTGGAATTGAGTTGAATGGCCTTCTTGCTTGCAAAATGTGTTTTTCGGTTTTGAAGTTTTCAGGTAGCACATCAAATTTGGTAAAACACAAATGCTACATTGTGAACACCACAACAGAGAAAACTTCACTAATCGAAACAAATTCTGCAACAAAGCATGAGGCTGTTAATGTTGTTACCGAATGGGTAATAAAAAATTGTCGCCCGTTTAAAATTGTCGAAGATTCCGGACTCAAAAACTTTGCATCGTTTTTGATTAAAGTAGGAGCAATTTTTGGTAGTAATGTCGACGTCGAGAAATTGCTACCGCATCCAACAACTATATCAAGGAATATAGGTGCAATATACGACACACGCTTAGGCCCGATTAAAGTTGAAATTACAAAATGTAAGAGTTTCGGATACGCCATTACCAGTGACATATGGACAGACAATTTCTTAAAATCATTTTACTTGTCCTGTACCATACACTACATTGAGGATGGAGCTCTTGTTGACCGATTATTAGCCATGAAGTCATGAAGGAAGTCTCCTGCATAGGTATGTTTCTATATTTAATCTATATGTAAAAGTTTTAAATTTATTATTCTTTGTTTAGGTGCAAGTGTAGGAGATTTTGGATGTCACCTCGAAAAGGACAATCCAGTTATTGTTACTGATCGTGGGTTCAACATGATTAAAGCCTTCTGCAATTTCGAAAAAATTCATTGTGTCAATCATTTATTGAACAATGCCGTCGAGAAATCATTTAAGTCTATTCCTGAGCTTGCAAATATTGTATCACATTCTACAAAGCTGGTGAAGTATTTTAAAAAGTCAGGAGCTAATTCTTCTTTGGGTCTCTCACTAAAAAGCTTTTGCCCAACACGCTGGAACACAGTATACTATTTGCTTAAATCGGTAGATAGTAATTGCACTGAAATACTTGAAGGAATTAATAGAAATAATTTAGCTGCCATAGTCTGTCTGTTAGAAGCATTTGAAAACGTTTCCAAAAAAATAGAAGCATTTAAACGCCCGACTATTTCTTTGGTTCTACCAAATATATATAATTTAATAAAAAAAAAATATCAGTCCGAGTACAGTGATATTGAACTAATTAAATCAATGAAGTTTTACGATCTCAAATTTTGGATACAATTACTCCAAATTTATCAAAAAAATATCACAGCATTGCATTGTTTCTGTTTCCACCAACAAATAAGCTAAAGCAATTTTCCTAAATGAAAGGAAAAAAACAATAAATGACTGCAAAACTATTATGCAGCATTTTTTAGTAGACTCAAGTTGTGAAACTTTTGAAACTCATACACCTAGCGATGAATTTGATGAGTTCATAGAAGCTGTCCAGGTTGACTCCAATAAAGATCAGATTGAGATGGAAATAGCAGGCTATACAAACATAAATGTTCCATACTCAACCAATTTTGACGTTTTGGCATGGTGGAACATGCATAAACATTTTTTCCCAATACTGCATAAAACAAGCTGCCAAATATTTTGTATTCCAGCCAGCAGCGCAGCTTCTGAGAGAACTTTTTTACAATCGCAAGAAACTTAATAACAGAAAAGCGATGTTCAATAGCTTCTAATCCAGATAACGTTAATAAAATTATGTTTTTAAACTCTAATATAAATTATATGTAGTAAATATATCAATTAAATAATTCGCAACAAAAATACATTGCACAAATATTTCTTTATTTTTTCCTCTTTCTTTTCACAGATAACACACACAGCAGAAAACAGCTGACAATATTTGAATGTATTCAATATACAACATTTAATTACTTCTGCTGCTCACTCACTCACTTCTTTTCCTTTCGGGTATATTTTTGTGCAGCCGAGGGACTTCAGTCACCCACTCATTCGCATTTCGTTTTGTACAAGTATTCACTCAATTCAATTTTCATTTGTACATTTGAACGTGTTTTTTTTTGCCATTCATGCAGACGTCTAGTTTGAAAGCTGTTGGGTTCCAAAACACTGTCATACGAATGTGTATTCTAAGACATTTGAGCAAACAAAATGAGCCAAAAAGAAAACATTTAATTTTTGAAGCTAAAATAAACATTTTAAAACGCAATAGGTCTGGAGAAAACGCTACTGACCTTGCTGGGTATCTAGACTTAAATTCTTCTATAGTAAGGACAATTTGCAATCACGGTGCTGATGAAACAAAAAAGTTTGTAACAGCTGCTTTTCCGCTTCAATCACAACAAATCATGAAAAACAGATAAAATGAAAGCACGATTGAAAACCAAAAAGAAAAGCGCACATGAGCAAACTGAAAATTCAGAATAAAGCAAAAAATTCATTTTCATTAATCTACAGAATAAGATTGCATCGTTAAGCAGTGGACATTCCGAAAAATTTCAGGCAAGTCACGGTTGGTTTCAAACTCGTGCAAATTTTCATAATACTGCTTTAGAGCAGATAAGATTTGACATTAAGGCCTTTCCTTTACCACTCGGAAAAGCTAAGACCCTTTTAAATGTGATCTTCTTGTTTACTGAAAAGTGTCCTGCTCCTGAATGAGAACCTTAGTATCACTCTAACAATATTGACTTTAAAATCCTTTTGGACTATTCTACAATGCTCTCGGACATCCATTATATTCTGATAATATATCAGAAAAAATAAATGCCTTTTAGTTAGGCAGGCAATTGAAAATATTTTTACATAATGATAAAGTGTTGAAAATACCATATGTTTCTGTTTGCAGCCCTGTATTTATCCCTGGTTATATCGATTGTACTAAGCTTGTAGGTTATCGATATAAGATGCTTTGTAACTCTGTATATTTTTGGTTTCTTCTTTTTCCGCCCTTGAAAGTGTATGGACACTTAATAAAGATAAACTTATAATTTAATGCAAGGATGGCCACGCAGTGGCTCTTTTGGCTCCCGTGGCTCTTTACCGGCAGAGGCTGGGCAGAGAAAAAGGTCACTTGTGCGAGTCGACGCACACAAAAATTTGTGTGCCTCGAGTTTTATGACGGGTCATAAACGACCTTTTTTGGGTCGAGCGAGCGATCGTCGTCGAACTTGTTGGCAGAGGGACGGCCAAATCCCGAATTTTGCGGGGGGGACGAAATCGGTCGCGATCTCGAGCTCGCAACTTGTTGGTAGAGGGACGCACATTTTACCGATCTACGGGGAAAGGGGGAAAAAAGGTCGCCATTTCGAGCACTCGACAAAACCAACCCTTATTTTCTAACCCCTTCCTCTCTGCTTTCCTCCCTCTACCAACAAGTTGCGAGCTCGAGATCCCGACCCTTTTCCCCCTCCCCGCAAAATTCGGGATTTGGCCGTCCCTCTGCCAACAAGTTCGACGACGATCGCTCGCTCGACCCAAAAAAGGTCGTTTATGACCCGTCATAAAACTCGAGGCACACAAATTTTTGTGTGCGTCGACTCGCAAAAGTGACCTTTTTCTCTGCCCAGCCTCTGCCGCTGATGCTCTGGCTCCCAAAAACAATTTCCGTGGCCACCCTTGATTTAATGCAATCCACTCGATCCTCAACAGGTTATGGGCCCAGATACACGCGAGTGTGGGCAGGAGGATTTGTGTTAAAAGTTTAAGTAGATATTTCGCGGCTGGCGAAAAGTAATTGTGCGGAAAGACACACCGCATAAGGCGCATGGTAAAATATGAGTTCTTTTTACCAAATAGAAAAGTTGGAGGAGGGGAATTATGATTCCTGGTGCGTTCAAATGCGCAGCGTGTTGATCCATGCGGAATTATGGAACTCCATAGGCAGCACGAGGCCTACTGAAACGAATGCTGCGTGGGATGCACAGAATCAGAAAGCGTTGGCGACGATAACGCTGAGTGTAAGACCGTCTCAGTTGGTTTACCTCAAGAATTGTGCTACAGCAAAGGAAGCATGGGATAAGCTCAAGGAAACGTATGAGCCAAGCGGACCCGTCCGGAGGGTGTCGCTATATAAAAAGTTGCTTGGGTTGCAGCTGAAAGAGGACAAGATGAGCGACTATCTCAATATGTTCTTCTCTACAAAGGACAAACTTGCTGAAGTGAATATTAAGCTAGAAGATGAACTAGCGGTGATCATATTACTCTCAAGTTTGCCAAAGGAATACGAAAACTTCGTTATTGCGATGGAGACTCGTGATAGTCTTCCTTCTTTGGACAGTCTAAGGATTAAGTTGCTGGAAGAAGGAGATCGCAGGAGTAACGAGAGAATGTCAACCCCAGAAGAGCAACGGGCATACCAGGCAAATGTGCGAAAAAATCCAACTCGTAAGAAGAGGTCTCTGGTGGATATAGAGTGCTACAGTTGTGGGCAACGAGGTCACTATAAGAGGGACTGCCCAAAGTTTCAAGAAAAGCCAAAGGAAAATCGGCAATCACAACATCGATCGTACACTATTCTAGCTGCGGCACAAACAGGAAATCTAGATGCTTCGAGCTGGTGTGTGGATTCGGGAGCAACGGCTCATTTATGTGGCAGGCGTAGTATGTTTGCGAATTATGTTGCACATGAGAAAGATGTTGTATTGGCCAACAACCACGTCATAAAAGCAGTTGGCAGAGGTGACGTGCTTGTACAAACAGGATTTTGTGAGCTGAAATTGGAAAATGTTTTGCACTTACCAGGGTTGGAGACGAATTTTATGTCGGTTGATCGAGCAGTCGATAGGCGATGCACTGTGACTTTCGACAAAAATTCAGCGACCGTTCGCCAAGACGACGAGATGGTACTAATAGCAGAGAGGCAAGGAAAGCTCTTTGTGTTTAAGGAGACAGGCAATCGATGCTTTGGAGCGAAACAAATAAGTGCAGAAGATTGGCACTACAGGTATGGTCATTTGAATTATTCAAGTCTAATGAATATTGTTAAACGCAGGATGGTGACTGGCATGGAAAATGTGGATTTTTCCGAGAAGATGCCATGTGTGACTTGTATGAGAAGCAAGATTCATACTCAACCTTTCCCGTCAGCGTCTGAACATAGAGCTCAGCATCTTTTGGAATTGGTACATACCGATGTATGTGGACCTTTTAAGCAACGTTCTCTAGGCGGTTCTTCATATTTTTTGACATTCATAGACGACATGTCGAGACGAATATTTGCTTATTGCCTAAAATCGAAGGACGAAGTATTCGAGAAATTCGTGGAATTTAAAGAGATGGCTGAAAGACAGACTGGCCAAAAATTGAAGGCAATAAGAAGTGACAACGGCCGAGAATTCATCAACAGGCGTTTTGATGGGTACTTAAAGGATCATGGAATTGTGCGTCAGTTGACGGTTCCATATAGCCCTCAACAGAATGGAATGGCTGAACGAGCAAACCGGACGCTTGTCGAGATGGCTAGATGTTTGCTTGTACACGCGGATATGCAGGAGTTTCTCTGGGCAGAGGCAATAATGACAGCGTGTTACATTCGAAACAGATCACCAACAGCAGCTTTAGTTGGTATGACACCTTATGAGGCATGGACTGGAAGGAAACCCAATGTGCAGGGTATGCGCATTTTTGGATCGATAGCAGTTGCATTAGATAAGAGACGACGAAGCAAGTTTCAGGCCAAAGGCAGAGAATATCGACTCGTAGGATATTCACTGGTATCAAAAGCATACAGGTTGTATGACAAAGAAAAACGAGAGGTCGTTGAAAAACGGGATGTAATGTTCAAGGATCCGAATGATGTGGTTTCGATTGTTGAATCCCCAGGTCCAGCACAAACAGTCACAGGTTTGGAAATGCGTTGGAACGAATCAAGTAAAGATGATCTGGAAAATGAGGAATTTGTTAGCGCTGAAGATTTCGATAATGAGAGTTCAGGGCAGAGCGATGATGAAGCTGGCCAAGCGGAAGAACAAGAATCAGAACAAGAGATACGGCAGGAAGGACAGATCGGTCCTGGAAGGCCACGTTTGATTCGCACCGGTAAGCCGGGACGTCCCAAGAAAATATACAATCGTGTAAACAAGTTACATGTAAAGGAACTGGATTTGCCACAGACATTTGATGATGCGATGCAAGGTAAGCAATCTTCATTCTGGAAGACTGCTATGGATAAGGAATATGAGGCTCTGTTGGCAAACAAGACATGGACACTGGTAGATTTACCCAAGGGACAAAAAGCGATTGGTTCAAAGTGGGTATATACTATCAAAAGGAGTGGCGATGGAAGCGTAGACCGGTATAAGTCTCGGTTGGTGGCTAAAGGGTGCTCACAGATATACGGCGTCGATTATACCGAAACCTTCTCACCAGTGTGTCGTTACGAAACGATACGGCTAGTTTTGGCTATAGCAGCGGAGCTGAAACTATATCTGCACCAAATGGATGTGTGCACAGCCTATCTTAACAGTGACCTAAACGAAGTCGTCTATATGAGGCAGCCTCAGGGATATGTGGATAAGGCAAATTCACAACAGGTGTTGAGGCTGAATAAAGCTATATATGGATTGAAACAAGCAGGAAGGGAGTGGAATGCCAAGTTGAATGCAGCACTATGTGATCTTGGATTCACTTCCTCCAAGAACGAGCCGTGCCTTTATCAACAGGATATAAAAGGTAGACTTTGTTTGGTACTAATATATGTAGATGATTTACTTATAGCTTGCCAAAAGATGGATGACATGATCGCAATCAAGGCAAAGATTGCGATGAAATTCGAATGCGTCGATAAGGGTCCGTTACGAGAGTTTTTGGGCATGCAAGTAGACCGGAATGATGATACAGGCAGTATCGTGATGAATCAGGCTCAGTACATAAAAGGCATGCTTCAAAGACATAGTATGGAAGTATGTCGAGCAGTTGCTACTCCATTGGATGCTGGTTTCCAAGTGGCGTGCAGCGACGAGAAATGCGTCATACAGGATGTGACAATGTATCAGTCAGCAATCGGAGAGTTGATGTGGCTTGCATTAACATCAAGACCTGATATCTACCATTCAGTTATCAAATTAGCACAAAGGAATAAGGAACCTCACAGTGAACATGTTGCAGCAGTTAAGCATGTTATGAGGTATTTGGCGGCAACGAAGGATCTTAAGTTGCACTACCGATCGTGTGGAGATGCTCTTACGGGATACGCTGACGCAGATTGGGGCGGTGATGTGAGCAACCGCAAATCGTACACAGGGTACGTGTTTTTCTTGGCAGGTGGCCCTATTTCCTGGAAGTCAGAAAAACAATGCAGTGTGGCGTTGAGCAGCACAGAGGCCGAATACATGGCTATGTCTTCAGCGGCGAAAGAGGCTTTGCATTTAAGGCGATTGTTGATCGAGATTGGATGTGGAGACGCTGGGACATCTACGAAATTGTTTGGAGACAATTTGAGTGCACAATCTCTGGCCAAGAATCCTGTGTTTCATGCTCGATCGAAACACATTGACATCAGACATCATTTCGTTCGAGAAGTTGTTACAAGAGGCGAGATTGATCTGGACTATATATCAACTAAGGACATGGTAGCTGATATATTAACGAAAAATTTGTCTAAGCAAAAGCATAATCATTGTGTCAAGTTATTGAATTTAAACTAAGAAAGAAATTGTAATTGGCACACAGAATCATATTGAGGAAGGGTGTTGAAAATACCATATGTTTCTGTTTGCAGCCCTGTATTTATCCCTGGTTATATCGATTGTACTAAGCTTGTAGGTTATCGATATAAGATGCTTTGTAACTCTGTATATTTTTGGTTTCTTCTTTTTGCGCCCTTGAAAGTGTATGGACACTTAATAAAGATAAACTTATAATTTAACGCAATCCACTCGATCCTCAACATAAAGTATCATACTAAGTATATTATTAAATCTGTACTGTAATACAAAGATTATTATATGGAGTATAAAATGCTTTCAGTCAACAGATATTGGACGTATTTAAAAAAAAAGCTTACCTTCAAATTAATGCTATAATGTATTTTTTTCGAATGAAATAAACAGCAAACTGACAACATGACAGCAAACTTCTCATTAATAAAATATATATATATAAAAATTTTATATATATAAATAAAATTTGTGCACGAGAATGAAAAATTTACTAAATACATATTGCTTTATATGAGAAGTAACACTCTTTATTTTTTGGCACATTTACGGCTGTATCTTTGCAAATCATAACCGATTTTTTGATTTTTCCAATAATAACCCGTCGAAAATTTGGCTTGCTTTTTATTATGTTATATTTACATTTACATGTATGTATTTAACTTAAAAAATATCAAAGAAGCTAACATCGGTTGTGCCGAAGTTTATATACCCTTGTAGTCCATGGCCATAATATTTTTACATGTTCCAAACTCTTTTTATGTAACTCAATTCATTAATGCACAGAACCTTTCAAATATTATTTCAATTTCTTCTTCTTCTTCCCCATCCCCGTCCACTGTTGCGTATGTACATATGTATGTGTGCATGCGTGTGCTCTGATGATTCGAGCAATGACGTAGTAGGCAGCAGGCAGCGGCTGAGCAGAGACGATTTATATTGACTGTAACTTGTGTTCTATTTATCCGATCAGATTGAAATTTTGGGATCTGATGTTTTTTATACCCTTGCAGAGGGTATTATAAAATTGGTCAGATGTTTGTAACGAACAGAAGGAGACGTTTCCGACCCTATAAACTATATATATTCTTGATCAGCATGAGAAGCTGAGTTGATATAGCCATGTCCGTCTGTCCGTCAGTCTGTGCGTATGCGTTTTACTCAGCCATCTTAAGAGCTATCGGGATGAAATTTTTTTTGGGGGATTTTTATTACCTGGGAAAAATAAAGTATGAAAATTGCGAGAATCGGACCACTATATCATATAGCTCTGGAGGAAACATTTTTGCAAAAATTGCAAAAATTGGAGTATCGCCATGAAATTTACCAATATGATAGTATTATATATAAAATCTCAGATCCCAAAATTTGAATCTGATCGGATATATAGAACACAAGTTACAGCCGATATAAATCGGTTCAACTTGCTGCCTACTACGTCATCATCAAATCAACAGAGCACACGCATGCACACATACAGACGCAACGCTACATAAACTATATGTGTATACGTGCAAATCGCGGCATGCGCGTAAAAGGGGATGGGGAAGAAGAAGAAGAAATTGAAATGTTATTTGATAGGTTTTGTGCATTAATGAATTGAGATACAGAAAAAGAGTTTGGAACATGTAAAAATATTATGGCCATGGACTGCAAAGGTATTTAAACTTCGGCACAGCCGATGTTAGCTTCTTTGATATTTTACAATTACTATCACATTCACCTACTTTTCGTATTCAACTATTTGATAGAGTGGTCCGATCCCAAAGATTTTCAAACTTGATCTGCCTACGGTAAAAAAAAGCACAGAAAAAAAATTTTAGCTCGCTAGCTTTGAAGACGGCTGAGTAAAAAGTATACGCACGGACGGACAGACGGACATGGCTATATCGACTCAGCTTCTCATGCTGATCAAGAATATATATATTTTATGGGGTCGGAAACGTCTCCTTCTGTGCGTTACAAACATCTGACCAATTTAATTATACCCTCTGAAAGGGTATAAAAAACAATTGAGGCGTACTTGGTTGACTACGTTTATTTGTAAAACTACTTTTATAAGCCGCAATAGCAACAAAACAACATTACCAATAGATCATACGATTGTGATATTTGTAGTATAAAAAATCCATCTTACCTTCTTTCACCTTGTCCGTATATCAGTAAGAAAGAAGTGCGTCCTAAAAACAGTCGTTTTTTTCGGGACGACAATCGTTCGCTCAACCACAAAATAATATTAAACTCGCGATATACATACATATTTTTCCGAGCGTCGACACGCAAAAATTTAGGATTTTTTGTTTACCTATGTGATGGTAAAAAGGTGTCAAGACACATTTGTTTTTATATATTTGCATTAGTGTTTTTCTATTAGTGTTTTATAATTGATTTTAAATACAAATAAAGGTAAGTGCTATTTAAATATTCTGCATAATATAAACAAATAGTAAATATTAATTTGGCTGGCAAAGTGTTTTGTTTTTTTTTTTTTTTTTTGTTTAATAAATAAGCAAAAATTAATAGCATTTTTAAAATTGAATGCAAATCAACGGTATGAGAAAACACGTAAAAAATATTTTGCCAGCAAAATTAAATGCAGGTTCAACCCCGGGCCCTGCCAAATGAATACATTTTTAAAATTTTATAATTAACTTAATTTTTTTCTCCCAAAAATAAACCATTAAGAACTGATTTAGAAATAATTGACTTCCAGAACCTCATTACCCCGGAAAGTCAAAACAGCTATGTAAACAGCTGTTAAATGAAGAGCACAAAATTTTAATTCTTTTTTATATTTGCAGACCTTTCAAATAGCTGTAGACAACTGTTCCGCTCTTGTAGAGAGCCACAATCTAGATAAGAAAAAACAAAGCCAAGGTTTTGAGCATTTTAATGGGTACGTACAAGAGGTCTGCATGAATGTATTCATTTCCAACATCATAGTACTGTACAGTAGTTAAGTGTTCTTAAAAATACTGTACTTATTCTCTGCTGTACAGTATATTCGAGTAGCTATAAGAACCGAGTACAGTCAAAATACTGTACTCACTTAGAGTGAGTGACAGTAATAAATGTAGTTTTTGTAAGTGAGTTCAGTATATGTCACTTTTTTTCATGTTGTACACCACTGGAACAGTGAATATATTTTGTCATTCATCTGTACAGATGAGTATAATATTTTGAACAACGAAGACATGGCCAAGGAAAATGACGCAAACGCAATAAATGCGAACGTAAGCGTAAGTTTTTGCTAAAATAAAATTATTATAAATAATTTATTAATGTTCAATTACAAAGAAATTTGTTAAATTAATAAATAATTGTGTTCGTCTCGTCTTTGTAATTGTCTTTTGCAAGGTTATAAATGTATGTGTGAAGTCGCAAAGTCTTACGTATAACTGTGTTTGTCTGTATGCATGTATTTATGTATATATCGCCATTATTTCGCTTCAAGTGTTTTATCATAAATGTAAATATTCAACCAGTACTCATCGTTGGACAGTTCAAATGCAGGAACTCATTTTAAACAGTACGCCGCCAATATCAAATTAAAATTATTGGCGAACGAACTTAAGCCATCGCTTAAAAGAGGTCGAAGCTAAGTTTGGGACAACTTTTCTCGAATAATGGACGAAAACGGCCTAGAAAACCCTGACGTAGTAGTGTGTAATACATGCAAAAATGTGTATAAATTCGAAAAAAGCACATCGAATTTAGTAACGCACAAATGCTGCATAATGGCAAATAGTCGTAAACGCAACCATCGTGAAGTTGTTGTAGATGCATAATCAAAAAAGTTGTGCACTAAGCTAGCAACTGAATGGACAATAAAGAATGGGCGATCCTTTAATATTATTGCGGACCCAGGACTAAAAAACATAGCCCAGTTTTTTATATCTGTTTGTGCGAACTTCGGGGAAAATGTTAATGTTGAATCATTATTGCCGCATTCCACTATCATCTCACGGAACATCGAAGCCCTCTACGAATATCATTTTAATGATAAAAAAAAGTAGTTGATCATACGAAACTTGGATATAGCATAACGTCGAATATATGGGCAGACGACTTCTTCAAAGTATCATATATATCGTTGACGATTCATTATGTCGCAGAAGGAACCCTAAACAGCCGCCTGCTTGCAGTAAAATCAATGCAAGGAGGATCCTGTACCGGTAAGATATATAACATTTTATTTATTATTGAAAATGAATTTTATAACCCTATTGTTTTTAGGTGACAGAATTAAAAACAAAATTGAAAATATTTTACGTGAATTTGGGTGTGATTTGCAAATGGATGAATTAATAATAGTCACCGACCGAGGCGCTAACATGAAGGCTGCATTTAGGGGGCTAAACACGTTGAACTGTGTAAACCATTTGATGCACAATGTTTTTGGTAAAGCTGTGGATGAGGTGCCAGAATTGGAGAAGACAGTGGATCGCTGCAGCAAACTTGTGAAGTATTTTAAAAAGTCAGGTCAAAATTTCTTTTTAAAAAGTACCTTAAAGAGCTACTGTCCAACACGTTGGAATACGATATTCCACCTATTCAAATCAATTGAGTTGAACTGGATGGAAATATACAACATATTAATTGAGAAGAATGAAATAAGTAGGATTCAAAATATGAATTTAAGCGATGTAAGCGCATTGGCTAAACTTCTGGCTCCTTTCGATGCGTGTTCAAAGAAGCTTGAGGGGAGCAACTATCCAACGTTGCACCTAGTCATACCACACATCAATAATTTTAAAAAATTTAACACCTAGTGATAACGATGTGGAAATGATGGAAAAATGCAAGCGCCAAATTTAGTAAAAAAAAGGTTCAAAGTAATCTAAACAAGTTTCATAATATTGCTCTTTCCGTATTCATTACAAACGCTGTAAAATCGCAACCACAGATGATAAGGTGAATAAGATTATGTTCTTGCACTCAAATGTTGAAGTTTTATATAATGAGTTATTTTCTGAAATAAATTTGTTATATTAAAAGTTATATTGGCTAACTTTTATTGCATATGACATTCTGATTTTTTATTTATATTCTTTATTTTATATATTTTTTTTATTTTTTTAAGCAAATAATCTTAACTGACTGTACAGTAAGTGAACTGTACACTAATATAGTGTACAGTAAAAGTGCTGTACAGCAATTTTAGTGTACTCATTAACTGCTGTACAACATGGAAGTGAGTGTGAAGTCTAGCTGTCAATCAAAAAAATTTTAAAATTGTACAGAAAAAAGGTGTACACGTTTTTACAATGAATGATTCATTTGCCGTTTTGGATGCATTCATGCAGATGCAGAGGTAGATGTCTAGTACGTACAATTATAACATAGGTCGACATGATTTTTGGTTACGTTAATTTGGGAGGTGTCCCTAACTAATTCGGATACGCTGATTCTGTGTGCATACTAGGTTTTTGGATTTGGGGTTGGAAAAAAGGCACCCAAAAGTATACTATACAAACCTACAATTCTTTTTTTACGTTTTTAGCAAATTTTAGAACTTTTTTTTTAAGAAAAACATTTTTAATCAATTTAAAAATAAAATGGGCAGTCATTTTAACATAATGTAACATTTATCGTTGCAATTTAAACAATTTAATAAACATAACTTATTCCTGATACAAATTTCCATATAAAATTAAACGTACATATATACATGTATTTCAAAATCATGAGTATGTACGTACTACGTAGTAACTATACAAAAAATTAAGATTTAAAAAAGCTTGTAATTTTTGATCGTTTCACGTTTCACGTTCACGTGATCAAAAACATAATCCGGAACACTACCTGAAATAATGTCTTGTTTTTGTAAAATTGATAGTGTTTTATGAGAAAGTTTGCTTGACATTTTGATAATCTTTATTACAATATATTGAGGTTTTCGATTTAGCGGGGTACGAGTTATCGAAATTAAACAAGGTGGAGCAAAAGAAGTCATCCGGGCCAAAAGAAGCCATCTGATGTTTGTTTGACTCTCATTTTTTTCTAAATAAAAAAACTTTGATTCTGTTTTTACAATATGTTTATTTGACCAACACTTTTTCATGACTTCGAAAATGTCGGCCTGTGTAATTGATAGCAATACAGTTACCTTTGATATTATTGGGTGTGCTACAGAATTCACTTCAGCGGCAATTTTAGTGAAAGCTGAAATTTAGGTGGCCCAGACTAACATTTTGAGCGATTTGGAATCCGCTCATCGATGTGCCAGCTAAGTGGTCTCTTGCAGGGAAATTACAAAATACAGTTACTGGTGATTCTGCATGAAAATAATAAAAGGTTTTATGTAACTATTTCATTAATTTTGTGTTTTACCAAATCACTAGAAATTTTTATTAGGCATAAATCCACTGGCAACAAAATGTTTGACACATAGTCCAGTTGGAAAAGTGGAACCAAAATTATTGTGTTATTAAAGTAAATGGTTTTATCCATAAATAAAAGCATTGTGAATTTAGTGACGCTTTTAGTTTTTTAATAATTCGCGTAGTATTAGTGGAAGTAAAAACAACTATTTCTCTGAAGTGGCAACATTCATCTGCAAACGTCAAACATTTAATATTGTTATCGTGAATCCAAAATGTTGGCGATCTATTTAAAATTCAATTTAGTTTCCTTAAAACAATAACTAATTTGAATTTCTTGAAACTCATGGTAATTCAATAAAAAAACTAATTTTGAAATCATTTTTTTATGTCTCAAATTAATGGAGCTTTATAAAAAAGTAAAAATACTTGGAAAATTTATTTTTACATAATGACAACCCTACCAAAACCAACCAATTCCGTGCGGAATTGAAACTGACAGTGATTTCAGTAGCACAACTATATAATTCATTTTATTTCTATTAATATCTCCAATTTCCTTATTCCAGAAGCAGTTTAAAACACTTCCCCAGGGCAGCCACCGGAAGTTGCGCTTTAGAATGCGATGGCCTGAGCCAAAAATACGGCCAACAAAACCAAAACCAGAAAATTGAGGCAGCAGCTGCCAAAGTAGCTTAATAAAGAATAAATAAAATTAATTAAACTTCAAATTCAAATCCCTAGGACAATAAAGCAGTATTGTCCCTCCAGTCCCTTGGACAATCAAGCGATATTGTCTCTCTAGTCCCTAGGACAACCTAGCGACAAATTTCCCTCCAGTCACCGGCGACCGGAGCGAAAAATGTGACAGTCCCTCCGATCGCTGTGGTCGCAGGCGACTGGAGGGACAATTATCGTCCAATGGTCTTGCGACGCAATGCTTGGTTTTTGCGACACAATTTTCGGCAAGATATTTGGACATTTGTCTTAGCGACTGAAGCGGCAATTGACGCTAGGTTGTCGTTCTGGTTTTGAAAGATAGGACATGCAATGTTAAATGTCGCTGCTATTTTAATGGACGTTTCGATAGATTGTCCCCGGCAATCGACATGTCTCCGCGGAATCCACGGCGATAAGTTCTGAAGGCACGTTAGCGTTCGGAACGCATACATATGAAGCGTGACGTCTGTGTGTGTTTGCGTGTGCTCGGCTGCTTTGTTGATTTTGGCAATGACGTGGTAGGCTGCTGGCAGCGCTGCCGGCAGCGTTTGAGCGAAGCCGATTTAGATTGACTGTATGAGCCGATAGAACCGATATACATTTCATAGGTGATCCTCCAACTCCTTCACCTATTTCTCGTATTGCACTATATGAAATAGTGGTCCAATCCGGTTCATACTTGGTTTCACCCTGGTAATTTATAGCTTATATACCAAGTTTAAACCTAATAGCTCTTAAATTGATGGACGGACGGACAGACGGACAAGGCTATATTTACTTAGCTTCTCAAGCTCATCAAGAATATATATAATTTAATAGGCGAACACGCATCTTCTCTTAATCTAGTCTAGAGGAGTGTTAAGTTTAAAATCAATATTATACCTTGTCATCATCGGCAATGGCAGAAATTTCTTCCCATAAATTTTTCATGAGCTTTTTATATTCGTCTAAACGCGTAGAACTGCAATCTCCTTTTCCCTCAACAACACATGCTCTAACCGCCATACATAAAAAGTCATTTTGATCCAAAAATCCATTGTTATCAATATCTGAAACAAGAAACAATAGAAAATGTTATTGATGGAAATCACTGGTTTCGACCAATCTTGATCAAATTTTATAATAATAGGTTTACAAAACAGACAAATAATAAAAAAAACTGATTTAAAATCTTATACATTATTAAGATTTATTGACCTGAAGGCGGCTGAAACCCAGTTTTGATGAAATTCAATAAGGTCGAAATCTAGACAAATACCAAAAACAGAAGGCCCGCCGTATTACACATGTTGTTTTTACACTTGCTGTAATATAGTACAATATACTATTACAAAAATATTTGGGCGCGACGGTTAGTTGGTTTAGGCGAAGCCCTTTACACTAATACTGATGGCGCCCAATGGTATGCACATAAAAAAGGCGGAATCTGCAGTTGCAAGCTTTGCCGTTCTTTTCTCGCTTCATGTAGTTTGAATTCCCAACTACTTCTAGCGTTGAAGATATGGTATGGCCATTACAACTGTGGATTCTTTAGCGAAGTCTGCTGATGACAGAACTTGGTGGTTCTTGAAATAGCTATACAGACAACCTGCTCACCTTTTGTGCTGCCTATGATTTAAAATCTTATAAATTATTAAGATTTATTGACCTGAAACCCAGTATAAATTTAAATCTTCATGGCAAGTTTATTTCCTCTTTTGATTGATCATTTTTATATAACTGTTGTGGTATTTTAGAGTTGATTTTGTCTACTCTGCTCTTAATTCTCTGATCGATAAATGAATTGCTTTTGAAAATGTTCTACTGTTTCCTGTAAGCCGGTCTGGGTTACTCGTAATTTATATAATCTTTATAATACTAAATCTAGGTATTTTAAAAGGATTAAAAAACGGGTTCATGTTTTGCCTATATGAATTACTGTGTAGAGTGATTCTAATTTAGCCTATTGAATACTTAACGAATTTAATTTTGTGAATTCTAAACGGCGCACAGTGGGGCCTTTAAACATTTTACATTGCAAAAATCAAAGCTTCTAAACCAAAAAAACGATTTAAAAAAGCGTATGAAAAAGAATTCTCCAAGCTTCAAAATGAATGTGTTTGATCAAATTCGGAATTAAAATAGTCAAGTTATGCATATAAACGTTTTTCCATATGGCCGAAAGAGGCCGTTGGCTGGTGGGGGCGCTAGGGTGCTCGTATGCTTGAGTGAGCGAAATACTAAGTTATGCTTGTAAAAAGCATGTGAACAGTTTTTTTTTAAATACGAAAATGCATTGGTTATTATAAATTTAAAATATTTGTTTTACTGGTGTAGGGTATACCCAAGTCGGCGAGACGACTTACTTACTTTATTTATTATTTTAAACGACTATGTAACATTTTTTAATGTTTCAGGTCGAGTTTCTATCATAATTACAAAACATAAAAAAAAATTTTTGGAATTTGATTTAGCTTAATTTTGAATATTTGCTATTGATGGCAGATTTTGTTCAAAATAATTTTCAATATTTGCATCCATATCTAATAAACTCAACATTTCGGGTCTATAGTTGCTATTTTCCAAATCCTTTCGAGAACGCACGTGTCTCAGCGATGCAATAAGTGGTACCGGCAAATTTTTCACCATTTACCATTTCGTTGCAATTTATCACATTCAAGATAACAGCCAACATTTTAATAATCTCTTGACTAACACCTGTTATTAAAGATGTCATTTTCAAAAAATCTCCTTGAAGTATTTCCATCATTCGTGTTTCCGTATCCGTGCTTTCGGCAGTCAACTTTCAGTCCTACCTTCCGAGAGAATTCACCTTCTATAATCCTTTCTACTCTGCATATCCACACGAACTGTATTATCCGTTTTTGTTTCTCCTGGCCGAGGAAGTGTGAAGCTAGCTCCAGAATAAAATCCATACACTTTATTCTGCAATGCAACGGAGAAATTCCATATTCGAAGCAGTTCTCCTCACTCGTTGAATTCTTTTTGTGTCTTTTTGCAAATTGGAGGAGGTGTTTGTAATTTCCTTTAAAAATTTTCTATCAATCATAATCAATATTGTATTAAATAGGTACAAAACTAAATCTTTAGTTCCAATTAGGTAAACGGAAATAAAAAGGACCAACTTACAAATAGGACAAATTTTGCATCAACTTAAATAACATTTACCTGCCTTGTCAGTTAATTATTAGCAATCTAACATTATAGAAAGGCATATATATAAACAGGTAGTATTTGCAAAACAGCAGTACGCAATGTTATTATTTAAATACAAAGAAGCTACAGGGAAATATGCATGCGCTCTTCTTCTTCCTTATACCTGTAGCGCATTTTTTAGGCGAGGTTTTTCTAGTTTTATGGCTTACGATTTGAACTCGCACATTTTCGCAAATTGGGACCATATATATCTGATAGGTAAATATTTCACCTACCTAGTGTATGTATTCCTGCATTGAACCTAGTTCATCGTTGTTAGGTGTATTTCACCAAAGTTCAAAAAACGCAAACATTTGGTGTATTTTTTAAACGTTTTAAGTTCAAAAACGATTTAAATAATTATTAAAATTTATGAAACATGCTATTAATAAAGTACATACTTTTCAGATGAAACAAAAATTCAAGATCGATTGTTAAAATCGCCCAATATTCATTTATAAAGTTGCGACTTTTTGTAAAAATTATCATTTAGACCCATTTAGTAAAAAGTGTCAACTTTGGGCATCTCACCCATCAATCTGAATATCATTTTTGATTTCAAATTTTTCATTTCAAATCTCTTTGCCAAGTTCTTTCAGTCTACTTATTCCACTACTGTTTCACCTTTTACATCGTAGCGCTTCTGTATCGCACATTTATGTAAGGTTGTAACAACAAAATAAACGTTCACTCGTTGCACAGGACGGACGTGTTTTTTTTGCGCTTATCAACTTTTATTTTTTTCTCGCGATTAAATACTTTTCCACAACTTTTAAATTTATTATCGGTTTAATAAATTAATAATAATTTCAGCATCCGAATTTTATTTTCATTTCGCGAATACTTGCTGTCGCTTTTGTTTAAATTTAAATAAAATCAAAACTTACAACAATACTCGCATTAGCGGTGTTGTTGTTTTGCTTATCTCTTTTGCTTTTGTGTCTTTACCGTTTCTAACTAACTCTCGCGCTCTTGCGTACAAATTGTTGTTGCATGTGTTCAATTGACGCGCTCTCCCGCTCTTTCCTATTCTTGATTGATTTGCGCTCTCGTCTTTCGACTAGGCGACTCTGTGATACGTGTTTTTGTGCTTTCATCTCTTTTAATTCTTTAGTTGTGAAGGCTTACTCTGCACATTAACCCTTGTGTCAGAACTGGTCAGTATATTTTTATTCACAGATTTTTTACCTTTAGAATTTCTATATTTTATTTTTTGTATTTCCTTTTTTAATTAAATTAAACCGAACTTAGCCGGCTCGAGGTCAATCTTACAAAAGAAGATTATTTCAAAGGCAACACACAAAAAGGTAAGCAGGTTGTCTGTATAGCTATTTCAAGAACTACCAAGTTCTATCATCAGCAGACTTTGCTAAAGAACTCCAGAATTGCAATAGCCATACCATGTCTTCAACGCTAAAACTAGTTGGGAATTACATTGCCAACTAAATGAAGCGAAAAAAGCTGGCGAAGCCTACAATACCGAAGACCACCTTTTGTGCATACCCTTAGGCGCTATGAAACATTAGTGTAAGAGCTTCGCCCTTAACAAACTAAATTCACGACCTGTTATTTTATACACGGTATATTGTACCATATAGAAAAAAGGGTTTCTTTGGAATAAAATTCCAAAAGTAACGGCGTGCCTTCCGTTAGTGTTATCTGGTTAGAGATTACGACCTATTGAAATTTAAATCGAACTTAGCCGGCTCGAGGTCAATCTTACAAAAGAAGATTATTTCAAAGGCAACACACAAAAAGGTAAGCAGGTTGTCTGTATAGCTATTTCAAGAACTACCAAGTTCTATCATCAGCAGACTTTGCTAAAGAACTCCAGAATTGCAATAGCCATACCATGTCTTCAACGCTAAAACTAGTTGGGAATTACATTGCCAACTAAATGAAGCGAAAAAAGCTGGCGAAGCCTACAATACCGAAGACCACCTTTTGTGCATACCCTTAGGCGCTATGAAACATTAGTGTAAGAGCTTCGCCCTTAACAAACTAAATTCACGACCTGTTATTTTATACACGGTATATTGTACCATATAGAAAAAAGGGTTTTTTTGGAATAAAATTCCAAAAGTAACGGCGTGCCTTCCGTTAGTGTTATCTGGTTAGAGATTACGACCTATTGAAATTTAAATCGAACTTAGCCGGCTCGAGGTCAATCTTACAAAAGAAGATTATTTCAAAGGCAACACACAAAAAGGTGAGCAGGTTGTCTGTATAGCTATTTCAAGAACTACCAAGTTCTATCATCAGCAGACTTTGCTAAAGAACTCCAGAATTGCAATAGCCATACCATGTCTTCAACGCTAAAACTAGTTGGGAATTACATTGCCAACTAAATGAAGCGAAAAAAGCTGGCGAAGCCTACAATACCGAAGACCACCTTTTGTGCATACCCTTAGGCGCTATGAAACATTAGTGTAAGAGCTTCGCCCTTAACAAACTAAATTCACGACCTGTTATTTTATACACGGTATATTGTACCATATAGAAAAAAGGGTTTTTTTGGAATAAAATTCCAAAAGTAACGGCGTGCCTTCCGTTAGTGTTATCTGGTTAGAAATAATCTTCTTTTGTAAGATTGACCTCGAGCCGGCTAAGTTCGATTTAAATTTCAATAGGTCGTAATCTCTAACCAGATAACACTAACGGAAGGCACGCCGTTACTTTTGGAATTTTATTCCAAAAAAACCCTTTTTTCTATATGGTACAATATACCGTGTATAAAATAACAGGTCGTGAATTTAGTTTGTTAAGGGCGAAGCTCTTACACTAATGTTTCATAGCGCCTAAGGGTATGCACAAAAGGTGGTCTTCGGTATTGTAGGCTTCGCCAGCTTTTTTCGCTTCATTTAGTTGGCAATGTAATTCCCAACTAGTTTTAGCGTTGAAGACATGGTATGGCTATTGCAATTCTGGAGTTCTTTAGCAAAGTCTGCTGATGATAGAACTTGGTAGTTCTTGAAATAGCTATACAGACAACCTGCTCACCTTTTTGTGTGTTGCCTTTGAAATAATCTTCTTTTGTAAGATTGACCTCGAGCCGGCTAAGTTCGATTTAAATTTCAATAGGTCGTAATCTCTAACCAGATAACACTAACGGAAGGCACGCCGTTACTTTTGGAATTTTATTCCAAAAAAACCCTTTTTTCTATATGGTACAATATACCGTGTATAAAATAACAGGTCGTGAATTTAGTTTGTTAAGGGCGAAGCTCTTACACTAATGTTTCATAGCGCCTAAGGGTATGCACAAAAGGTGGTCTTCGGTATTGTAGGCTTCGCCAGCTTTTTTTCGCTTCATTTAGTTGGCAATGTAATTCCCAACTAGTTTTAGCGTTGAAGACATGGTATGGCTATTGCAATTCTGGAGTTCTTTAGCAAAGTCTGCTGATGATAGAACTTGGTAGTTCTTGAAATAGCTATACAGACAACCTGCTCACCTTTTTGTGTGTTGCCTTTGAAATAATCTTCTTTTGTAAGATTGACCTCGAGCCGGCTAAGTTCGATTTAAATTTCAATAGGTCGTAATCTCTAACCAGATAACACTAACGGAAGGCACGCCGTTACTTTTGGAATTTTATTCCAAAAAAACCCTTTTTTCTATATGGTACAATATACCGTGTATAAAATAACAGGTCGTGAATTTAGTTTGTTAAGGGCGAAGCTCTTACACTAATGTTTCATAGCGCCTAAGGGTATGCACAAAAGGTGGTCTTCGGTATTGTAGGCTTCGCCAGCTTTTTTCGCTTCATTTAGTTGGCAATGTAATTCCCAACTAGTTTTAGCGTTGAAGACATGGTATGGCTATTGCAATTCTGGAGTTCTTTAGCAAAGTCTGGTGATGATAGAACTTGGTAGTTCTTGAAATAGCTATACAGACAACCTGCTCACCTTTTTGTGTGTTGCCTTTGAAATAATCTTCTTTTGTAAGATTGACCTCGAGCCGGCTAAGTTCGATTTAAATTTCAATAGGTCGTAATCTCTAACCAGATAATTAAATTAAACTTTTTGATAAAATGGTTGTCTGCTGAAAAAATAATTGCATAGTTGCCACTAATGCGGTTGACTCCCATGACTATATTCTTTGTTGGTTGTGTGACAATGCGGTTCACGTTAAGTGTGCAGGTTACACAGGCAGAATCAAGGAGTCTATTGCTAAAGGTGGTGGCTTAAAATATGGATGTGATGCTTGCCGGGAGGTCGAGAATGAGATGCGCTTTTTCATGAGGCGGACTAGAGATAGTTTTGACACCTTAAGGGCAGGTTTTAATAAGCTCCAAGCGGAGTTTACTGCGGTGGAGACTCAGTTCAGAAGTTTATCGCTTATGAATCAGTCTCCGAAACATAAAAGGACCAGTCCTTGGGGTGTTTCTGTATCTGTAGATCCGCCAGCGTCTCTTATCGTCCCCGACCGGTCTCATGCACCGTCCACTCCTAATGTACAGTAATTGATATCGTTTAAGAGCCCGGTTGTGAATGCTATTAGTAAGGAATTACCGATATCACCTGGGAATGATCTCTTAAAAACGATGCCTATTGTAGTGTCCGATATGTCCGGGCAATTACCCATTCCAATGGAAACTGCCGATAGTTCTATAAGTATCGAGGGCCCCGTAAACAAGTTGACTGCTGCAGTGGGTGATTTGTCCAACGTTACTGCTGCGGCTGACGCTTCGGGACCGCGGCCTCTCGTTGGCATACCAACAAAGAAACATATATTTGTTTCAAGGCTAAATGTTGTCACATCTGATGATGTAATAGCCTGTATTCGGAAGAAAGTTAACGTCTCGAATATTGCGGTGGAGAAGTTTAAATTTTCTTATTCTCGAGACATTTCGTCCTTTAAAATTAGTGTTTCTGCCAATATCTTCGATATTATATGTCGAGAAGATTTTTGGCCGAAACATATAATAGTTAAGGAATTAACTGTAAAAAAGAAAAATCGGCAACCGATTCGCTTGCCAACAACAACAACTAATACTATTCCTGCCACATCAGCATCTGCTGGTGTGTCAAAAAACTAGCTTCGTCCCTTAACCTGGGTTACCAGAACGTTAGAGGACTGAAATCTTAACTTCCTAATCTCTATGTAGATAGTCTTTCTTTTGAGCATAACATTCTAGCTTTTACAGAGACGTGGCTAAAACCTGATATTGCTGATGCATCGGTTTTTCCCACAAACTTTTCTATATTCAGGTGGTGGCGTTCTGATAGCTGTTGATGCTGCTTTATCATCTGAAATGATTCAATTTTCTAGTACCCAGGAGATTGAGTTTGTCGGTGTTAAAGTAAATTTTAAATCTTTTAATGCTTTTATTACTTGTTCCTATATTCCACCATTGTCAGACATGGTGGTTTACTTAAATCATTTAGAGGCAATTCAGTTTGTCTCCTCTTTGGTTTCCAGTCAAGACATGTTCATAGTTTTAGGTGATTTTAATTTATCCGCTTTAGCATGGTCACCAACAGATGAATGTACCATGTTGCTGCCGTCTTTGTCACATGACTTTATTGATGGCCTTCTAGGCTTATCTTTACCCCAAGTCAATCATGTCTTAAATTCTAATGGAAAATCGTTAGATCTTATTTTTGTATTGGATTCTTCTTATTGTGAGGTTTCTAGGATCGAACCATTTGTTCTTCCTGAAAACAAATTTCATCCTACATTAAATTTAAAAATTGATCTGCCTCTGCTTTCACCATTACTTGGTTCAAATGAGTTACCTCTAACTAGGTGTTTTCGTAAGACTGACTTTGTCAGCTTTAATGAAAACATTGCTACTACCGATTGGTCTTATCTGTACAATTGTAAAGATATAAACTCAGCTGTTCGTTTTTTCTATGATACTCTGAATTCACTCTTTGATATTTGTGTGCCTCTTGGTAGGCTGGAGCGGCTTAACAAACCTCCCTGGTTCTCTCGTGAGCTGTCCAATTTGAAAAATGTGAAGACACGATATTATAAGAAATTTCAAAAAACACGTCGTTCATCAGATTATGCTCTGTATACAGTCGCTCGTTCAAAATTCATGATGCTTAATACACAATGCTATAAGAATTATCTTCAGCGGTGTAAGCTTCAGTTTTCTTCTGACCCTAAACAATTTTATAATTTTGTTAAATCTAAACGTAAGACCTCTGTGCACCCATCTTTTTTGTTTTTTTTTTAAATAAAAAAGCGAGCACTGATCAGGCAATTGCCGATGTTTGCGAGTTTTTTCAAAACAACTTATTCCTCAACGGAATATCGAGCAAGTCCGTATCCTTATCATTTAGAAAAGGCTAATTGCATTTTCAATCCAGTGATTGATGAAGGTTCTATTCTTAGCGAACTTAAATTAGTTAAAACCGTTTATTCTCCGGGGCCAGAAGGTCTTCCTGGATGTATACTCAGGTTCTGTGCAAACGCATTATGTAAACCCATTTTAAAATTGTTTCTATTGTCTGTCGAATCTTCCTCTTTTCCATATATTTTGAAGGAGTCGCATATCATTCCTCTGCATAAAAATGGCAAAAAGTCCGAAGCCTCTAACTATAGGGGTATCTCAAAATTGTCCGCTATTCCGAAAGCTTTTGAGAATATTATAACTTCTCAATTGCAACATTTTTGCAGATCTATTATTTCGCCATCCCAACATGGGTTTGTGATCTACAACCACTAACGTTTTAGAATTTACATCAATAATTATCAAGGGTAAACAAACTGATGTCATATAAACTGACTTCGGCAAAGCCTTTGATTCCGTTAATCATACCCTATTACTTTCGCAGCTGAGCGACATTGGGTTTCCACCCCTTTTCCTATCTTGGGATCGAGAATATTTAACAAATAGAAAACAGAAGGTACTTTTTAAGTCTTCTTTTTCCGTTTCCATTCCTGTGAATTCTGGTGTACCTCAAGGTAGTCATCTTGGCTTTTTGCTTTTCACACTATTCATTAACGATCTTCCATCAGTCATTGTTCATTCGCGTGTGCTTATGTATGCTGACGATGTCAAGCTCTGTCTTACTTATAAAGATACAGATTCATTTAGTCGGCTACAAGCTGATCTTAAAAACTTTCAATCCTGGTGCCAGTTTAATCTACTAAATCTTAACACTACCAAATGTAAGGTAATGTTTTTTTTCCATAACTCTGCTCAACTGGTCACTTATTTTCTAAACAATAGCCCTTTAGAACGTCTAAATAATATGAATGATTTGGACCATAAGTTAAATTTTAACACCCATATTTCCACCATGGTCTCAAAGGCCATGAGTGTCCTGGGGTCATTAAAAGATGGTCAAAAGAATTCGATGACCCCTATACAACTAAAGTTCTTTTTACTTCGCTTGTCCATCCTATTTTAGAGTATGGATCTTGGATTTGGTCACCTCAATATGAGTCGCACCAGATTAGACTTGAATCCGTTCAAAAGCAGTTCTTGCTATTTGCTCTTCGTGGCTTAAGGTGGGATCGCAATGTCAATTTGCCTTCGTATTCTAGTAGACTTCTCTTGATTAACCTTCCTTCCCTAACTAACCGTAGAACTATGCTTGGTGTCATTTTTATGCACAAGCTCCTAATTGGTGATATCGACTCGCCTGAGTTATTAGCTCAGGTAAATCTGTCGGTACCATGTAGACGGAGTAGACATCCTTTGATACCTTTATCCCTTAGTCGTTGTTCTTCTAACTATGCCATGCATGAACCTTTTAGGGTCTTCTGCTCTGATTACAACCTTTTATTCCAATAATCAGCTCAGAGTTTTCTATCAATATGCTTAAAACATCTATCCTATCCCATTTAGTTAATAGATAGCTATAGTATTATTTGTTTGTCTGTTTTTTGTCTTGTGTATTTGTCCACGCGATTCGTGCCGTGCGTTATACGGCTGCACCCCCCGGTCGGTCGGGTGGGTGGTGGGCAGATATCTGCTTGGGCTCGCGCGTAACAGGCTTTGTCCTGGTGTCGTAGGGGCCACTTGAACGTACTGCGCATAGTATCGTCAACGTCCACTACAAGGTCTCACCTAAAACTAAGGCCAGGCTCTAATGTGGAAGCAAACAGCAGGAGGTGGCGGATATACCAGAACTTGGAATTCGGAGCCTCAGATCATACTGCATAGCTAGCGTAGCAGAAAATGAATTTTCAGTCGCTCATCAGAGTCGTACATAGCTATTAAAACGTCGCACGTAGGCGATATTAGTTACATAGCAAATATAGTATGGAATCCAGTAGAAGCAAACATAGTGAACCATCCGGCAGAATTGGAAAGAATAGTTTGTTTTAAAATAAACATCGTGTTCATCTGAAGAGGCCTCACCAAATCAAATGCACTAAACAAAATATAATACAACTGTACTTTTGTCACAAACAACTAACCTATCAAATGACAAGAATTACAATCAGCCACAAACGTTGTGGCAAAACACTTATCTTAAACTAACCCAAAATATCACAACGACAGGATGTCAAGTGGCCGACGTCGTTCGTCAAAGAATTGGCTTTGAGTCTCACTAGAATAAGATCTTCTAATAATAATTGTTACCCGCTAAAGCCTATGATTCCCTTTATAGACTCCGTACATTCGTGAATAAATTCAGTTCATATTTTGAATTCAACATATGAAGATTGGATTATTTTCCATCTCATCTTTCCACCTCTCTTTCAAAATTGTTAAGTCTGCCTTTTTAAATATCCTTCTTGTGACATAAGGTGTACTTCAAGATCATCTGGGCCCTCTAATTTTTACACTATTCATCAGTCATTATATATAATATAGGTAGTCGAAATTAGTCAGAAATTTTTTCTAAAATTGTGCTTGAATTGGAATGCAAAAAATACGACATTTATAAACGCAAGTGTGGAAGCGAGATGCAAGACAAGCAGCACAGCGTTAGGCACAGTGATGACCAAAATTGTGGCTCAACTGAACATGTGCGAAAGAATTAAATAAAATCTAAAATGTCATCTTAAAAGAATGCTATTCGGTTCTTTCGGTACAGTTTATGTGGGTAAAGATGAGGTAAAACAGAACTTCATAGTTGTAAACGAAGGTCACATTGCCTGTGAGGACTCGAATTTTTATGAAAATTTCGTTATGAATAAAATGGAGAGTGCTTCATGTTTTCGACAGTGTCAGCGCGACTGAATAGCGCTGAGACAAAAAAGCTGAGTATATATAAAATCAACTGATATAAACGCACCTCCACAGTTTAAACCATAGTGCGCAAATCAGACTTGAATTTTTCCAGCAGAGTTGTTGTAGTCAACAAGAATGATGGAAATAATCGAGTTTGCGGCGGCAACTCAATAATCAAAGATTGCTTCCTAGTGCCCTTTATGGACCATGTTTTGGAAAAACTATAGGCGGCGAAGGTGTTCACAGTAATGGATTTAGAACACAATTTTTTCCATGTTCCAATAGACGAAGAGAGTCGCAAATTGACAGCTTTCGTCACGAAGGAAGGACGATACTTGATGAATACAAACTGTTCGATATTAGCACCATCTGTTTATATCCTAGATTATTAAGGAGATCTGGCAGCGCTTTACAGAAAAAAAAGGTTGGCTTCTGTTCTTAGCATTGTGCGGACGTGTAGTTAAGCTCTAATAAAATTTACATATGTATGTATATTCGGAATAAGAGTATTGCCCTTTTCTTTTATACATAGCTGCGCGACCAATTTCGCGGGGTCTTTCAGGAAACATATTTTCCAACAGGTTATGTGTAACTAAAAAGACAATAAGTGAATGCAAAAGCTGTGCAGAATGGCAAGTGTACTCATAAAGATAGAACCGCTCAACGCGGAGAACTATGACACATGGAAATTGCGAATGCGTGCCATTCTCGTGAAGAATGATTTTTGGCAGTATGTGAACGGCTCCAAGGTATGCCCGGAGGCGGTCTAATTGAAAGCTGTGGATCAGCACGGGATTATTGGTTGAAATTGGAGGAAACATTTCAATCCAAGGGGCCAGTGCGAAAAGCCAGTTTACTTAAAAGAGTGGCGTTATCCCGTATGTGTGAGGGTAGTGAAGCCTATAAATGACTTCTTCGACGCGGTTAAGAAATTAAAAGAAATAGGAGTATCTATAGGCGACGACTTACTCTCTTATTGTATAGTTTACCGGATACCTATGAGTCTTTCCGATGCGCAATAGAAACACATGACGAAGCCCTGATATTTTGCGTGTGAATATATTGGAAGAGTCAGAAGCGCGCCAAGCCAAAAAATCGCGTGAAGAACAAAGTGCTTTAAACGTCAACTGCCGCAAAAGCAACGACAAAGAGGGAAGCACGAAAAAGAGAAGAAAAGGCAAATGAAGAACGAAGTAATCAACATTGCACAATATGCGTGTAATGCGGAGAGAAAAATTAACTTGTGGTGTCTAGGCAGCGGCTGTATGGCACATATGAGTTCAAACAAAAATACATTTGATAAAGTACAAGGTATTGATAAGACATTGCATTTGGCCAACAACAACGCCGCAGACGTGAAAGGAGTCGGCGAGATTAACATTGAAGTGAAAGAGAAGCAGAAGAAGTTTTGTATGTGTCTGACCTACGACAAAATCTGCTTTCGATATCTCGAATTACCGACAAGGGACACGAAGTTATATTTCGTAAGAATGATCAGTTATTATGAAAAATAAAAAGCAATTTTGGTTTCGAGCTCAGAGATACGGAAATCTGTATTACGTTAATGCCGAAAAATACGAATTGAATAATGTATGTGACGAAGGAAATGAAATAGATCTATGGCATTACCGTATAGGTCATCTAAACGAAGTTGACCTAAAGTGTTTAGCCAAAGCCGGTACATGGTATGAACATAAAGGAGAACGCAAAACAAGTCGGTACATGGTATGAACATAAAGGAGAACGCAAAACAAGTGTGAGATTTGCCTAAGCTAAAAGCAGGCAGCAAATGCCTACAAGAGCTCGAAGGTGAAAAGGTCAAAGCAAACATTGGAGATTGTGCACAGCGACCTCTGTGGACCGATGCGTACCCAATCTATGAGTGGATATAAGTATTTTATCACATTTACAAATGATTTCTCCGATATTGTTCTCAAGCAAAAATCTGAAGTTTTCGAAATATTCAAATCATATGAATCTTTCGTTAAGAATGTTACAGGTCACAAGTTAAACATCAGTCACAAATCAACTCTCATTGAGGCCTAACAATTAATTCTCGAATAACTCCACATCAAAAAAAAAACACTAGAAACGGTAATCGTTTCTCTGCTTTCTTTTCGCCTTAAAATACTCCAACAACAATCTCCTAAAAAAAAAACGCACCTAACGGCGCTTGTCTGGCGACACTCGCCAAAAATTACCACTAAGATGACCAAACCCTTGGATTTACTGCAATTTACAACAGACAAAAACAAACATTTAACGCACCCTTCTGCTGGACCAAAATTTTTGATAAATTCAAGAATTGAAAACAACGATGGCCTTGCCCACGTCTCTCCTTTTCTTGTCCAAAAAGTCATAGATAACATTTGCTCAGGAAAAGTCACTAAAGTCTCAACTAACTTCAAAAGTGGAACATTGGAAGTCAAAACTGCCAACCTTTATCAAGCCACTAAATTAATCACGTTGAAATCTTTCTCCAACAATATTAAAGTCGAAGTCAGTGAACACAAAACAAGAAACTTTTCTAAAGGTGTCATCTATTGCAACAGCCTTCGTGATATTACTGAAGACGACATTACCAGAGAACTATCTTTCCAAAATGTCATCGAAATAAAAAAAAAAATCCAAAAAAGAAACAAAGACACAAACTTACTAAAAGAAACAGGACTCATTATCCTAACGTTCGCTTCTCCACAATTACCAGAAGATCTCTCAATTGGTTACCTCAAAGTCAAAGTGCGCCCTTTCATACCACAAGATTGCGGAAGATTGGGTCACTCCACAAAGCGATGTCGAGGAAACAAACTATGCCTTCATTGCAGCAACCAATTCCATCTTAAGATCGACGACCCTAACGACAAATGTCATAACCTGATCTGCTGCATATACTGCAAGGAAGGCGGCTTCAACAACTACCATCACAGCTGTACAGATCGTAAGTGCCAATCATACATCAAGAACAAAAACATCCTAACCATCAAAACACTGGAAAAAACAACATTCAAAGATGCTATCAAAATTTACAACGAGAGACACCTAAACACATCCTACGCCTCTGTGACGCGAGACTCCAATACTCATCAGGTAAAACCCAGTAATGCCCAACTTACCGAACGAACAAACACAACACACAATAAGCGATACTAAAATTAAGATGTATCCAAAATCAGACAACAATCTTAAAACATTATTAAAAGCAAAGCACACAGTCAAACCTAAACCAAATACCACAACATAAAATCTTTCCCTTTCGCACCACATATTATAATTAATAAGTAATTGCTTTTTATCCCTGAAATCTCCTCTTATACTGAATCATGTACATAAAAATTATTCAATGGAATTGCAATGGATATGTAAACAACTACGATCAATTACAAATTCTAATAAAAAAATACTCTCCAAAAATAATATCCCTACAAGAAACCCATTTCAAACCCCAAACTAACATTCCAACACCTATTAACTACAAAATCTATGCACTAAACTCCTCCCAAGGATCCTCCCGTGGCGTAGCCATTCTAATTCACGATTCAATCGAACATACGATTCTATTTCCAATCCAAGCCTTTGACACTGTAGGCGTAAAAATAAAATCCAAAATAACTTTCAATATACTCAGTTCATACATCGCTCCCCACAAAAATTTCTCTATCCGCAATGTCAGCGATACATTCGACTCTCTTAATATCCCCACTATTATCACTGGCGACATTAATAGTTGGCACGACCTTTGGGGCTCCCCTGTTAAGAATCGTCGAGACAATACTATTTGTAAATTCATTTACCAATCACCTCTAATTCACCTCAACGTTGGTTTCCCAACGCATTATTCCACCCACCACACATTCACCCACGTTGATCTCACCCTCTCTACCCCTTCTATTGCCATGGAATCCTCATGGAAAGTTGAATCCGACACCTACGGTAGTGACCACTTCCCTATTTTAATATATCTCTTTGAGCCAACCCCTGATCCAAAACTTACACCAAAATTCTAATTTTATTCCGCAGATTGGCCCAAATACATGGCTCTAAGTCTTTCTAACCATTTTCTCCGGCCCCCCAGCCAAAAATTAAACAAAGAGGCAGCTAACCTTATCAAAATCGTACGCGAAAGCGCCAGTCTTAGTATCCCCCAAACCAACCCTTCTCGTCTAAATAATCGCAATGTTCCTTGGTGGAACGCCAAACTAACCGCCCTTAAAAAAGAAAAAAATTTTTTTGGTCACGCCTTAAAAATAATATATGCTTCGACAACATCGTCAACTACAAAAAAAAAGAGAACTAAAACAATCTAAAAGAAAATCGATTGAATCATTTACCGCTGAGATATGTCCTAACACCCCTTCATTAAAAATTTGGTCCTCGATACGTAAGTTCTGTGGCCTCAAACAACGTCTCCCAATCCACTGTATCCAAAAATTCGCCTCTCCTACTACTACAATCACAAATAGCCATTAATAGATATCTCCCTTTGAGAACAGAAAAACTTTTAGTGACTTCAAACTTATCAAACCCATCTTTCAATCTCACTCTTCTCAACTTGCCACTCATATTAATAAAATTAATAAATCAAAAAAACCTCCACCAAGGATATGCTCAGCGCTACAAAGGGCTATAATTTTAAACAAATCTCTTCATTACACCTCTACAACCTGCACGGGAAAAGTTTCCTCCCTGGGCAAATATCGACCAGTACATAGACTGCTCCCTTCATGCGCTACCCAAATCTTCCACAACTCCCGAAACATACCGTAAATTATTTAAATAAATCCAACTGAAATATCCCAATTATAGATTCATTTACACTGACGGTTTCAAAAATGACAACTACACATCGTTCAGTGTTGTCAACAACCACTCTACAACACAATACCTTTTACAAAATCATAGCAGTATTTTTTCCGCTGAAATTATAGCAATCTTCTCCGCAACCAACTTAGCCAAAGTCCTGTCACATCAAAGTGCCATCTGCACTGATTCACTTTCATCTATCCAAGCTATAACTAACCCTTACAATCTATCTATCTATCCCTTCCAAATTAGACAGACTCTCTTAAGCCACCCAAATAAACTAATAATAATCTGGATCCACGGTCACTGCCAGATTTTGGGAAATGAGAAAGCCAAAACCGCCAACGCTCTCCCCCTTATATTTACAGAAAACTATAATGTCTCAGACTTATTGAAATTAATTAAAAAGGTAAATAATCTCACTAAACTAAAACTATTTTCAAAAACAAACAACTTTTACAAATCCAATAACACAACAAAAACCAATATAACCAACTACGCTACCTACAGCCAATTGTCTCGGCGAGATCTCGCTAGAATTACTAGGCTTCGCCTTGGACACACAAACCTCACCCATTCCTCCCTCCTCAACCCCACCACCACCGCCTTATGCCAACATTGTAACTCTGTTTCTTCTGTTAACCACATCCCACTAGATTGTCCGAACACCTTAAACCTTAGAAAATCCCTTTTCCCATCCTCCAACCCACTCTCAGCCATATTTAACCCAACCTTAGAAAACCTATTCAAAGTCCTTCAATTTTTAAAATCATCTAACATTTACGAACTCATCTAAATAGTTAACTATGTATATATTATCTCGCATTGTAAATATATACATACTTATTTGTAATTTTCCTTTTTTCCTCAATATAAACATGTTGTTCGTGGAGGGGCGGAACGATTTGTGGTGTACAACTTGGCGGGTGCCAATTTCTTTAGGGTCTGGTGAGTGCGTGATGAAATTAAAACGCGCGAGAACTTCGGTTAAAATTAATTCTAATTTATTTATTTATTTCACAAGATATACCGACACATACGAAATGGTTCGGGTTGAAAAGGTTACAATATCGAAAGATAAGAGCGCAAGGAAAAAGAACGGGTGTTCGGATTAAAACTCGTACTGGATTGAATATGGCGATTTACAGCAGAACCCCTCGTCATTCGGTTTGGGGAAAAAAACCCTACCCCTCACTCTCTGCTGTTCACCCGGTGGCGTGAACACATGTTATAAGGCCTTTCCAGCAACTAAGCTAAGTTTACTATTAATTTTACATTATAAGTAAACCGTATATAATAATAATAATAATAATAAACAAGCTGATAACGGAACGGAATTTCGAAACAAGGGATTTGATGAACAATCTGAATAAGTTCGAGTCACGTTCGGAAGAATGTATATTACAAACAACACTGTCAAGACGCAGAGAATAAGAGGCTAGCGAATCAATGGCGCAAAGCTGTAACTGAGATGACAGACTCCGTGTGCCTTGTAAAAAGAGCTTTATGGGCTACGATAGTCCAGACCACAATGGACAGAACAGGACCCCTGGATGTTTGTCAAAATGATAAAAGGAAAACTTTTGATCGTCACGATTTAAGAGAAGTACATCGATGCCATATTGAAAAGATTTGTCATGAGAGATTGCAAGCCGGTGATGACACCTATAGAGGGAAAATTAGCATTGGGGAGCCCGGCTAAATCGAATGAGGACGAGATCGGAAAGTATCCATATCAAAAATTAATAGGTTCTTTAATGTTTCGTTAAGTAACCACTCGTCCTAACATAGAATTGGTATAGAATGTGGATCTGTGCGTATTTTCAACGATAATTAAAGCGCACAACATCTGTAAAAATGTTTTGGTTTCCATCCTCGTACAAATCATATTGGCGTGCGTTACCACTTTATTCAAACGAAATATTGCCTCGATCGTTCAGACGGGCGCAATCGTCGATCTGCTGCAAGAAAATAAAAGCAACCCCTAAATTAAATTTTCCCTGTGCATATTTTCAACAAAGCGACACAGAGCCACTAGCGTCGAAATGCTGGTATGGTGTTCGATATAACCGCCATCTGTTTGTATCAAAGTGGCAATCAGGCATCCTTTGTAAGAAGATACTAACAAGATCTGGCAGCACTTAACAGAGAAAGGTGTTGGCTTTTGTTCTTCGAAATAAACGGTCGTGTATTTTTAAGTTCTAATAAGGTTCATAGGTTTAAATAATTGTATTGTCCTTTTCTTTTTATACAAAGCTGAACGACCAATATCGCGGTGTCGACCGGAGACATATGCATTTTCCAACATATAGAAACTCCAAATAGCAGAAACTGTTTTTAAACGGATTCAAGTCTAGTCTGGTGCGACTGAAGTGCCCAAATACAAATCTCTAAAATAGTACGGACAAGCGAAGTTGCCATCTTTTAATGAAACCAAGAATACCCATGGCATTGCAACTGTGGTGAAAATATGTGTGTGAAAAATTAATTTATGTTCCATGAGTACGCCCAATACATTCATACTATTAAGGCTTTCTAAAGGAAAATTGCTTAGAAAATGAGTTACCAGCTGAGGAGAGTTCCAATGAAAAGTTATTACCTTACATTTGGTAGTGTTATAAATTAATGGATTAAACTGGCATTTCAAATTTTTAAGATCAGCTTGTAGCCGACTGAATGAATCCATGCCACTATAAGTGAAACAAAGTTTGACATCGTCAACATACAAAAGCACTCTCGAATGAATAATAACTGATGGAAGATCGTTAATGAATAGTGTGAAAAGCAGATGACTGCCCTGAGGTACACCCGATGCCACAAGAATGGAGTTGGAGCAAGAAGACTTAAAAAGTGCCTTCTGCATTCTATTTATTAGACATTCTCAAACGCAAGAAAGGCAGAGAGGTGAAAGCCCTACGTTATTTAGTTTGGACAGTAATAGTGTATAATTAACAGAATCAAAAGCTTTGCTGAAGTCAGTTTATATGACTTTCAGTTTTTCACTGATAGAGTTGTAACATACAACATACATTATAACAATAATGGCGAAATAACAGAGATGCAAAAATTTTACAATTGCGAAGTTATAGTTTGCTCAAAAGCTTTTGGAATGGCGGACAATTTGAAATATCCTTAAAGTTAGAGGCTTAGGACTTTTTGACTTTTTTATGCCGAGGAATAATATACGACTCCTTTCAAATAGATGGAAAAGAGGCAGATTCTATAGACAATATAGAAAAAATAGAGACAACAGAAAAAATTTTAAAATGGGTTTACATAAAGCATTTACACTGAATTACACAGAAGAAGTACACTTCCATCTAGCACCATAGAGTACACAGGTTTTACTATTTTAATTTCGCTGAAAAGAGAACTTTCATTAATCACTATATTAAAAATCCAATTAGAATTTTTAAACTGATACGATTGTGTTCGACATTTAGTTGCACCCACCTTTTTTATTTTCAAAGGACAAAAAAGGTGGGTGCCCAGAAGTCTCAGGCGTAAAATTGAAAAAATTATAAAATTGTTGAGGATCAGAAGAAAACTGCAGCTTATAACGCTGAAGATAGTTCTTATAGCATTGCAATTTTAATAAAGATTAATAATTTATAAGATTTTTATCATTTGCCAGTTTAATATACCTATTAATAACTGTGCCAAAATTTGATTACAATGGGATTACTATATTATATAGCTGTCATATACATATTCAATAAAATAGCACGCTACATGCGGCGGACTGCTTCAGCATAAGATTGTAGGCCGTTCTTTCGCTTGCATTAGACTTTTTATGTAAAACATTTTCCGCTTTGATGGCTACATATGTAAGGAAAGAGTAACAAAACAATTTTCAAGGGTATACAAATTTCGGTGCGGCCGAAGTTAGCTCCGTCCCTCTGGTTAATATTGTGTGCAAACATGCGAACCATCGACTTTGTCTTCAATATAGCACCCTTAATATTTATTATGCTGATTTTTTTAACTTTGCGTATATGACAAATTAAAATTGCTTGACATAGATTTTTCAAAATATTTCACGCATCTACCGAAACAGATTACACAAAATGTCATTTAGCTCTTACCGTGGCACTGTGGACCAGACTGCCATTCTAGCGGAACTTTTGTAGCAACTTGAGTAAATAAAGATCATTGAAAATTTTAGTTTAAGATGTTCAACATAATAAAAACTGGGTTTTAGCCGGCTTGAGGTCAATAAATCTTACTAATTTATTAGATTTTAATCATAGGCAATACAAAAGGTGAGCAGGTTGTCTGTATAGCTATTTCAAGAACCACCAAGTTCTGTCATTAGCAGAATTTTCTAAAGAATCCACAGTTGTAATGGCCATACAATTTTTTCAACGCTAAAAGTAGTTGGGAATTCAAACTACATGAAGGGAAAAAAGAACGGCAAAGCTTGCAACTGTAGATTCCACCTTTTTTTATGTGCATACCATTGTGCGCCATCAGAATTAGTGTAAAGGGATTCGCCTTAACCAACTAACCGTCGCGCCCAAATATTTTTGTAATAGTATATTGTACTATATGCAAAAAAAAAGGGTTTACAGCAAGTGTAAAAACAACATGTGTAAACGGCGGGCCTTCCGCTTTTGGTATTTTTCTAGATTTCGACCTTATTGAAGTTAGTCAAAACTGTGTTTCAGCCGGCTTAAGGTAATAAATCTTAATAGTTTATAAGATTTTAAATCATAGGCAGCGCAAAAGGTGAGCAGGTTGTCTGTATAGCTATTTCAAAAACCACCAAGTTCTATCATAAGCAGACTTCGCTAAGGAATCCTCAGTTGTAATGGCCATACCATATCTTCAACGCTAAAAGTAGTTGAGAATTCAAACTACATGAAGCAAGAAAAGAACGGCAAAGGTTGCAACTGCAGATTTCACATTTTTTATGTGCATGCCATTGGGCGCCATTAGAATTAGTGTAAAGGGCTTCGCCTTAACCAACTAATCGTCGCGCCCAAATATTTTTGTAATAGTGTTTTGTACTATATCCAAAAAAAAAGGGTTTACAGCAAGTGTAAAAACAACATATGTAATACGGCGGGCCGGCTGAAACCCAGTTTTGATTAACTTTTGTGTTTATAATGTTTTGTGTAATTTCTGCCAATTTTGGGTAATAGTACTATTGCTTAAAAGTTATTTCAACCGTGTTGATACCTGAGTGAAGAGTGCCCAAGTGAATTTTCAGTATAAAACGTCGCGCAGTATGGTTGAAGTTTTGGTAACCTTAACATTAGAATTTATGAGACGAATGTATTCTCTTTGAAATACATCAAAATCATTTTCATTCTCCTAAAAGATCGCGCTATTTCGCATGGAAAAATACTTTAAAATTATATGCTTAGGAAAGCAAAAGTTCAGAGGTCATTTCTTTATATTCGATAGTAATTTTAGTTTTTGAAAAATAAATAGCTACGCTTTAAAAATTTCGGCTTGCCTTAACAAATTTTATTTGTCTCTCAAAATAATTCAATAGTCTTTCTGTTATTTACATACATCTATGGTTATCCTCTGAAGCACTGTGCACAGCTGACATAGTTGTACAGTTATCGATTATTAATACCTCTCCATTAGGTAATTTTATTCTTGACAGGCGTCTTCCACATCCTTGCCTTGGATATATTTAATTATGAAATCATATTCGCTATTCATGTTGGGTTCCCTAATCGTACTAAGCCGAACTAAAGGTTTGTAGATACTAAGAACCCCAAAAATTCTTCCGTAGAGATACGATCTGAAATATTTCGTCGCCCAGACGATTTCTAATAACTTCTTTTCAATAGTACTATAATTTTCTTCCTGATAGTTAAGATAGGACGGCCCCTAGGACATTACTTGCATCAGTAGCAACCTTTAATTTTTTTTTACTAAAATTTGGATAGGCAAGAATCGGATCACTTTTAATAAGAATAAGTTTGAGCTTCTCTATATGAGGAATCATTGAAATCCGTGTTACTATATTTCGTATTGAGCAAATCCATGAATAAATTTCCTATAAAAGCCACATAGGCCTAAAAAGACTTCCCTCACTTTGGACCAGAAGTTTTTTTTCTATTCACCTTAGTAGAATCTGACTAACTACTCTCTACACGAAACTTTTCGTGTTTTTTGCCAAGTTTTTAACAACTTTTTCTTACCTTATCTCTCCTCATCTTTCTCTCACTTCTCTTTGCTCTATACTTTTCAGTAATCTACAACGTAACCGCTGAATATATTTTGGACGTCGCATTACTTGCAACTCTTCCCTGCCCGCATTGGCTGTGAATCGTGGCAAAGCTAGCACTTTCTGCAAATAAAACACCTCTACAGGGTCGGGGATGTTTGGTTGGTTAATATTGCTAAGCTTACTTTTCTTTAAGCTTTTTCGTCGACCGCTGTTTTAGTTGACGTAAACAAATAAATAAAAAAGTCACCAAGGACATTGTTTATGCAATTGGAAATTTATCGCTTATACTCAAAGTGGGCTACAATACGGGAATTACTTTCTCTAATAATACCCTGTTTGAATATATCCTTTATTTGTATTGTAACTTAACCTTCAAATGCGTAGGGGTAACTATAAGGTCTTTTGTATATCCTCATGGATGGATCGGACTCTATGCTTCACCTCATTCATAAAAGTAAGTCGTTGCCCTTCGTGATATTGGATGTCTCGAAAGTCAGTTAGACATTTCTTCACACACTTTCTGTGTTCGCTATTCAAATGTTCCAACCTCTAATTCGTCTTCTAAACCAAAAATAATTTCCGTTGAAAGAGTCTTTGATTTTAAAAAGAATGCTGACCTTCTTCTAATCGGGAGCTTTGGTGGTTAAAGACCAAAATGAGTTGTTAGGCCTTGGGTCCATAAATGAATTTGATAGTTGACGATTCTGACAGTCACTAAGTCACTAAGTATTATTCCTATAGTTAGCTCGCATGGAACTTTTTTTATTGCTGAATTGTTTCCTTTCTTCATAATAGCCTTCATGCTGCGTGATACGTTTTAATTTAGATACAGTGCTGATATCGTACTTTGAAAGCAAAATGAATAGTCTATCAGGTAGCTTTCTCTTTGTCCATTGTTTGGGTATACACAGTTGAATTCACTGCATTAACCTCTAATTCTAGTTTATCAGCAATTACAGGTGACTTTTTTTGTACCTCCCCACAAAATTTACAAAGCTTTCCCATGTAGGGCGTATGCTATATGCCTTCTTAGTAGTTCTTCGAGTGGCGTCTGCGTGCCGTACTCTTCTGAGTGCCTCATTCACCAATACCCATCAATTTATGGAGTTTTTTCTGATACTTCTTTAAGCCCCTCCCACGATAAGTCCTGCCTTATATCATCAGTGGGGTATAGTAGGTACTCCACTCTTTTAATGAAAAAGCAGATATAGTTGTTGTTTCCCTCGAACGGCTGGACTTGCCTTAATTCGAAAAGCAATTGTGCCAAGAGAGATTCAGATTCACTGCTTAGGTGAAAAGGGACAAACAGGGACACTGCTTAGGTGAAAAGGGACAACGAAGTCTATCTATTTTTTATCCGACTTTGATTAAAAATATCTCATTTATCTAAATTTAATTTTTTCGTAGTTCAAATGTTGTTAAATTTTAGAATGAATTAGTGGCCTAAAATGACGCCAAGCAGGGAGACCATAAAAATACAAACAATACAAATAGATAAAACCTTTTTTCAGGGTCCAAAGATGTGTAGAGATTTGAAAATATTTAAAAATGTGTATTTTTTTCCAGGTAAAAATATTGGAACTATTTATAAAAATTCATTTAAAAAAAAACCGTTAGAGATACACTTACGAAATTTACGGTGTAATATTTCAATAAAATGACCAACTCAACTCTATAATTAACACATCATTACTTTTCACTAACATTATATAAAAATTGCATGAAATCAGAATTTAAGGTCAAAAAATGTATGTCTCAAAATTTTTTGCCGCCATTGTCAGCGACTGGAACTATGGGCAAAAGAAAAATAATGCACTTAACAGGTTTCATATATAGAATGTTTATAAATTTAAGTTGGAGATTGCTGCATAATCTTTCACTCGGAAATATTCACTATAGTGAGAGTGGCATCATTGGAAGCCACAATGACTTCGAAGAGAGATCGAGTGAATTACTTTGCCAATAAGCCAGGTCAGTTAATTCGAGCCAAAACTGTGGCACGAATACGGACACAATTTGGTACGTTTCACGCCCATTAAGTATTATCCGATCGGCCAAAATATTTTTTTCCTATACAAAAACAAATATATGTAGTAACTAAAAAAAATGCATTTATATTATTTGAATTAGACTTATGGATAATTGTCAAAGTAATATGGTCATACAAAGCATATATTTTGTAAACAAAAACAAAATTCATCGCCTTATTCGAGACAATCTACTACAAGCCAAAAAAAAAATCAAGAAAAGAAGCATGAATCAATTTTCATGTGCCGGTCTCAAGCAAAGCGACCTAGACGTTGCTTTCCACGTGTGCTTCGTGTTTACATTAACATGCAATACGAGCATTTTTTGAACAAAAGTGCATCTCCCTCATTATGCGAACTATATAATGCGACATACATATATCTTTTATTTCACTCTAATATTGTCTGGTCTCTTTTATAGATTGGCCCCGTACCCTTTCTGGCCATCACTACAAAACTGTCTATCGGTTTTCTTCCACGTTACATCTTAACTATTTATGTGTCTTTCTTTTTTCAACCGACAGAAGCGGTTTTTCATCTACATAATTTTTAAGTTACAACCGTCCTAAAAATGTTTTCACTTGCAGTTGAGTTGTAATTACTCCAACGTAATATTAATTTTGTTGAAATGTTTAAAAGCAAATACTTATTTAAAACATTGGTTGTCTGTAAAGAAAGTTTAGAAATGATGATTTTTTGTGATAACGAAATAAGAAAACATTTAGTTAAATTTTACTTTGACAGCGAAACAGCGCAAACCTCTCAGGTTCGATCACCAGTTTACTCATTCTGAATGTGTTAATAAAACAATGACTATATAAATGAGAATATAAATCAATAAATACACTAAGATAGTCGAAAAAAAAAGACATGGCAAAATTCGATGGTTTCACCCTTTTTCGGACATGCTAGTTGGTATTATCGATTTAAAAGATTTTATCAATTCAAAATATTTCATACACATGTCTGAAATTAAAAGAATTAAAAGTATTATACAAATTCGGACTCAATTAAGACAACACGCGAAGTAAGTAAACAAATTTTATAGAAATATAAAAAAAAAAATATCAAAGAAGCAAACTTCGGCACATTTATATTGACTGTAACTTGTGTTCTATTTATCCGATCAGATTGATCAGAATTGATTGAATTTTGGCATCTGATGTTTTATATCCATTACTATCACATTAGCAAATTTCATAGCGATACTCCAACTGCTTCAATTATTTTTCGTATATAACTATTTGATACAGCGGTCCGATTCTAAAAAATTTCATACTTAATTTGACTACGGTAATAAATGGCACAGAAAACAAATTCCAGCCCGATAGCTTTTAAGATAGCTGATTAAAACGCATACACACAGACGGAAATGGCTATATCCACTCAGCTTCTCATACTGACCAAGAATATATATACTTTATGGCGTGGGAAATCTGACCAATCTGACAAATCTGACCTGACAAATAAACTCGATCACCACATATTAAATTTGGTGGCTCTAGCTAGCTCTAGGACGGTCGGACATGGCTAGATCGTTTCGTCTGTTGATGCTGAATCATCATTGCTGATCAAGAAAAGCTTCCCTTCTGCTGGGGTTCGAAATGCTTCCTTCTGCCTGTTACATACACATTGGCGAATTTAATATACCATTTCACCCTATGGGTGCTTGGTATAGTAAACTTTTATTTATTATTAAATTTTTATGTGGTAGTTTTTGCGACCTTTGTGTTGTTATCTAAAATTCTATCAGGCTTCAGGTCATTTTTCCAAATAAAAATAAAAAATAAAACGTAGTTTTTAAATTTATTTCTTTTCCGATATATTTCGGTTGCGCAGCGGCAACCGTCTTCAGGGCAACTACAATAAAATACAAGAAACATTTAACAATTATGTGACATTTAACAATTTTGTAACATACATTATTTAACACGTCAGCACCGTTCGACGTGGAGTTAAGAACTAATTTTTGTCAAGTAAATGTCTGTATATGTGAGCGCAGTTGTCGGTATCAGTCTTAAAGTTAAGTCGTTTGGCGCTCGGTGTATTGATGATATGTAGCATCTCCATGGTAAACCTTTTGTTGTAGTGCCGCTCTTCATCTAATATTGTTGTCTCTTCGAAATTCGGTGCATGGCCACTAGTTGCACAGTGTGTCATTAGTGCTGTTTTTGATGTGTCTGAGTAATGTCTCATTTTATAGTCAGATTTGTGTTGGGAAATCCTAGTTTTTAATTTCGATTTGGTCGTCCCTATGTATATCTTATTGCACGGTATGTTTCCTTGTCCATTGCATGGGATTTTGTATATTACATTGCTTCTATTAGTCATCTCTATCTTGGATTTTGTTTTGTTAAATATATGTTTGAGAGTATTGTCAGGTTTATGTGCTATTTTTATTCCATCTTTGTCATAACAATCCGAATGTGATAGTCTTTCTGATAATTTGGGTACATAAGTGACCGATATGTAGGTTTTTTTATTCTTAGTATTGTCAATGGGGGATTTATGTTTTTTGAATAATGTCCTGATTACGTTATCTGGAAAATCGTTGTCCTTTAAAATATTTATTATTTCCATCTTCGTTTCTTCATGGTATATTTTATCCGAAATGTTCAGCATCCGTTGGATACAGCTCCTTGCTGTATTTATTATCATCGTCTTAGGGTGTCTTGAGTTAAAATTAATGATTCGTCCTGATGCTGTTGGCTTCCTGTACCATTTTAGTTTTAATTCGTTTCCTCGTCTGATGACCATAGAGTCCAAATACGCTAGTTTTCCATTGTCTTCCAGCTCCATAGTGAATTTTATATTCCTGTCAAATGAATTTAGGGTGTCCAGTGTTTTATCGATGTCATCTTGGTGTATAATTGAAAAAATATCATCTACATATTTCGTCAATAATCTTGGTGGTCTGGTTAGTTTATCCATTGTAGTGTCCAGAAGATTTTCCATGACGATGTCAGCAATGACAGGTGAGGCCGGAGATCCCATCGGCATTCCTTTTAATTGTATAAATGTTTGGTCCTTATAAGTAAAATATCTATTCTCTTGGATGCAGAATTTTACTATTTCCATAAATAAAGCTTTTGGTATCTTTGTGTGTTCCTGTATTTTAGTCCATTTGTTCCTGATTGTGTCCAATGCTGAATCCGTTGGAATGCTTGGAAATAATAATACCACGTCAAACGAGATTAATTGTTCATCGTCACAAATGTATGTGTTATTTATGCGTTGTTTGAATTCAGTTGAGTTTTTTATGTTATATTTCGAGTCCAATGTTGTATTCCTTAAAATTTGTATAATGTATTTACAAAGTCCATAGGATGGTGAGCCAATTGACGAACAAATTGGTCTCAATGGTGTCCCTTCTTTGTGTATTTTTGGTAGTCCATATATTCTTGGAGAGATCGCCGTAGTTGTCGTCATTCTGTTCTTTTCAATCTTTGAAATAACCCCCATCTTATTTAGTTTGTCCACCAGATTGTTGTTCTTTGTCTGTAATCGTGTTGTTGGGTCTTTCCTGAGGATTCTATAGGTGTTTAGATCCGACAATATGTCCATCATTCTATGGTCATAATCAATCTTTTTCATTGCTACCGTTATATTACCTTTGTCAGATGTTAATATCAAAATATCGTCATGTTGTTTAAGAAATTTGTATGTCCGTTGAGTAATATTTAATATTGCACGATCTGTTGCATTTATATATTTCATCGCTCTATGCTCTTTAACCATAAAAGAGAATGCAGTACGCGCTGCCTCTTGTTTCTCTTTTTCCTTAATCGTCTGAACTATTTCTTCTCCATCGGCAATGTATTTAATGAGAGGGAGCTTCTCGTGTTCTATGGAAAGAGCAAACTTTGGACCCTTTGATAGTAATGATTTTATATCCGGCGGGAATTCCAATTCTGTCTCACTTACAAACCAATCGTTAGTTCTGTTGTTGTTAAAGAGACCAAAGTTCCGTTTGTTGTTTAGTTTCTCATGTTTCATTTCATGATGTTCCCGCAATGTTTTTGTTAGTCTTTTTACTGCGTTTTGTTCTCTCTCCAAAAATGCGCTCATGCTCTGTTCGTCCAGCTGTTTTCCAAGAGTTTTTGTTGTCTGAGCTAATTTGTTGTTGATTCTTTTGAGAGTGTTATGTTTATGTTTTATAAGAAGGTTTAATATTTTTGTGTGAAAGAAAAATGTATATCTGTCCAGTGTTTTGTTAATGTCTGGAAATGTGTTATTGTCAAACTTAAAAATATTATCACATCGTATGGTATTTTGGTAAAATTGGGAATTAATTTAGATTTTCTACATTTTAACAGAAATTTTAAACCACTTTTTAGTCTTACTAATTTCTTGGAGGTAGTCTGATGTCTATTAATTGTTGTTTTTGTGTTGCTGTAGTTCAGTTTTATTTTCGCAAATCCCATGGTTTGGGTTGCGATCGGAGGGCCATCCGTTGTTGTCATTGTGGTAGTTTTTGCGACCTATGTACGGTATGTTTCCTTGTCCATTGCATGGGATTTTGTATATTACCTGCATGGGATTTTGTATATTACCTGACAATACTCTCAAACATATATTTAAGAAAACAAAATCCAAGATAGAGATGACTAATAGAAGCAATGTAATATACAAAATCCCATGCAATGGACAAGGAAACATACCGTGCAATAAGATATACATAGGGACGACCAAATCGAAATTAAAAACTAGGATTTCCCAACACAAATCTGACTATAAAATGAGACATTACTCAGACACATCAAAAACAGCACTAATGACACACTGTGCAACTAGTGGCCATGCACCGAATTTCGAAGAGACAACAATATTAGACGAAGAGCGGCACTACAACAAAAGGTTTACCATGGAGATGCTACATATCATCAATACACCGAGCGCCAAACGACTTAACTTTAAGACTGATACCGACAACTGCGCTCACATATACAGACATTTACTTGACAAAAATTAGTTCTTAACTCCACGTCGAACGGTGCTGACGTGTTAAATAATGTATGTTACAAAATTGTTAAATGTCACATAATTGTTAAATGTTTCTTGTATTTTATTGTAGTTGCCCTGAAGACGGTTGCCGCTGCGCAACCGAAATATATCGGAAAAGAAATAAATTTAAAAACTACGTTTTATTTTTTATTTTTATTTGGAAAAATGACCTGAAGCCTGATAGAATTTTAGATAACAACACAAAGGTCGCAAAAACTACCACAATGACAACAACGGATGGCCCGCCGATCGCAACCCAAACCATGGGATTTGCGAAAATAAAACTGAACTACAGCAACACAAAAACAACAATTAATAGACATCAGACTACCTCCAAGAAATTAGTAAGACTAAAAAGTGGTTTAAAATTTCTGTTAAAATGTAGAAAATCTAAATTAATTCCCAATTTTATCAAAAATACCACACGATGTGATAATATTTTTAAGTTTGACAATAACACATTTCCAGACATTAACAAAACACTGGACAGATATACATTTTTCTTTCACACAAAAATATTAAACCTTCTTATAAAACATAAACATAACACTCTCAAAAGAATCAACAACAAATTAGCTCAGACAACAAAAACTCTTGGAAAACAGCTGGACGAACAGAGCATGAGCGCATTTTTGGAGAGAGAACAAAACGCAGTAAAAAGACTAACAAAAACATTGCGGGAACATCATGAAATGAAACATGAGAAACTAAACAACAAACGGAACTTTGCTCTCTTTAACAACAACAGAACTAACGATTGGTTTGTAAATGAGACAGAATTGGAATTCCCGCCGGATATAAAATCATTACTATCAAAGGGTCCAAAGTTTGCTCTTTCCATAGAACACGAGAAGCTCCCTCTCATTAAATACATTGCCGATGGAGAAGAAATAGTTCAGACGATTAAGGAAAAAGAGAAACAAGAGGCAGCGCGTACTGCATTCTCTTTAATGGTTAAAGAGCATAGAGCGATGAAATATATAAATGCAACAGATCGTGCAATATTAAATATTACTCAACGGACATACAAATTTCTTAAACAACATGACGATATTTTGATATTAACATCTGACAAAGGTAATAAAACGGTAGCAATGAAAAAGATTGATTATGACCATAGAATGATGGACATATTGTCGGATCTAAACACCTATAGAATCCTCAGGAAAGACCCAACAACACGATTACAGACAAAGAACAACAATCTGGTGGACAAACTACATAAGATGGGGGTTATTTCAAAGATTGAAAAGAACAGAATGACGACAACTACGGCGATCTCTCCAAGAATATATGGACTACCAAAAATACACAAAGAAGGGACACCATTGAGACCAATTTGTTCGTCAATTGGCTCACCATCCTATGGACTTTGTAAATACATTATACAAATTTTAAGGAATACAACATTGGACTCGAAATATAACATAAAAAACGCAACTGAATTCAAACAACGCATAAATAACACATACATTTGTGACGATGAACAATTAATCTCGTTTGACGTGGTATCATTATTTCCAAGCATTCCAACGGATTTAGCATTGGACACAATCAGGAACAAATGGACTAAAATACAGGAACACACAAAGATACCAAAAGCTTTATTTATGGAAATAGTAAAATTCTGCATCCAAGAGAATAGATATTTTACTTATAAGGACCAAACATTTATACAATTAAAAGGAATGCCGATGGGATCTCCGGCCTCACCTGTCATTGCTGACATCGTCATGGAAAATCTTCTGGACACTACAATGGATAAACTAACCAGACCACCAAGATTATTGACGAAATATGTAGATGATATTTTTTCAATTATACACCAAGATGACATCGATAAAACACTGGACACCCTAAATTCATTTGACAGGAATATAAAATTCACTATGGAGCTGGAAGACAATGGAAAACTAGCGTATTTGGACTCTATGGTCATCAGACGAGGAAACGAATTAAAACTAAAATGGTACAGGAAGCCAACAGCATCAGGACGAATCATTAATTTTAACTCAAGACACCCTAAGACGATGATAATAAATACAGCAAGGAGCTGTATCCAACGGATGCTGAACATTTCGGATAAAATATACCATGAAGAAACGAAGATGGAAATAATAAATATTTTAAAGGACAACGATTTTCCAGATAACGTAATCAGGACATTATTCAAAAAACATAAATCCCCCATTGACAATACTAAGAATAAAAAAACCTACATATCGGTCACTTATGTACCCAAATTATCAGAAAGACTATCACATTCGGATTGTTATGACAAAGATGGAATAAAAATAGCACATAAACCTGACAATACTCTCAAACATATATTTAACAAAACAAAATCCAAGATAGAGATGACTAATAGAAGCAATGTAATATACAAAATCCCATGCAATGGACAAGGAAACATACCGTGCAATAAGATATACATAGGGACGACCAAATCGAAATTAAAAACTAGGATTTCCCAACACAAATCTGACTATAAAATGAGACATTACTCAGACACATCAAAAACAGCACTAATGACACACTGTGCAACTAGTGGCCATGCACCGAATTTCGAAGAGACAACAATATTAGATGAAGAGCGACACTACAACAAAAGGTTTACCATGGAGATGCTACATATCATCAAGACACCGAGCGCCAAACGACTTAACTTTAAGACTGATACCGACAACTGCGCTCACATATACAGACATTTACTTGACAAAAATTAGTTCTTAACTCCACGTCGAACGGTGCTGACGTGTTAAATAATGTATGTTACAAAATTGTTAAATGTCACATAATTGTTAAATGTTTCTTGTATTTTATTGTAGTTGCCCTGAAGACGGTTGCCGCTGCGCAACCGAAATATATCGGAAAAGAAATAAATTTAAAAACTACGTTTTATTTTTTATTTTTATTTGGAAAAATGACCTGAAGCCTGATAGAATTTTAGATAACAACACAAAGGTCGCAAAAACTACCACAATGACAACAACGGATGGCCCGCCGATCGTAACCCAAACCATGGGATTTGCGAAAATAAAACTGAACTACAGCAACACAAAAACAACAATTAATAGACATCAGACTACCTCCAAGAAATTAGTAAGACTAAAAAGTGGTTTAAAATTTCTGTTAAAATGTAGAAAATCTAAATTAATTCCCAATTTTATCAAAAATACCACACGATGTGATAATATTTTTAAGTTTGACAATAACACATTTCCAGACATTAACAAAACACTGGACAGATATACATTTTTCTTCCACACAAAAATATTAAACCTTCTTATAAAACATAAACATAACACTCTCAAAAGAATCAACAACAAATTAGCTCAGACAACAAAAACTCTTGGAAAACAGCTGGACGAACAGAGCATGAGCGCATTTTTGGAGAGAGAACAAAACGCAGTAAAAAGACTAACAAAAACATTGCGGGAACATCATGAAATGAAACATGAGAAACTAAACAACAAACGGAACTTTGCTCTCTTTAACAACAACAGAACTAACGATTGGTTTGTAAGTGAGACAGAATTGGAATTCCTGCCGGATATAAAATCATTACTATCAAAGGGTCCAAAGTTTTCTCTTTCCATAGAACACGAGAAGCTCCCTCTCATTAAATACATTGCCGATGGAGAAGAAATAGTTCAGACGATTAAGGAAAAAGAGAAACAAGAGGCAGCGCGTACTGCATTCTCTTTAATGGTTAAAGAGCATAGAGCGATGAAATATATAAATGCAACAGATCGTGCAATATTAAATATTACTCAACGGACATACAAATTTCTTAAACAACATGACGATATTTTGATATTAACATCTGACAAAGGTAATAAAACGGTAGCAATGAAAAAGATTGATTATGACCATAGAATGATGGACATATTGTCGGATCTAAACACCTATAGAATCCTCAGGAAAGACCCAACAACACGATTACAGACAAAGAACAACAATCTGGTGGACAAACTACATAAGATGGGGGTTATTTCAAAGATTGAAAAGAACAGAATGACGACAACTACGGCGATCTCTCCAAGAATATATGGACTACCAAAAATACACAAAGAAGGGACACCATTGAGACCAATTTGTTCGTCAATTGGCTCACCATCCTATGGACTTTGTAAATACATTATACAAATTTTAAGGAATACAACATTGGACTCGAAATATAACATAAAAAACTCAACTGAATTCAAACAACGCATAAATAACACATACATTTGTGACGATGAACAATTAATCTCGTTTGACGTGGTATCATTATTTCCAAGCATTCCAACGGATTTAGCATTGGACACAATCAGGAACAAATGGACTAAAATACAGGAACACACAAAGATACCAAAAGCTTTATTTATGGAAATAGTAAAATTCTGCATCCAAGAGAATAGATATTTTACTTATAAGGACCAAACATTTATACAATTAAAAGGAATGCCGATGGGATCTCCGGCCTCACCTGTCATTGCTGACATCGTCATGGAAAATCTTCTGGACACTACAATGGATAAACTAACCAGACCACCAAGATTATTGACGAAATATGTAGATGATATTTTTTCAATTATACACCAAGATGACATCGATAAAACACTGGACACCCTAAATTCATTTGACAGGAATATAAAATTCACTATGGAGCTGGAAGACAATGGAAAACTAGCGTATTTGGACTCTATGGTCATCAGACGAGGAAACGAATTAAAACTAAAATGGTACAGGAAGCCAACAGCATCAGGACGAATCATTAATTTTAACTCAAGACACCCTAAGACGATGATAATAAATACAGCAAGGAGCTGTATCCAACGGATGCTGAACATTTCGGATAAAATATACCATGAAGAAACGAAGATGGAAATAATAAATATTTTAAAGGACAACGATTTTCCAGATAACGTAATCAGGACATTATTCAAAAAACATAAATCCCCCATTGACAATACTAAGAATAAAAAAAACCTACATATCGGTCACTTATGTACCCAAATTATCAGAAAGACTATCACATTCGGATTGTTATGACAAAGATGGAATAAAAATAGCACATAAACCTGACAATACTCTCAAACATATATTTAACAAAACAAAATCCAAGATAGAGATGACTAATAGAAGCAATGTAATATACAAAATCCCATGCAATGGACAAGGAAACATACCGTGCAATAAGATATACATAGGGACGACCAAATCGAAATTAAAAACTAGGATTTCCCAACACAAATCTGACTATAAAATGAGACATTACTCAGACACATCAAAAACAGCACTAATGACACACTGTGCAACTAGTGGCCATGCACCGAATTTCGAAGAGACAACAATATTAGATGAAGAGCGGCACTACAACAAAAGGTTTACCATGGAGATGCTACATATCATCAATACACCGAGCGCCAAACGACTTAACTTTAAGACTGATACCGACAACTGCGCTCACATATACAGACATTAACTTGACAAAAATTAGTTCTTAACTCCACGTCGAACGGTGCTGACGTGTTAAATAATGTATGTTACAAAATTGTTAAATGTCACATAATTGTTAAATGTTTCTTGTATTTTATTGTAGTTGCCCTGAAGACGGTTGCCGCTGCGCAACCGAAATATATCGGAAAAGAAATAAATTTAAAAACTACGTTTTATTTTTTATTTTTATTTGGAAAAATGACCTGAAGCCTGATAGAATTTTACATTTTTATACCATACACCCATAGGGTGAAATGGTATATTAAAGTCGCCAAAATGTATGTAACAGGCAGAAGGAAGCTTTTCTGACCCCATAAAGTATATATATTCTTGATCAGCATCAACAGCCGAGACGATCTAGCCATGTCCGTCTGTCCGTCCGTCTGTATGAACACCTAGATCTCGGAGACTATAAGAGCTAGAGCCACCAAGTTTGGTATGTAGATTCGTGTAGTATATAGAGTGATCAAGTTTATTTCAAATTTCTGCCACGCCCCCTACCGCCCCCGCAAATTATATAAAACCGATTTTCTTAAACACTACAGCAACTAGAGACACAAAATTTGGTATGTATATTTGCTTAGTAAATGCGCACATTTTGTGTAAAACCGATTTTCTCAAAAACTATAGCAACTAGAGACACAAAATTTGGTATGTATATTTGCTTTGTAAATGCGCACATTTTGTATTTATAAAAATTTTGCCACGCCTCCTACCGCCCCCGTAAATTAAAAAAAACCGATTTTCTTAAAAACTATTCTACCTAGAGACACCATAGTTGGTATAAATATTTGCTTAGTAATTGCGCACATTTTTTATGTGTAAAGATTTTGCCACGCCCCTTTCCGCCCCCGTAATTTGAAAAAACTCGATTATCTCTCGTAATTTTCTACCTTGTGCAATCAAATTTCGCACACTTAAATTTGATACTAATATCAAGCAAAATACCAAATACCAAATCGGAATAAAAATAGTCAAGTTATGCATATAAACGTTTTTCCATATGGCCGGAAGTGGCCGTTGGCTGGTGGGGGCGCTAGGGTGCTCGAATGCTTGAGTGAGCGAAATATGTACTAAGATATGCTTGTAAAAAGCATGCAAACAGATTTTTTTAAAAATACGAAAAAGTATTGGTTATTATAAATTTAAAATATTTGTTTTACTGGTGTATGGTATATCCAAGTCGGCGAGACGACTTACTTACTTCATTTTTATTCTGCCTAGTTTTGTTTTGACAAAAAGCTTGTTGAATATTTGATAAACTACCACCTGCAAAATATATAGTTTCAGCTATATATTCAGCTATGAAAATATGTATAATGTTTTTCAAGGTAGCGGGTGTTTTCTTATTGTAAATATCACATAAATTCAGAAAAGATTCGCGGGAAACTCATATTTTCGTAATATCCAACTAAAATATCCTACTAAAAATGTCAACGAAAAAAAAGAGGTTATGGAGTTTTCTTCTTTTGTCTGATAAAAAATTCCACAGCACAGTAAGGCTGTTTTATGTACAAATTTACCGACTTTTGTAATTGTCGTTTCACGATGCGAAATTAATTCATAACTAGTTTAGACTGAATTTTTAGGGTAGATTAAAAACTTACCATACATATACCGTACGACAAAATCAACACGATTATCCCATGAATAAGCCATTATGACATATACTTTCTTCTACTAATCTTCATAAAATTACTAAAATAAAAAGTTAGAATTTGTCAGTTAAGTTCTATATTGAATATGACCCATTGTTTGTCAAACGAAGCATAGCTATATCCAAAATTTTGGTAAAGTAATTAAATAATTCCAAGATGCCTTTTGTTTAAACGATTAATTTTAAAGTTTTTTGGTGTAAACAAAAAGAATGTATACCAAAGAAACACATCAAATTGGCGAAGTATTTATCCTTATGGGGATCATCTCTGCATTACAAACATCTGACCAATTTTATAATACACTCTACAAGGATATAATTGCATAAGATTCGTAATTGCCTAATAAGACTACCAAATTTCTTTCAAATGGAAAGAAAGAAACCATGTTTATGGTATAATTGGTCAACCCCGTCTTAGTCTATTATTTTTTTAAAGGGACCAAAAATATAATTTTGTTCTATATTAAAGCCATTTGAAGAGTCTAGCCTAGAAAGATTTGGAAAAAAAATGCTAGACCTAAAATTCGGTTTGCGACATTTTGGATTCTGACCTGTCCCGTTTGACAAAAAACAGTTTATGTACAAGTATGCATGTATGTATGTATGTACATATATACAAATGTTCGAAATAATTACTTAGTGTATTTATTTGGTGCTATCGCCTCTTACCTGAAGAATCCCTTACTTTAAACTAACTGCATTTAATTTAAACGAACCGCACAAGCAACATTTGAATAAATTTAAATCTGTATCTAAACATTGCATTACATTTATGTACATATGTATTGGTGAATATAACATATGCATGTATGTTCACCGATATGTACATATGTACATATATTTATGTACATACAATATATATACATACATACATATGTACCTACTTAACAACACGAGAAATTATTTTTAAGAATACAAAAAAATATGTATTTTTAGTACATGCATAAACTATTATAATCTACTTTTTTCTTAATACGTACATATGTATGTATGTATGTGTGTACGTACATACATATGTATGTTATTTTTGGTATACAAATGTACATGGGTGCACACATACATAAATACATATGTATGTACAAGTCAATTACCAAAATTGATTTCTTTCATTATATGTACATATGTATGTATGTATGAATGTATGTATGTACGTATGTACATACAACAGTCAACATGAAAATGTTAATGTTTAAATGTTATTAAAAACCATACAGCCCGTGCTACCCTTGCAACTTTCTTTACTTTAATTGTGGTAAAAAATAGAAGTCACAGTTTTTCACCGATCGTTCCTATGGGAGCTACATATGTGATATAGTCACCCGATCGTAATAAAATTTGGCACAGTCATATATACATGTATAGTATTAAACTGTATGTATATTAAACTGATAAATATTACATTTTATGCAAATTGCGTGAAAAGTAACGAAGTTCCTATGAGAGCTATATGATAAGGTCATCCGAACTTAATCAAATTTGGCACAGTCGTTTACAAGTGTAGTAAAATTAAATTTCACGACAGTAGCTCAGAAAATAACGAAGTTATTGAGAAAAGTTATTGTTCGTGACTTTGCCGTTTGTATGGGAGCTATATGATATAGTGATCCGATCCGGCTGAATCCGAGATATACAACGCCTGCAGTATATACAAGCCCACATGCAAAATTTCAACTCTGCTCTTACGGTCTAAGAGGAGTTTGCGTTGATCCAGACGGACGGATGGACGTCCGTACCACAATGCAAAACCCCCTATCTCAGCGATACCATATGTGCCTGATACCCCTATTCCACGCTATTGAATAGCGAATATCAAAACTGAGCGGCAAATCGCCTTTGCTACACAAATATAATTTTACAAATTTCTCGAAAACTGTTCACACATTCTCAATGAAACTCTAGGTCCATTGATCATTCTGGCATTTAAACTTCATTGAGCTGTGTTCTTGGAAATTTTGTGCTTTCTCGCAAAGTCGGCACATATTTTTTGCATTTTTTGTATGGTGAAAATCAGGGGTGGTCCTTCAAAAATGCAATTTTCTCGAAAACTGTTCACACGTTTTTAAGCTTCTGCTCTCTGACGTGACGGTCGTGTTTTTGCATAGCTCCTGAGTTTTTATTAATATTTATTGTTTCTCTCAATTTTTAATTGTGCTTAGTTTGTTTACGCTTTCGCTGGTGTTCTTTGCTTGACACCCTTGTGTTTTATTTCCATAATTCGCCAAATTAAATAGTTTAAACAATTTTTTCTGTTTCGTGATTAGTGTTTGGTGCATTTAATTTTTTTTCTTTTGTTTTTCTCTTTCGTCAATGCTTCTGCAGTTGCTGCCCTCATCGCCCCCATCACACCATCAGTGCTAGTGGTTTTGTTGTTCTCTCTGCTTTGTGCTTGTGCTTAGTTTCTCTCCCGCGTAATCATTTTTGTAAGGCCGCCTCTCAAAGCTCTGCTTATAACTGTTCTTGCACTCTCTCTTGTGCTGTGCACTCTTTGTTTTATTTGTAATTATTGATTTTTTATCGATAAATATCTTTGTGCTGTGTATTTAAATTTTATATATATAAATTTATTTATTTTTTTTTGCCTTGTGTTTCTTTTGGCTTTTCAATGGCTTGTTGTCTACCTACTTGCAAGCATTCTGATCGTTTTGATGATCAGTATAGAGCAATATCGTGTTGGCTCTGCGATAATCTTATTCACTTAAAATGTGCTGCCCTCAATGGCCGCGACTACGACAAATTTTCTGGTTTGTCTGTGTCTAAGCCTGAGCTTGGCTTAATGCGCTGGACTTGCCCATCTTGTGCCAGCCAGCAGCTTGATTTTAGCCGTATGTATAGGGATCTTCGTTTAAAGTTTCTTTCTTTAAACAAACTGGCCAAACAGCTGTCTAACGAGTGTGAATCTAGCGTACAGTTATTGTCGCAATTTAAGTTTAATCCACCTTCTGAGAAGTTGCCCAAGAAATGTACCCTTGAGTTGCCTCGTAAGCAGTCGCCAGCACTCTCTATTACATCGTCTCCCATTTTACTTTCGCCTACACCATCTTCTTGTCCCTCTTTATGCTCTTCTTTTCAGATTGAAGTACCCATTACAAGCCCTGGTGTACCTCAATCTATCCCTCACGGGAACTCTGATCAATCACAGGATCATGCTGGCTCTCAATCACTTGCGGATCCCAATGCTCCTCCGCCTCCACTAACTGTAGTGCCTCATCGCAAACAATTATTTATCTCTAGGCTTGCTCCAGATACTTCTGAGTCGTCTGTGGCAGCTTACATTGGTAATATATGCCCTGCTAAGGTTTTAATTCAAAAGTTTAAGTTTTCTAGGCCTCGCGAAATCTCCTCTTTTAAAATTACAGTACCAAATGAGTATTTTTCAGCTATGGTTGACACTAATTTCTGGCCAGAGGGCCTAGTTGTACACGAGTTTGCGCCCAATAAGCGCTCCCGTCCGTTGCCTGTCCACCTTCCTAATTTATCTTCTGCTTCAAAAAACTAATAACGTCTAGTCTTTGCATTCATTATCAAAATGTAAGAGGACTTCTTACCAAGCTCTCGAACCTGTTCTGTGATAGCCAAACCTTTTCGGCTGACATATTAGCTTTCTCTGAAACTTGGCTTAACTCCTCTGTTTTGGATAATGAAATTCTTTCTTATAACTTTATTTCTTATAGGCTTGATCGTGTGGGTCGTCGTGGCGGTAGAGTACTCATTGCTGTTAACTCGAATCTGTGTTCAAGTATCGTGCCGATTGATCTGCCCTTAGGTGTTGAGTTTATTTGCGTCGAAGTTACATGTTCCAACTTTAGCTTATATATTTCTTGTTCATATATTCCTCCAGCTTCTGATATCATGACCTATATGCACCATGCTGATGCTTTGCAAACTATTTTTAATCGACTTAAAAATCGTGATTTCCTTATAGTCTTAGGTGATTTCAACTTGCCTAATATTTCTTGGCTTGTTGATGATAATCTATCTTTCTTAATTCCTTCATCTCAACATGTTTTTCTTGATTGCCTACTTGAATGTCCGCTATATCAGTTGAATTCTTTCCTTAACTCTTCTAAAAGAATCCTTGATCTTGTTTTTGTCTCTGATCCCACTGTTAGTGCTGTATCCCGAACACAGCCCCTAGTGAAACCTGAAGATCCTTATCACCCTACCATTGAAGTTACTATTTCTTACAATTCCGTTACTAAATCACTTCATAACATCGCAAATTCTCGTCGTAGATGTTTTCGTAAAACAAATTTCAATCTTCTTAATAGCCTTATTTTCTCTTTTGATTGGTCATTTCTATTTGAGTGCTGCGATATAGATTGTGCAGTGAAGTTTTTCTACTCTGCTCTTAATTCTCTAATTGATAAATGCGTTCCTTATGTGAATGTCTCTACCGTCTCCAGCGCGCCAGTCTGGTTCACACGTAAGCTCTCTAATCTCCGCAATATTAAATCGAGATATTTTAAAAGATTTAAAAAAACTGGTTCGCGACTTGACTATGCAAATTACTGTATAGCCAAATCTCAATTTTGTCTTTTAAACACTGAATGCTACAATAATTATATCGTTCGCTGTAAGGTTGAATTTTATAAGAACCCCAAAAGATTTTACAACTTTGTTAATTCCAAAAGACGCTCTAATGTACTACCTTCCACCTTCAGACTTAATGACCAGACTGCTAATAATGACTCAGGTATTGCAGATCTGTTTGCTAAATTCTTTCAGTCGACTTATTCTACTACTGTTTCGGATCCCACAACCTATCCCTTTTCAATCCCACATTTAAATTGTATGTTTTTTCCTAGTATTACTGAAGACTGTATTATCTCTAGCTTGTCATCTATGACGTCTTCCTTCGTTCCCGGTCCTAATAATATACCTAGTTGCATCCTTAAAACGTGTTCGATTTCCCTATCTAAGCCTTTATCTCGGTTATTCTTTATATCGAGTGAGACTTGTAGCTTTCCCGATATTTGGAAGGAGTCTTTTATTATTCCGCTTTTTAAAAAGGGTAGCAAATCGGATGTTTCTAACTACCGTGGCATTGCCAAACTTTCGGCAATACCAAAGCTGTTTGAGGAAATGATTACGTCTTCCCTTCAACACCTATCCAGATCCACTATTTCTCCTTGTCAGCATGGCTTCATGAAAGGTCGTTCGTCGCTTACTAACCTTTTAGAATTGACTACCCTTGTACACCATGGCTTTCGTAAAAAGTGTCAAACTGATGTTATTTATACTGACTTTAGTAAGGCTTTCGATACGGTTGATCATTGTATGCTTCTCGCGAAACTTAACATCATGGGTTTTTCCCCGAAACTGTTGTCTTGGTTAAAGTCGTATCTTATTGGCAGAACCCAAAAGGTGTCTTTTCGTTCCTCAATATCTAAAACTATTCAAGTTACGTCAGGTGTACCCCAAGGCAGTCATCTGGGCCCACTGTTATTTACCCTGTTTATAAATGATTTACCCTTGGCCTTGGTTCACTCACGCGTGCTCATGTTTGCGGATGACGTCAAGATTTGTTATTCCTATAATGATCCTTCTTTCCAACAGTACTTGCAATCTGATCTCGATGCGTTCTGTGATTGGTGCCACGTTAATAAATTACACCTTAATGCCTCCAAGTGTTCTTTTATGACTTTCAGTCGTTTGTCTCCGTTCCTAGCTCATTACTCTATTAAGTCTGTTCTGTTAGATTGTGTACCATCCTTCAAAGACTTAGGCGTTATGTTTGACCCAAAACTTTCATTTAATGTTCATATTTCTTCAATTGTCAATAGAGCATGCAGCCTTCTTGGCTTTATTAAACGTTGGGCCAAAGAATTTGATGATCCCTATGTAACAAAGGTTTTATACACTTCGTTAGTTCGACCTATTCTCGAATATTGCTCGCCAGTGTGGAACCCGCAATATGATGTTCACCAGCGTAGTATTGAATCGGTACAGAAGCAATTCCTTGAGTTTGCGTTACGCGGTCTTAATTGGGAACCGAGTCTTCGCCTACCTTCTTATTCTGACAGACTTCTTCTTATTAAACTTCCTTCACTTAACAACCGTAGGCTCGTTTTTGGCATTCTCTTTCTCCATAAACTAGTCAACGGCGAAGTCATTTCTACTAATTTACTAGATACGCTATATTTTTGTGTTCCCTCACGTCGGACCAGAAACTTTTTTCCAGAAACTTTTTTCCTTCTCTTCGCGCTATACTTTTTAATCATCTACAGCGAAACCAATGAAAATATTCTGGACTTGGATTGGCTGCAACTCATCCCTGACCACATTGGCTGTGAATCGGGGCATAGCTGGCACCCTATGCAAATAAAACACCTCCACCGGGTCGGGGATGTTTAGTTGTGTATATAGCTAAGCTATCTTTTTCAATTAATTACTATCTGTCTTTAGCTTAAGCTTTTTCGTCGACTGCTGTGTTAGTTGAAAATATATAGAATATTTGAATTGATAGATTGATTGATTTTTTATCTTATTGAACTTTATTTCATTTAAAATAGTTACTGACTAGCTGGAAAACTGGACTTTTCGATCCCAACTTAAAAATTCCAGTCTAGTTTGGTGAGACTCATATTGAGGATATAGGATGGACAAGCGAAGTAAAAAGAACTTTAGTTGTACAGGGTGGGCCATTTAAAGTGCAAGCATCCCATAACTTTTGACAGAGATGTCAGATTAACAAATGTCAAACCGCGTTGGAAGCGTCATTTCAGTACAATTTTAACCATGGAACAATACACACCTTAACAACGCGCTGAAATTGTTCAGCTGTACATTCAAAATAACTTCTCAATTGTGTCGCCTGGCGACAACTCTGTACGTCTATTATATGCCAAATTTATATTGTCTGGTAGTGTTGGTAATGCCAGTCATCTGTCCAGACAACGACCAAGACGTTCCGATGAGAATATTGATGCCGTTCGAGCCAGTGTTGCAGAGACTCCATCGACATCAGGTCGCCATCGTTCCCAAGAGTTAGGCATCGCTCATACCACTCTCCGACGCATAATTCGTTCGTGAAAATGAATTGAATAATAACTGGTTGCAACAGGACGGCGCTACATGCCATACAGCGCAAGCCACGACCAATTTATTGCGCGAAATGTTCCCCGAAAGATTAATATGGAAAAACGGCGATTATGACTGGCCACCGAGATCACCTGATTTGACGCCTCCTAACTTTTTTTTATGGGGATATTTAAAATCCATGGTATACACTGGTAAACCAAGGACCCTGGCTTCGCTGAAAGACAATATCCGACAAGAAATTGCTGCCATATGGGCCGAAACATTGGGCAAAGTGATGCGAAAAAAGGGCACATTTTGAGTCAAGGCCAGAGGCGGTCATTTACGAGATATCTTATTCAAAAAGTAGTTAGAACAAATCTCCTTGGACCTAAATTAATGAATTTAAAAAAAAAAATTTTTTTTAAATTCCACTTTTTACTTTGCTATTGCAAAAACAAATCCTTCCACTTTAAATGGCCCACCCTGTATGTGAAACTTTAGGTTAATGAACCCAAGAACACGCATGGCATTACAACCGTGGTGGTAATATGTGTGCTAAAAATTAATTTATGGTCTGTTCACGCCACCATGTGAACAGCAGAGAGTGTGGGGTAGGGTTTTTCCCAAAACAGAATTCGGTCATACTGAGGAGAATGACGAAGGGTTCTCCTGTAAATCGCCATGGGCAATCTAATACGAGATTTTCCCCCGAATACCCGCACTTTGTTTCCACTTGCTATTAACATCCAGTTTACCCTTAACCGAACCTTTTCGTGTGTAAATAAAAATCATAGTTTTAAACGAAGTTCCCGCATTTTTAATTATTTACCAGCTCAGCGACCAGAAGAAATTGGCACCCGCCAACTATTTGTACTTTTATTTGGATCCTTCCGCCCCTCCACGACCATGGTCCATGAGTACGTCCAAATCATTCATACTATTAAGACTTTTTGAAGGTCTATTATTTAGAAAATATATGACCAGCTGAGGAAAGTTACAATGAAAAGTCATTTCCTTCCATTTGGTTGTGTTATGATTTATTAGTCTGAAATGAGTCCAGGATTAAAAATTTTTAAGATTGTGGCTGCCTAAATGAATCTTTTTCTCTATAGGTGAGACAAAGTTTGACATCGTCAGCATACGTAAGCACTCTCGAATAAATAATGACTGATGAATAGTGTAAAAGTTAGAGGGCCCAGATGATCTTGAAGTACACCTTATGTCACAAGAAGGATATTTAAAAAGGCAGACTTAACAATTTTGAAAGAGAGGTGGAAAGATGAGATGGAAAATAATCCAATCTTCATATGTTGAATTCAAAATATGAACTGAATTTATTCACGAATGTACGGAGTCTATAAAGGGAATCATAGGCTTTAGCGGGTAACAATTATTATTAGAAGATCTTATTCTAGTGAGACTCAAAGCCAATTCTTTGACGAACGACGTCGGCCACTTGACATCCTGTCGTTGTGATATTTTGGGTTAGTTTAAGATAACAAGTGTTTTGCCACAACGTTTGTGGCTGATTGTAATTCTTGTCATTTGATAGGTTAGTTGTTTGTGACAAAAGTACAGTTGTATTTCAACTCTCTCGACAGATATGAAACCACTCTTTCCCCCTCTTCGGTGTTTTGTACTAGTATGGCCCCTAATCCTATGTTGCTTGCATCTGTCTGGAGTACGAACATTTTTGTGAAATCTGGGCATGCCAATACTGGGTCACTCGTGAGTTTTTCTTTTACCGATTCGAATGCTGCCTGATGCTCTTCGCTCCAATGCCATTTGGGTTTTTTCTTGAGCAGTGCGTTTAACGGGTGTGTTATCATAGCAAAATTTGGTACGAATCGTCTGTACCACGAAGCCACTCCTAGATATTGCCGTAATTCTTTTGTACATGTGGGCGGCTTCAATTGAGCTATTGCTGCCACCTTGTCTGGGTCCGTTGCAATACCGTTTTCTGTTACCAAGTGGCCTAGAAACTTTAGCTCTTTTCTGAAAAATTGGCACTTTCCAGCATTTATTCTTAAGTTTGCTTCTTTCAATCTCCTGAACACTTCTTGCAGGTGGTCCATGTGTTCTTTGATTGTTTTGCTTACTACCACTATGTCATCTTGGTAGGCGAACGCGTTTGGTATCATTTCTGGGTCAATGACTTGGTCCAGTGCCCGTTGGAACGTTGCTGATGCGGAGTGTAACCCGAATGGCATCACTTTCCATTGGAATAAACCTTTCCCTGGGACTGTGAATGCTGTCATTGGCCGGCTGTTTTCTTCCAACGGAATTTGCCAATAGCCGTCCTTCAGGTCTAGGCTGCTTATAAATTTCGCTTCACGTAGTTGTTTTAAGATGTAGTCGATGCGTGGCATTGGGTATGCATCTTTTATAGATTTTGCGTTAATCTGTCTAAAATCTACGCATAATCTCCATTTGCCCGTCTGCTTCTTTCTCACCATCTCTATGGGTGAGCTATATGTGCTTTGTGATGGTTCGATGCCTCCCATTGTCAACAGTTCATCGACCTTTGTGTTGATTTCTCCCTGTATTTTTGGATTTTGTGGGTAATACCTTTGTTTTATTGGTATATCATCCTTCATTGTGATCCTGTGTATCCCTACTTTTGATGATCCCTTGATTTTCCCCAATTCCATCAGTTCGTGTTCTAGAAACCTTTGAATTTCTGTTTGCTCTTCCTTCTGTGTCACCACGATGGATATGCGTTCGGTTATCCTGCCCTGCATCCTCTTCACCGTTGGAATTTTTATCCTGTGGCCTCCGCATGCTATTTCGGTATTCATCAGCCTTAAGAAATTCCATCCTAAGATTATAGCATCTATTCAGTCTGGCATGATGAGAAATGTTATGTTCATTTCTTTGTTTCCGAATCGAACGTATCCTGTCCACTGCTCGTTGATGTCTATCACCTTCCCGTCCGCCATGTATACTTGCTTCTTCGTGGTCTCTCGGTCTCCTTTGTTTTCCACCGTTTCCAACATTTGTTTGCTGATAAAACTGCTCGTGGCTCCGGAGTCAATTGTCGCTTTCATCTGGACTCCTGCTACTGCTCTATTAGTTGGCCTATTAGTGGTGAGGAGCTTGTTGGAAATACCTTGAAATACTCATTTCTGTTTTGTTTGCGAGCTTTCACTTGATCAGCTAATTTGTTGAAGAATCCTCTCGGCAGGAAGTATTTCTTGAAGCCCTCAACGAACTCCTTCCACGATCGCCACTGCTTATTGTTTGCGACGTACCACTTGAGTGCTTTGTCTTTCAGTAGTTCTGGCATTGCTGTTGGGATCATGTCTAGCTCGATGCCATACATGTCTGCTGACCACTCGATTTGTTCTATAAACTCTAGCGGTCTGGAATTGCCATCGAATCTGAAAGTCCACTCCCTCACTTGTTTTGCCACCTTGGCGTATTCGGTGGTCCTGTTTGTTGTGTGTGGTGCTGCTTTCTTGGGGTCTATCGTTTGTCTCCTTATGTCCCTCTTTGTCTCTGCGCTATCTAGGGCTCCTTCGCTTCCCCATCTTGGTGGTAAATATGGAGAAATTGCTAGTGTGGCGATGTTTATTTTCTGGAATTCCTCAGCCTCCTTGTCTATGCCATTTTCGCATGTTTTTGACGTGCTTGCTATTGTTTTCATTTTTAGATTTTTCGAGTACTTTGTTTCCAATCTATTTATTTCCTCCTTCCAGTCTGGGTCCGTTTCATTCCTTTCTACCCACTCGCCTAGCTGTTTCCTCATTTCCTCCACTCTGCCGGTTATCTCGATCCCGATCCTTTGGCCTGTCTGTACCAAATCCTCCTTCTTCATGTGGTAAATCCATCCTTTTCCCATTTTGATCTTTTTATGATTTATAAACTGCAGTTTTTATTTCTAAATTTCACCAGTATAGCACGTTGGGCGCCAGTTGTAACGATCCTTTTTCGTCCTTCGGGATATTTACAATATCTCTTGGGCTAGGTTCGGCACAACAAATTTATTTTGTGCCCTGGTGAAATTAAAAACACGTTCGATTTCAGTTGCTAATGCTTATACGTATGTTTATTCAAAATCATTAGTGGGCTTGGTTGTATATGACGGTTTCTCTACGGTAGTTCCGGACTTGGACAGCGTTAGTGAATCACTTTGAATCCCTCGTCGTCCCTTCTTGCCTTCCTCTTGCTCCTGTTGCTGGTTATTGTCTCGGTCTGTATCGTGTGCTTGATTTGTGCTCCACACCTCTGCACCCCTTTCGCTATGCTCGTGAGATGGCCTTTGCTTTATGGCTTTGGGACGAATCCCGTAGCTATTATCACTCAGCAGGATGTTCCTCAGCAATTGGTACTCGTCAGGATATATAGATCCTGGAATTTCGGCAGTAGGATATATCCTCGTGCCTACCACTGACTTTGGATACTCCTGGAAATGCTTGGCTTCTCTCCAATTTACTCTAGCTTGGGTACGGCGTATGTTATCCTTATTTAAGGACTTGTTGCTATCGGATGAACTGCACAGGTTACTCGTAAGGCCTGTATAGTTTTTCTGTTGCTCCTTGTGTTTCCTTGATAAGTTCTTAAGGTTACTCGTAAGGCCTTAATTACTTGTTACTTGATCACGACTTGATGACTTGATCCTCTTTCTTGACGGGCGTTGCCTTTATATAGGCAACTCCCGCGGCCTCAGGAATAGCTTGGTGTAGTACCGCTATACAGCTGGTACATTTCCATCGGCCCTCTGCTTTCACCCACGCATCCACTTGTTGCTATGCGTGGTGAAGTCTTTGGCGCATATGTCCACTTTCTTTGTGGCTGCGCGCCCATTTATTTTCTTGTCCTTGTCTAGCTCCCTTGCATCCATGTGCTTCCATCACTTTCACCCATTGGCGTCGCCTTTCCATTGGCCGCCCATCGTATCCCGTTCTTTCTCTGCATTCTTTCTCTGTCAGCGCTGCCGTCGCCCGTCGCTCCCTTTGATCCACTCGTCATACCCAATTTCGCCCATATTCGCTCCATATTATATTTATATACATATATACTAATTGTATTGACTTAAACTATTGTTTAATAATAATTAGCCTGATTAATTTAATATACAACATCGTTTAATTTCCCATGCAATGCACTTTCATCCGCATATCGTATCTATCAGATAGAGGGCTTCCCCATTGTTCATCCCTCCCCCTTCGGTTCGCATATTCCCCTATCCAATCCACAAACCATTATCGTTTCATACAATGCATGCATGCCCCGCACCCGTCTCGTGGGCTTGCTTAGCCCTCACTTTCGTTCGCATAATTTCGGCAGTTCATGCTCTCACTGCTTTGATCTCTTATGTGTGACGTAGGCAGAGAGCACCCATAGGCCACCGGTACTCCCTCTCGCGGTCATACACGCATAGCATACGTGTATTGTGAGTGTATGCTTGTTCATGCATTGTATGTCAATGCATGCATCTCTATTGTGGCCTCTCTGCCCTTGTTGCCTTGTTTGCTCTTACATAGCCGATTTTGTTCATTATGCCTCCCACGCATCTTCCCGCTTGTACGAAATTGCCAGCGGTCGCATGTGGTTCGATCGGTCACGTTTGATCGTAAATCATGGGATCGAGCCATGTTGGACTTGGTTGCCCATCGCATGTGTGTGCACATCGGTTTCTTTGCATTACGCTTCCCACGCATCTTCCCGCTTGTACGAAATCGCCAGCGGTCGCATGCGGTTCGATCGGTCATGCTTGATCGTAAGCCATGGGTTCGAGTTGGTTCGATCGAGCCATGTTGGACCTGGTTGCCCAATATCGGTTTTTTTTGCATTATGCTTCCCACGCATCTTCCCGCTTGTACGAAATCGCTCGCGGTTGCGTGCGGTTCGATCGGTCGTGTTTGATCGTAGCCGTATCGTATGTCGTGCAATTGCCGACTTCTTACATTATGCTTCCCACGCATCTTCCCGCTTGTACGAAATCGCTTGCGGTTGCGTGTGGTTCGATCCATTGCGTTTGATCGTAACTTATTTGCGTTGCACTGGTTCGATCGACCAGTGCCAATATTGGTCGTATATCGTACATCTGGTTCGTGTCTCGGCTATATCTTGTATCTGGTGCGTTATTTACACCTTTGGATTGCTTCGCTGTCGGTTTGCTGTGTGGGATATTATTATGATTTATAATATTCCTCACACCAGAAGTCACAGGAATAGAAACGGAAAAAGAAGACTTAAAATGTACCTTCTGTTTTCTATTTGTTAAATATTCTCTAACCCAAGATAGGAAAAGGAGTGGAAACCCAATGTCGCTCAGCTTCGAAAGTAATAGGGTATGATTAACGGAATCAAAGGCTTTGCTGAAGTCAGTGTATATGACATCAGTTTGTTTACCATTTTTGAACCCCTTGATAATTATTGATGTAAATTCTAAAAGGTTAGTGGTTGTAGATCTACGTTTCACAAACCCATGTTGGGATGGCGAAATAATAGAGCTGCAAAAATGTTGCAATTGAGAAGTTATAATTTTCTCAAAAGCTTTCGGAGTAGCGGACAATTTTGAGATACCCCTATAGTTAGAGGCTTCGGACTTTTTGCCATTTTTATGCAGAGGAATGATATACGACGCCTTCCAAATAGATGGAAAAGAGGAAGATTCGACAGACAATAGAAACAATTTTAAAATGGGTTTACATAATGCGTTTGCACAGAACCTGAGTATACATCCAGGAAGACCTTCTGGCCCCGGAGAATAAACGGTTTTAACTAATTTAAGTTCGCTAAGAATAGAACCTTCATCAATCACTGGATTGAAAATGCAATTAGCCTTTTCTAAATGATAAGGATACGGACTTGCTCGATATTCCGTTGAGGAATAAGTTGTTTTGAAAAAACTCGCAAACATCGGCAATTGCCTGATCAGTGCTCGCTTTTTTTATTTAAAAAAAAAAAAAAAAGATGGGTGCACAGAGGTCTTACGTTTAGATTTAACAAAATTATAAAATTGTTTAGGGTCAGAAGAAAACTGAAGCTTACACCGCTGAAGATAATTCTTATAGCATTGTGTATTAAGCATCATGAATTTTGAACGAGCGACTGTATACAGAGCATAATCTGATGAACGACGTGTTTTTTGAAACTTCTTATAATATCGTGTCTTCACATTTTTCAAATTGGACAGCTCACGAGAGAACCAGGGAGGTTTGTTAAGCCGCTCCAGCCTACCAAGAGGCACACAAATATCAAAGAGTGAATTCAGAGTATCATAGAAAAAACGAACGGCTGAGTTCATATCTCTACAATTGTATAGATAAGAACAATCGGTAGTAGCAATGTTTTCATTAAGGCTGGCAAAGTCAGTCTTACGAAAGCACCTAGTTAGAGGTCACTCATTTGAACCAAGTAATGGTGAAAGCAAGGGCAGATCAATTTTTAAATTTAATGTAGGATGAAATTTGTCTTCTGGAAGAACAAATGGTTCGATCCTAGAAACCTCACAATAAGAAGAATCCAATACAAAAATAAGATCTAACGATTTTCCATTAGAATTTAAGACAGGATTGACTTGGGATAAAGATAAGCCTAGAAGGCCATCAATAAAGTCATGTGACAAAAAGGGCAGCAACATGGTACATTCATCTGTTGGTGACCATGCTAAAGCGGATAAATTAAAATCACCTAAAACTATGAACATGTCTTGACTGGAAACCAAAGAGGAGACAAACTGAATTACCTCTAAATGATTTAAGTAAACCACCATGTCTGACAATGGTGGAATATAGGCACAAGTAATAAAAGCATTAAAAGATTTAAAATTTACTTTAACACCGACAAACTCAATCTCCTGGGTACTAGAAAATTGAAACATTTCAGATGATAAAGCAGCATCAACAGCTATCAGAACGCCACCACCTATGCGAGAAATCCGGTCACGTCTGAATATAAAAAAGTTTTTGGAAAATACCGATGCATCAGCAATATCAGGTTTTAGCCACGTCTCTGTAAAAGCTAGAATGTTATGCTCAAAAGAAAGACTATCTACATAGAGATTAGGAAGTTTAGATTTCAGTCCTCTAACGTTCTGGTAACCCAGGTTAAGGGACGAAGCTAGTTTTTTGACACACCAGCAGATGCTGATGTGGCAGGAATAGTATTAGTTGTTGTTGTTGGCAAGCGAATCGGTTGCCGATTTTTCTTTTTTACAGTAAATCCCTTAACTATTATATGTTTCGGCCAAAAATCTTCTCGACATATGGTGTCGAAAATAATGGCAGAAACACTAATTTTAAAGGACGAAATGTCCCGAGACGGTGCATGAGACCGGTCGGGGACGATACCAGACGCTGGCGGATCTACAGATACAGAAACACCCCAAGGACTGGTCCTTTTACGTTTCGGAGACTCATTCATAAGCGATAAACTTCTGAACTGAGTCTCCACCGCAGTAAACTCCGCTTCGAGTTTATTAAAACCTGCCCTTAAAGTGTCAAAACTATCTCTAGTCCGCCTCTTGAAAGAGCGCATCTCATTCTCGACCTCCCGGCAAGCATCACAAACAAACCAACAAAGAATATAATCATGGGAGTCAACCGCATTAGTGGCAACTATGCAATTATTTTTTGAGCAGACAACCATTTTATCAAAAAGTTTAATTTAATTAAAAAGAAATACAAAAAAATAAAAAATAGAAATAGAATAGAAATAGTAAGTTTTGATTTTATTTAAATTTAAACAAAAGCGACAGTAAGTATTCGCGAAATGAAAATAAAATTCGGATGCTGAAATTATTATTAATTAATTAAACCGATAATAAATTTACAAGTTATGGAAAAGTATTTAATCGCGAGAAAAAAATAAAAGTTGATAAGCGCAAAAAAAACACGTCCGTCCTCTACAACGAGTGAAAGTTTTTTTCAACACCTTGAGTAACCAACTACTGCTGCTATCTAATTGTATCCAGTAAGATCTTGTCTCAGCAATCGTTGTGTATACGCAGTTAGATTTGTTATTCCGTTTAAAAGGTGTCACTTCATAGGCATTATCATCGGCACTACTAAATGGCCAACTTCCTTCACATGTTCTCCTGTTCAACTATCAGTTTCGACATTTTTGCATGTCATTAAACATTAGTTGATTTAGACATTAAGTGATACGAGTCTATTTCAAAATTATATATTAAGTACTGGCTATTTATTATATGGACCATTGCCATTTGATTATTGTTCAATCGCACAGGCATCGAAAATTCTCGGTGTAGGAAAAACGGATGTCTAACAAAAAGTCGAATTTAATTTAATTAAATTTTCAGTTAGTTTTCTATCCATAAAGATCCCCTTGGCCGTCAACAAAGCATATATGTATGTCTTTTAACTTAGTATCTTAGTACCTGGTAGTACCAATGTTTCGGGCAACTGTATAGGTGTCTTAAATTTTGCTGATTTCTCAGTAAACTTCTCATGTTTTCTGCAATCTGTACTCTCTCATTCGTTGCCATGATGCCAAATAATATACGGTACAGTGAACCCATGATTTCAAACGGTGCTCGCTTGCTTCTTGGCTTATTTTGGCTTATGAACAATCTATTTCTTTTTTTATTCGATTTCTGTAATTTTTTTACCGTCTTGTTTAATACGAAATGGCACTGGTATTCGAAATTATATAACTTTTCAAATAAATTACTCATTTTAGGAATCAACCTATCACCTTCGTTATACTACGAGATACCATGAACACGCTACTACTTCCACTTCACCCATTGAGTCTAAAAATAACTATTATTTTAGTTTTTGCCTATTATCTTCAATGCTCGCTGCGTTTGATACTTAACAAAACAGCATACGCATTGTTCATAATATTATGGTCCCTATTTTGGACACATGTCCGAACCTGGTACCTTTCTGAAATCGATTTTCATCAACGGTTTCGAATGTTTTAACCCCAATAAGTAGACAGATTTTTATTTATAGGCCTTATAATTGACCCTTCCTGCAACTTGACTTTAACCACTCTTTCCATCTATCTAAATTTCCAATTTTTCCTTCTGATATGGACTCGGCTGCTTCTAATGTTGGTCATCCAATCAAGAAATGACCGGGAGTTAACACCTCGTTGTTGTCCATATTTCATCCGTCGTATACAACGGCCGTCAATTAGTACGGCACAATAAAGTTGTAAGTTCCTCATATACGAGGTTACTATCTCCTATTACTCATTTTAAATGCTTCTCAAATACCTCCAAACCGAGGTCCTACCAGGGTGCTAAATTACCAGCTTATCTGTTCTTATTCTAGAACAGGAAGATCTTGGACGTTATCTTGAACTGCTTTTTAGAACTCTTCATCGAGTCTCCTAGCCGCTCCAACAAAATGCTTTCATTATCGAAATATATAATAGCGCATTTAACCCGTCTTGAAATAAAACTTCGAATTGCTGCTAGAAAGGCATCGGTTGCCAAGTCACTAGAAAATAAATGAATTGCCTTAGTTGTTAGGCACACAAATCCCAAGTTTTCAATTGCTTCGTTCTCATCAATTTTTAATACTTTATTATCGCCTGTATCCATAACCTCTTCAACATCGGATCTATTCGAAATCCATTTCCTCAAATTCATTCCTGCCTTTTCCAGCTCTCCGTAAACCTGCTGAACTTTGTGGCTTCATTCTTGTACGGTATCATCCCATTAAATCATCCATGCATAATTCCATATGGCCCAATTCCAAATATTCTTTAATGAATTTTTCGGACTCATCCTTAAGTTTTTGATTTTCCTGAAATTTTCTCCAAGTTAGGAAATCTCGCAGTTGCTTGCAGCTTTGAGTTGCCTAATTTCTTTTTTTTTTTTGTTGTCTCGCCTGCCTCAATCTCCAACAAACGCTATTGTTGTTGCTACTACAGACTTATCTCCTTTAACTTGGTACATCCCGACACAATCCAACCAAATTGAATATTTTGTCAAATCAACCCTACCAGGTTTATTGAAGGTGGGGGGCGTAAGATTTCCATTTTGACATATCTACGTTTGCTATTTTTAAAAGAAGAGCTTTCATTAATTCCGGCAGCACAATTGCTTCAACCTTAAAAGGCTCTGTTTCAGAATCACGCATCTTTATTTCAAACGCCACTTATTTCCGTTTGTTGTTTGATTTTCGGTAATATTAACATTTGAACTGCTTCTTTCGATAAGATAACCACTAAAATTAATGCTCTTAATGTTATAAAATCTCCATATTTGTTCTTAATTTGTAATAGGGCTGTGGCCAAAAGTGGATGTGCCGTTACACAAGTTTTACCCTCTCCTGTTTTTCTGAGGGGGATCAAGGGGGATTTGTCCAACTAAATTAAAAAATTAAGAATTATTGAAATAGTTAAATATAGCTCAGTGAGTCAAATGAAAAACCAGGCGATAACGAGGTTACGGTAAATACCGCATTTTGAAATAGTGAAAATAGTAATATGCAGGAACTAATTGAAAAGTATGAATAAGCTGGTCAGAGTTATGGCATATGTATTAAGATTTATTGGCATTAAAATAAGAGATAAAATGTACGCATCGTATTTAACCTTCAATGAGATTAAGAATGCTATAACAGGAGATATCATGTCTTACGCAGAACAAGAAATGCTCAAAAAACCGGGGACAAAAAACTTACAAAGGTTAAATACCGGTATTCAAATGGGAATCATTTGAAGACAAATTCAACTTTAATGTACACTGTGACGTGAACAGAAAAGTGAATAAAAGAGTGGTACTATCCACACTAGCCAAGATTTATGGTCCACTAGGTTGGCTACCACCAGTAACCGTAACGGGGAAATTGTTTATGCAGAAGTTGAAGAATGGAAATCCTTCAGGGACAATTTGGTGTATCTGGAAGAAATCATATTATGCCGATGGATCAAGACACAGCCTTGTATATTGTTACAGATTCACAGTATTGCTGACGCATCAAAAAAAGCATATGCAGAGGTAGTATTTGCTTAAATACGCAAGGCAGTTTCCTGGATTAAAAACAGTGCTAGTAAAGTGAAATTCGTAAGTCGTCGCATATAACATATCCTAAAAATAAAAGAAATGACATAGAATCAAGTAGGGTATGGTGTCGCTTGCTGCACAATGAGCAGACCATTTCATTAGTGCACCTCTTATTGCTTGAATGTGTCAAGAATATTGTACACAATTGCACTTTTTTGGCTATTTCCACCCTTGTCTTACATGTTAGCGCTTTAAACTTATAGCACTGAACTGCGTTATGCTGTATTGTAGCAGGGTAGTGTTGGTTCTCGTAATAACTGACACCGTGATATTACGATCTTACAGCGGATCGGGACATTAATTCGTAACCGTACCTCTTCCGGGTGGGATGGGTTGTTGCTGCAGTTTTCGAAACATCTCGCTACATATAATTTATTATAGAGTCCCTAAAGAAACTAAAAGAGAGAACTGCATTCTCAAAAAAATAAACAATTGTATGGCTTTATCATGTCTCAATTAACAGGACAACAAAATACCACTAAGTTAATCAACTAGCTATCTATCGCGATAACTAAATTAAGAGATGTGATTGAGGTATCCGCGAAAACAACGAATAACAGAAGTCTAAGTGATGTAGATATTGCAGATATTGAAAAAATGTTTTGGCAGATTTACGTTGATCAAGTAATAATATAAAAGAACAAATTTGCGCAGGTTGCTAGAGAGCTGGAAAATAAATGAATTTGAGAAAATAGATTTCAAATAAATCCGAAATTGTTTAAGCGGTTATTGATACAGGCGATAAAAAGGTTTTAAAAATAGATCAGAACGAAGCAATTACAAACTTGGGGTTACAATGGGAATCATTTGAAGACAAATTCAAGATTAACGTACACTTTGACGAAAACGAAAAAGTCATAAAAGAGTGGTGTTGTATCTGAAAGAAGTCAAATCTATCTAGCTCAGATGTAACAGAACAAACGAGCGAAGAATCTGACTTCGAAAATAAACAAACTGCTTAAGAAATAGATACCGTACACCAAATCCTCTACAAACACCAACAATGGTCAACGAACAAACGTTAAATGCGTTTTGAAAGCTCCCATCATCTCTAATAACACAGTTTGATAGGTCGAAAATCTGCAAAGTTTTGCTAGATTCATTAAATCTAATCAAAACACTATAATAGGATTGTTGATAACAACTGTTTTAAATTCACAGATAACACTTGCTTTAACTTTAGTTATGCAAATGTTATGTATGGCCTGACCACTAGAGCTGCAAAGTGCATACTCAGCGTTACCCACGCGCTGCGGCTGTATATATAAGAGATGGAAAAGAGATCCAAAATTTATTGTCTACTTATGATGATCCAATTCAAAGAGGTCATAGTGGCATAACAAGAACGCTAAACAAAAACCAAACGAAACCTATTTAATAGCCATCCCAATCAAAAGTAAAACTGCAAACAATGTCGCAAATGCAATTTTTGAAGACTTTATACTCAAGTTCGGTCTAATGAAGGCGTTCATTTCGGACATGGGAATAGAGTTTAAAAACAAGATAATAACAGATTTATGCAAGTACATCAAGATCAGGAATCTCACCTCTACTGTATATCTCCACCAAACATTAGGGACAATAGAAGGAAGTCAACGAACATTTAACAAATACATTCGTTCATATATCTCTGCAGACAAAGCTGATTAGTAAGTTTGGATTCAATATTTCACTTATTGTTTCAACACGACACCATTAGCAACGCATATTGCCCATACGAACTCGTATTTAATTATCAAAGCAGTTCATAGATTTAAAAAAAAATAGATAAAGTAGATCCTATTTACAATTTAGATGACTATTCTAAGGAAATAAAGCTTAGATGAGAAATAGCCTACAAAAAAGGTAAAGTTTGGTTAGAAAAAGCCATAATAAGTACTGATACTAAACGCAGCGGGGCATTAACTAGAGGTATATTTGGAACCATTCACTGTAGTAAAGATAGAAGGTAAGCAAAACATACTTATTAAAAATAGTAATATAAGGAAAAGAAAGTTCATAAGGATAGGTTAAAAGAATATCATGTTTGAAATGTTGCATAGAATTGGACAAAAACATCCATTTCAAAAAAAAAAAACTTATAATTAATACTGTTGATTTTGACATATACATATATGTAGATAGTACATACTTATATACGTCAAAATTTAATTTTAATCCAAAAAATCAATTTTGTTTTAAATAAAAACTTTTGGACATTGAAATGAAAATGAAAAAAAAGGAAAATCGGATCAACCTTTTCAAAAAAAAAAAAAAACATAAATAAATAAAAAAACAAAAATAATATATAAATCTTACAAATAAAATTCCAAATGCCTACATATATTACGTCATTTCTTGAAGAAGGGAGTTGTAGCATAACTACCCTTCCATCATTATATATTAAAGGGTATAAAATTAACTTAATACATTGGGACACTTTTTTCATAATAAATACAAATACATAAGTACCCAAAGTATGGTTATATAAAGAAAGTAAGTAGTCTCGCCGACTTAGGTATACCATACACCAGTAAAACAAATATTTCAAATTTATAATAACAAATGAATTTTCGTATTTGTAAAAAAATCTGTTCGCATGCTTTTTACAAGCATATCTTAGTATTTCGATCACTCAACCATACGAGCACCCTAACGCCCCCACCAGCCAACGGCCAACTCCGGCCGTATGGAAAAACGTTTATATGTAAACTTGGCTATTTTTATTCCGATTTTGTTTTGCTGGATATTAGTATCAAATTTAAGTGTGCTAAATTTGATTGCACAAGGTAGAAAAGTACGGAAGATAATTGAGTTTTTTCAAATTATGGGTCAGAAAGGTTTGTGGCAAAATCTTCACATAAGAAATGTGCGCATTTACTAAGCAAATATACAGACCAACTATGCTATCTCTAGGTAGAACAGTTTTTGAGAAAATCGGTTTTATTTAATTTGCTGGGACGTAGGGGGCGTGGCAAAATTTTTACAAATAGAAAATGTGCGCATTTACTAAGCAAAGTCTTTGAGAAAATCGGTTTTATTTAATTTGCGTTGGCGGTAGGGCGCGTGGCAAAAATTTGAAACAAACTCGATAAGTGTACAAGTTATAATAAGTCTTGGTTGAGTTTCTTGGTTTAATTATTATCCGCGCGATCGCGTCGACCTTCGACGCATTGCCGAACGATGAAAAAAAATGCTCTCTTGCATTCAGTGCAAGTGTCGCTATTCACGAACGCCGGCTTAGAAGTCCGTCGTCTAAGAGCATCGCTACATAAATAATGCTGAATGCTAGAGTTGACCGACTGCAGATTCTGAGAGTTGTTAACTACTTCCCCACTTGAAGTATCAGGGTCCTCGCGCATTCCAGATTCTTGCAGGATAATTCAGACGCGCTCCTGTTGACTCTTCCTCTTAAGGTAAAGTGCAACCAACTGGTCTATTGTTTACTTGGGACTTCAGTTCTTCAATATGTCTTCAGATTTTCCTCGTCCATAGCGCGGTTGATGTTGACGAACTGGGCTGGAATCTCGTTGATTATGATGATTCCTTAGCGACCTTCGAAACTGGGTTTAAGTGACTGTGCTGCGTGTTGTAGTGGACTGCGGTAGTTGTTCTGCGCACGTGAAACCTATGGCATCTTCAGAGAAGCCCAATCTTGATGATCCACGGCATGATTTTGGGGCGATAAATTCTCCATCACAATCTGCTACGATGTCTTCGAGAATTAGTATTATTACTCCGGCGTGTGTGACAGGGAATACTGAAATCTCTTTACATAATTATTTAGGCTACGGAAATATTAATACCTCGTTACGCTAACTTCTGTGAAATCTTTGTTTATAATTTCTTTTAGGTCATTATCATTTAATATGATAGGATTCCTTCCGATGATAGATGCCAAAGTGATTGCTATTCTTAAATTTTCAATTTCGAGCGTTAGAATTCTATTTCTTGACATAAGGCTAGTCTGCTCTATTGTTTCCCTTAATGCGAAAGTATCATTTTAGTAAGGTGCGCAAGAGATTACCTATTAAATTTATATTTCTTTTCATTTTCCTATGCTTTATGTGTTTAACCTTATTATACCCTTGCAGAGGGTATTATAAAATTGGTCAGATGTTTGTAACGCACAGAAGGAGACGTTTCCGACCCTATAAAGTATATACATATATTCTTGATCAGCATGAGAAGCTGAGTTGATATAGCCATGTCCGTCTGTCCGTCTGACCGTCTGTCCGTCCGTCTGTGCGTATGCGTTTTACTCAGCCATCTTAAGAGCTATCGGGATGAAATTTTTGTTGGGGGCTTTTTATTACCTGGGAAAAATAAAGTATGAAAATTGGGAGAATCGGACCACTATATCATATAGCTCTGGAGGAAACATTTTTGCAAAAATTGGAACGATCGATTGTATTCTACCGTGGCTTGAAGCACAGCTTCGCCCGTATCTGTGATACCTTTTTGCTGGTATAAGCACCTTGCCATGTCGTCTAAGGTGCTATGGAACCGTTCTATTTGTCCATTTGACGTACTATGAAGCGGAGGGGCATTGGCTACGTTGATGACGTACAGGTTTTTCAACATGGATGTTATGGTCTCGGAATTCATCGATGCTTCGTTGTCCAGTAAATCGTTTTGGCATTTGGGAAAAAATTGATTAGCTGTAATATTGGGCCTTTTATATCAGATATTGTACGTGAAGTTATGAACTAAACTATAGCAACCTTGGAAAATTTGTCTATGGCCGTCAGAAATGTTTTCCAGCTGTGGAATAAATATCTATATGTAAAATTTCTCCTGAATAAGACGGAATTGGGGTAACTCCAAGCTCTTGCTTTTTGTGGTGGCGATCGTATTTGGCCTTGGCACAAATTTTGCAGTTCACAACAATTTCTCCAGCAATTCTGTTTATGTTAGGGAAGAAATATTTTTTGAGCACCTTTTTTTTGTTTTCCTGGGCTGCTCTATGAGCGCGATTGTGTTCGGCCAAAACTATATCCTTTTGCTCATCTTTGTTGAAGATGTCCAATACCCTATACTTGCAGTACCAAAATTTTGTGGAAGGGAAAGCTTCCACAAGAGCATGCTGTATGCGCGCTAAGATCGGTAACTCACAAAGGATAGCATTCACCACTTCTGGGCTAATAGCCTCCTTGACTTTATCAATCAACGTGTCCCGATCGTTAAAAAGAATTTCGTGTCTAACCTTTTGCTTGAAAAGTACTGAGGTACGCTGCCATGGATGTTCAGATTCCTCCAAAATTATCTGGTTTCTAAAACAATTAACGGGTTTATCAGTGGCATCAATTGTATACGACGAAGATTGGTCGCTGTGAATTGTTCCCCCACTAGACTGCGGCAGGTTTTCCACGGCATTTATGTTCTGCCTGGATAAGGCATCTGCTACATGGTTTTCCTTGCCAGGTTTGTAGAAAACTTTGATCCCGTGTTCATCGATAAACGCCTTCCACCGCTTGATTTTCGAATTTGGGTTTCTATCTGACACAGCCAATGTTAACGGCTGATGATCAGTATAAATATTTAAATCATTTACACCATACAAGTAATGGCGCAATTCCCTTTCATTGGTTGCATAATTAATTTCTCGATCTTTAAGCATTATCGAGATCATCGTTATGGGTCTGCCTCCTTGGGACAGCACGGCTCCGATACCGGAGGAGATCACCTGAGATCAAATGGTTTTTTTAAAATCTGGGTAATGGAGGATAACGTCTTCCGAAGACAGGATACTTCTAATCTTGTCGAATGCTCTAAATTGTTTCTCGGTAAATTCGACGGGGATTTTCTTAGAGCTTTGTTTGCTGACTTTTCCATTTTCTCCTTTCAGGCTGTCCGATAACGGCTTTCCGATTGCAGCAAAGTCTTTAATGAAACACCTATAATAGCTTGCCAGCCCTAAAAACGACCTTACCGCGAACAAATTAGTAGGTATTGCGAATTCTTTTATCGCTTTCACCTTTTCCTCGCTCGTCCTTGTGCCACTGCAGGACATGACAAAGCCCAAAAAGCCGACACTTTTTTTGAAAAAGCACAATTTTTCTTTAGCGACTCTCATATTGGCGTCTAAAAGACACTTGAGGACCTGATTTATGTCCCTTATGTAATCATTCTCGGTCTTTGAAGAAATGATTACATCATCGACGTAGACATGACAAGTCTTGCCGATATGGTCTCGGAGCACGTCATCGATCGCTCTTTGGAAAATACTTCCTGCGTTCTTTAAGACGAACGGCAGCCGGCAGAACTCGTATTTTCCACCATTAACGGAAAAGAACGTTTTTTCACGGTCTTGTTCCGCAAGGGCGATCTGGTGATATCCTGACTTCAGATCCAATGTCGTGAAGTACTGAGCCTTTCCGAGGTTCGCTAGTATCATTTTGATACTGGGTATGGGGTATTTATCAGCTATGGTTTTCTCGTTTAACCATACCAACCGCTTTTTCCTCGCCCCTGAATCATCTATTCCTTTCTTATCAACGACCCAAATTCCTTAACAATTCCTATATTTCGGTGTTGACAAAGTCAGTTGCACTAATTGGGAACGGGTAAAGTTTTGAATAGACCGGCTCCTCATTTTCGGTTCGGATCGTTTCCACAACCGAAGTATTAAAAGGTAGCATTCCACTTGGGTCTGCAAAAGCCTTTACGTTTTTCTTCATCATGTTTACGAACTCGCTTTTAACAATGGAGGGAATCTCTATTTCCTCAATCTTAGTAAAATTGACGTTCTGGCATTTGTGAAAATGGATCTCTTCAGATCCGTGTTTGTGTGTTATGACCTTGTTTTGAAGGTTGATAGTGGCGTTAGCAGATCTAATCCAATTATGCCATCGAAGGTGGACAATGTTGGGACGCACCGCTAAAAAATTAACGCTATCGGTGCAGTAGTCATCCTCATTATCATCTAACTCTCCAACGGCTGCATCTACGGCCTTCTCGTACTCCCCATCTTCTTGACGTAAGCTTTCTTGTGATAGATGATTAATCCTCTGTCTCCTTTGATCGGAATTCCTATCAGGGGTGTTTACCCTCTTGAGGCTAGGGTGGCCCCCATTTTGCCCAAAACGTGAAGAATTGTTTGACTGTTTTTGCAAATTAGTAGGCTGTCGAAATTTAGAAGATGATGGGTCAACTTCAATTTTTATACCATACACCCATAGGGTGAAATGGTATATTAAAGTCGCCAAAATGTATGTAACAGGCAGAAGGAAGCTTTTCCGACCCCATAAAGTATATATATTCTTGATCAGCATCAACAGCCGAGACGATCTAGCCATGTCAGTCTGTCCGTCCGTCCGTCCGTCCGTCCGTCTGTATGAACACCTAGATCTCGGAGACTATAAGAGAGCTAGAGCCACCAAATTTGGTATGTAGACTCGTGTCATCTGTACGCTTATCGAGTTTGTTTCAAATGTTTGCCACGCCCCCTACCGCCCCCGCAAATGATATAAAACCGATTTTCTTAAACACCATAGCAACTAGAAACAAAATTTGGTATGTATATTTGTTTAGTAAACGCGCACATTTTGTATTTATAAAAATTTTGCCACGCCCCCTACCGCCCCCGCAAATCAAATAAAACCGACTTTCTCAAAACCTATTTTAGCTAGAGACACCATAGTTGGTATAAATATTTGCTGTTAAATGAAGAGCACAAAATTTTAATTCTTTTTTATATTTGCAGACCTCTCAAATAGCTGTAGACAACTGTTGCGCTCTTGTAGAGAGCCACAATCTAGATAAGAAAAAACAAAACCAAGGTTTTGAGCATTTTAATGGGTACGTACAAGAGGTCTGCATGAATGTGTTCATTTCCAACATCATAGTACTGTACAGTAGTTAAGTGTTCTTAAAAATACTGTACTTATTCTCTGCTGTACAGTATATTCGAGTAGCTATAAGAACCGAGTACAGTCAAAATACTGTACTCACTTAGAGTGAGTGACAGTAATAAATGTAGTTTTTGTAAGTGAGTTCAGTATATGTCACTTTTTTTCATGTTGTACACCACTGGAACAGTGAATATATTTTGTCATTCATCTGTACAGATGAGTATAATATTTTGAACAACGAAGACATGGCTGCCAAGGAAAATGACGCAAACGCAATAAATGCGAACGTAAGCGTAAGTTTTTGCTAAAATAAAATTATTATAAATAATTTATTAATGTTAAATTACAAAGAAATTTGTTAAATTAATAAATAATTGTGTTCGTCTCGTCTTTGTAATTGTCTTTTGCAAGGTTATAAATGTATGTGTGAAGTCGCAAAGTCTTACGTATAACTGTGTTTGTCTGTATGCATGTATTTATGTATATATCGCCATTATTTCGCTTCAAGTGTTTTATCATAAATGTAAATATTCAACCAGTACTCATCGTTGGACAGTTCAAATGCAGGAACTCATTTTAAACAGTACGCCGCCAATATCAAATTAAAATTATTGGCGAACGAACTTAAGCCATCGCTTAAAAGAGGTCGAAGCTAAGTTTGGGACAACTTTTCTCGAATAATGGACGAAAACGGCCTAGAAAACCCTGACGTAGTAGTGTGTAATACATGCAAAAATGTGTATAAATTCGAAAAAAGCACATCGAATTTAGTAACGCACAAATGCTGCATAATGGCAAATAGTCGTAAACGCAACCATCGTGAAGTTGTTGTAGATGCATAATCAAAAAAGTTGTGCACTAAGCTAGCAACTGAATGGACAATAAAGAATGGGCGATCCTTTAATATTATTGCGGACCCAGGACTAAAAAACATAGCCCAGTTTTTTATATCTGTTTGTGCGAACTTCGGGGAAAATGTTAATGTTGAATCATTATTGCCGCATTCCACTATCATCTCACGGAACATCGAAGCCCTCTACGAATATCATTTTAATGATAAAAAAAAAGTAGTTGATCATACGAAACTTGGATATAGCATAACGTCGAATATATGGGCAGACGACTTCTTCAAAGTATCATATATATCGTTGACGATTCATTATGTCGCAGAAGGAACCCTAAACAGCCGCCTGCTTGCAGTAAAATCAATGCAAGGAGGATCCTGTACCGGTAAGATTTATAACATTTTATTTATTATTGAAAATGAATTTTATAACCCTATTGTTTTTAGGTGACAGAATTAAAAACAAAATTGAAAATATTTTACGTGAATTTGGGTGTGATTTGCAAATGGATGAATTAATAATAGTCACCGACCGAGGCGCTAACATGAAGGCTGCATTTAGGGGGCTAAACACGTTGAACTGTGTAAACCATTTGATGCACAATGTTTTTGGTAAAGCTGTGGATGAGGGGCCAGAATTGGAGAAGACAGTGGATCGCTGCAGCAAACTTGTGAAGTATTTTAAAAAGTCAGGTCAAAATTTCTTTTTAAAAAGTACCTTAAAGAGCTACTGTCCAACACGTTGGAATACGATATTCCACCTATTCAAATCAATTGAGTTGAACTGGATGGAAATATACAACATATTAATTGAGAAGAATGAAATAAGTAGGATTCAAAATATGAATTTAAGCGATGTAAGCGCATTGGCTAAACTTCTGGCTCCTTTCGGTGCGTGTTCAAAGAAGCTTGAGGGGAGCAACTATCCAAGGTTGCACCTAGTCATACCACACATCAATAATTTTAAAAAATTTAACACCTAGTGATAACGATGTGGAAATGATGGAAAAATGCAAGCGTCAAATTTAGTAAAAATAGTTCAAAGTAATCTAAACAAGTTTCATAATATTGCTCTTTTTTTATTTCCGCCGACAAATAAATTGTCACAATTTATTGAATTGGAGAAGGAAAAGACTATCGAAGACCTTGAAGCAGTTATGATAGATATTCAGCTTAGAACTCAAACTGAAGAAAGTAAGAACATTATTCCATCCAGCCAAGAAATAGATGATATTTTCGCCGATTATGTACAACCCATCCACAATAATAATATTCAATCTATTAAAAGTAATGAAATTCGAACATATCAAAATGTAAATATTCCATACTTTGATGTTCTGAGTTGGTGGAAAAACAACAATCAGCAATTTCCCTTACTTTTTAAGGTTGCTTGCAAGTTATTAGCCGTTCCTGCGAGCAGTGCAGCATCAGAAAGAGCTTACTCAAAAACCGTATTCATTACAAACGCTGTAAAATCGCAACCACAGATGATAAGGTGAATAAGATTATGTTCTTGCACTCAAATGTTGAAGTTTTATATAATGAGTTATTTTCTGAAATAAATTTGTTATATTAAATGTTATATTGGCTAACTTTTATTGCATATGACATTCTGATTTTTTATTTATATTCTTTATTTTATATATTTTTTTTATTTTTTTAAGCAAATAATCTTAACTGACTGTACAGTAAGTGAACTGTACACTAATATAGTGCACAGTAAAAGTGCTGTACAGCAATTTTAGTGTACTCATTAACTGCTGTACAACATGGAAGTGAGTGTGAAGTCTAGCTGTCAATCAAAAAAATTTTAAAATTGTACAGAAAAAAGGTGTACACGTTTTTACAATTAATGATTCATTTGCCGTTTTGGATGCATTCATGCAGACGCAGAGGTAGATGTCTAGTACGTACAATTATAACATAGGTCGACATGATTTTTGGTTACGTTAATTTGGGAGGTGTCCCTAACTAATTCGGATACGCTGATTCTGTGTGCATACAAGGTTTTTGGATTTGGGGTTGGAAAAAAGGCACCCAAAAGTATACTATACAAACCTACAATTCTTTTTTTACGTTTTTAACAAATTTTAGAACATTTTATTTAAGAAAAACATTTTTACTCAATTTAAAAATAAAATGGGCAGTCATTTTAACATAATGTAACATTTATCGTTGCAATTTAAACAATTTAATAAACATAACTTATTCCTGATACAAATTTCCATATAAAATTAAACGTACATACATACATGTATTTCAAAATCATGAGTATGTAGGTACTACGTAGTAACTATACAAAAAATTAAGATTTAAAAAAGCTTGTCATTTTTGATCGTTTCACGTTCCTTTCATTTATTTCCTCTATTGAGTTATTTAAGCTTATTAAGTGATCAAAAACATAATCCGGAACACACCCTGAAATAATGTCTTGTTTTTGTAAAATTGATAGTGTTTTATGAGAAAGTTTGCTTGACATTTTGATAATCTTTACGACATACAGGCGCCAGTTTATTACGATATATTGAGGTTTTCGATTTAGCGGGGTACGAGTTATTGGAATTATACAAGGTGGCGCAAAAGAAGTCATCCGGGCCAAAAGAAGCCATCTGATGTTTGTTTGACTCTCATTTTTTTCTAAATAAAAAAACTTTGATTCTGTTTTTACAATATGTTTATTTGACCAACACTTTTTCATGACTTCGAAAATGTCGGCCTGTGTAATTGATAGCAATACAGTTACCTTTGATATTATTGGGTGTGCTACAGAATTCACTTCAGCGGCAATTTTAGTGAAAGCTGAAATTTAGGTGGCCCAGACTAACATTTTGAGCGATTTGGAATCCGCTCATCGATGTGCCAGCTAAGTGGTCTCTTGCAGGGAAATTACAAAATACAGTTACTGGTGATTCTGCATGAAAATAATAAAAGGTTTTATGTAACTATTTCATTAATTTTGTGTTTTACCAAATCACTAGAAATTTTTATTAGGCATAAATCCACTGGCAACAAAATGTTTGACACATAGTCCAGTTGGAAAAGTGGAACCAAAATTATTGTGTTATTAAAGTAAATGGTTTTATCCATAAATAAAAGCATTGTGAATTTAGTGACGCTTTTAGTTTTTTAATAAATCGCGTAGTATTAGTGGAAGTAAAAACAACTATCTCTGAAGTGGCAACATTCATCTGCAAACGTCAAACATTTAATATTGTTATCGTGAATCCAAAATGTTGGCGCTCTATTTAAAATTCAATTTAGTTTCCTTAAAACAATAACTAATTTGAATTTCTTGAAACTCATGGTAATTCAATAAAAAAACAAATTTTGAAATCATTTTTTTATGTCTCAAATTAATGGAGCTTTATAAAAAAATAAAAATACTTGGAAAATTTATTTTTACATAATGACAACCCTACCAAAACCAACCAATTCCGTGCGGAATTGAAACTGACAGTGATTTCAGTAGCACAACTATATAATTCATTTTATTTCTATTCATATCTCCAATTTCCTTATTCCAGAAGCAGTTTAAAACACTTCCCCAGGGCAGCCACCGGAAGTTGCGCTTTAGAATGCGATGGCCTGAGCCAAAAATACGGCCAACAAAACCAAAACCAGAAAATTGAGGCAGCAGCTGCCAAAGTAGCTTAATAAAGAATAAATAAAATTAATTAAACTTCAAATTCAAATCCCTTGGACAATAAAGCAGTATTGTCCCTCCAGTCCCTTGGACAATCAAGCGATATTGTCTCTCTAGTCCCTGGGACAACCTAGCGACAAATTTCCCTCCAGTCACCGGCGACCGGAGCGAAAAATGTGACAGTCCCTCTGATCGCTGTGGTCGCCGGCGACTGGAGGGACAATTGTCGTCCAATGGTCTTGCGACGCAATGCTTGGTTTTTGCGACACAATTTTCGGCAAGATATTTGGACATTTGTCTTAGCGACTGAAGCGGCAATTGACACTAGGTTGTCGTTCTGGTTTTGAAAGATAGGACATGCAATGTTAAATGTCGCTGCTATTTTAATGGAGGTTTCGATAGATTGTCCCCGGAAATCGACATGTCTCCGCGGAATCCACGGCGATAAGTTCTGAAGGCACGTTGACGTCTGTGTGTGTTTGCGTGTGCTCGGCTGCTTTGTTGATTTTGGCAATGACGTGGTAGGCTGCTGGCAGCGCTGCCGGCAACGTTTGAGCGAAGCCGATTTAGATTGACTGTATGAGCCGATAGAACCGATATACATTTCATAGGTGATCCTCCAACTCCTTCACCTATTTCTCGTATTGCACTATATGAAATAGTGGTCCAATCCGGTTTATACTTGGTTTCACCCTGGTAATTTATAGCTTATATACCAAGTTTAAACCTAATAGCTCTCAAATTGATGGACGGACGGACAGACGGACAAGGCTATATTTACTTAGCTTCTCAAGCTCATCAAGAATATATATAATTTAATAGGCGAACACGCATCTTCTCTTAATCTAGTCTAGAGGAGTGTTAAGTTTAAAATCAATTATTATACCTTGTCATCATCGGCAATGGCAGAAATTTCTTCCCATAAATTTTTCATGAGCTTTTTATATTCGTCTAAACGCATAGAACTGCAATCTCCTTTTCCCTCAACAACACATGCTCTAACCGCCATACATAAAAAGTCATTTTGATCCAAAAATCCATTGTTATCAATATCTGAAACAAGAAACAATAGAAAATGTTATTGATGGAAATCACTGGTTTCGACCAATCTCTCTCAATCAAATTTTATAATAATAGGTTTACAAAACAGACAAATAATAAAAAAAACTGATTTAAAATCTTATACATTATTAAGATTTATTGACCTGAAGCCGGCTGAAACCCAGTTTTGATTAAATTCAATAAGGTCGAAATCTAGACAAATACCAAAAACAGAAGTTTTTACACTTGCTGTAATATAGTACAATATACTATTACAAAAATATTTGGGCGCGACGGTTAGTTGGTTTAGGCGAAACCCTTTACACTAATACTGATGGCGCCCAATGGTATGCACATAAAAAAGGCGGAATCTGCAGTTGTAAGCTTTGCCGTTCTTTTCTCGCTTCATGTAGTTTGAATTCCCAACTACTTCTAGCGTTGAATATATGGTATGGCCATTACAACTGTGGATTCTTTAGCGAAGTCTGCTGATGACAGAACTTGGTGGTTCTTGAAATAGCTATACAGACAACCTGCTCACCTTTTGTGCTGCCTATGATTTAAAATCTTATAAATTATTAAGATTTATTGACCTGAAACCCAGTATAAATTTAAATCTTCATGGCAAGTTTATTTCCTCTTTTGATTGATCATTTTTATATAACTGTTGTGGTATTTTAGAGTTGATTTTGTCTACTCTGCTCTTAATTCTCTGATCGATAAATGAATTGCTTTTGAAAATGTTCTACTGTTTCCTGTAAGCCGGTCTGGGTTACTCGTAATTTATATAATCTTTATAATACTAAATCTAGGTATTTTAAAAGGATTAAAAAACGGGTTCATGTTTTGCCTATATGAATTACTGTGTAGAGTGATTCTAATTTAGCCTATTGAATACTTAACGAATTTAATTTTGTGAATTCTAAACGGCGCACAGTGGGGCCTTTAAACATTTTACATTGCAAAAATCAAAGCTTCTAAACCAAAAAAACGATTTAAAAAAGCGTATGAAAAAGAATTCTCCAAGCTTCAAAATGAATGTGTTTGATCAAATTCGGAATTAAAATAGTCAAGTTATGCATATAAACGTTTTTCCATATGGCCGAAAGTGGCCGTTGGCTGGTGGGGCGCTAGGGTGCTCGTATGCTTGAGTGAGCGAAATACTAAGTTATGCTTGTAAAAAGCATGTGAACAGTTTTTTTTTAAATACGAAAATGCATTGGTTATTATAAATTTAAAATATTTGTTTTACTGGTGTATGGTCGCAGAGCTTGGACTGCGGCTTATCAAATACCACTGCACCTTTTCTTTTTTTTCTTTAGTTGCAGACTGTGCTATGTGCTGTCATTTGCCGTTGGTTTAATCGCAAATTTTTCTAAGACGCCTATCACTTTGGTATCTATTTGAATATTTATTCGCTTATTTCTTTCTTCTTTAATTGACCAAAAGTATTAAACAAAGGTTTCACTTACATACAAATTTTTCATCTCTTGTTTTCTAACTATCGCTGTTTGCTGTCATTTGCCGGAGAAGAGTTCTCGATCACCGGTCATTCCATTGCTGGTAGCTAAGGCGCTGAATGTTGACGCCCCTCGTTTCCCTCTCCACTGCCCAGACTGTCCGTTTGGAGTTACAATTGGGTTTTTTAATAACTGCCTGGTTTTCACTCGTGGCTGCGAGCTCTGCTGTTAGCTATTTAATTTGGCCTCTGCTTTTCTTTATTGCGATTGGTCTTTAGAAAGACCGTTTGAGTGCTACTGCTTTGATTGCGCAGCACAGTGTCTTCGATGGCTTTTGTTCTGCTTAATTAACTAAATGCATTGTGCTTAGTTATTTTATTATTGCTTGTCTATTCGACTTTTAAAGAGGTCGTTTTGATATTTTTTTGTTCATGAACTGGATAGTAAACTGGTACAGTGAGTTCCCCTTTTAGTTGGGCGACAGTTATAATAAGTCTTGGTTGAGTTTCTTGATTTAATTATTATCCGCGCGATCGCGTCGGATTGATTGCCAAATTACAACTGACTTACGACTATTCTTATTCTAATGATTATCCCGACCTTCGACGCATTGCCGAACGATGAAAAAAAATGCTCTCTTGCATTCAGTGCAAGTGTCGCTATTCACGAACGCCGGCTTAGAATTCCGTCGTCTAAGCGCATTGTCAACATTACCGCTACATAAATAATGCTGAATGCTAGAGTTGACCGATTGCAGATTCTGAGAGTTGTTAACTTACATACTACGAGAGACTACATACCAAATTTGGTAGCTCTAGCTCTTATAGTCTCCGAGATCTGCGTGTTCATACAGACGGACGGGCGGACGAACAGACGGACATGGCTAGATCGTCTCGGCTGTTGATGCTGATCAAGAATATATATACTTTATGAGGTCGGAAAAGCTTCCTTCTGCCTGTTACATACATTTTGGCGACTTTAATATACCATTTCACCCTATGGGTGTATGGTATAAATATATACCTACAATATATATATGTACATAGATATAAGAAAACCATGTATCTAGGATGAGTTGAGCCTACAATAAAACGATTCTGAATTGAACAACGAAAATTAAAGTAAGTGTTGTCCTACTTTTATTATATTTTAGTAGAAAGTAATGCAATCGGAGCTAGACTGAGATTTTTTGGTATCCTAATTTATTATTCGGCCTGTTGATAAAGTAATGGTATCGGAGCTAGACTGAGATTTTTTGGTATCCTAATTTATTATACGGCCTGTTAATAATTATATTATAAACAATGCAACCACTCCATTTTAATTTTTTAAAGTATTTAAGATTTCGTGACAACGGTGAGAAATTGAGGCGAGCAAAATAATAGTAGCACATATTTTGAAGAGCTAAAAACTTGAAAGTGTGGAATTTTATTCCAGCGAAATAGTTTAAAAATAAAGACCAAGTTAATATCAGCATATTAATATTTAGTGGTATGTCCATTTTTTCGGCTGGTGGCCTGTACTCCTTGTTTTTCAATGGACGAACATACTGCCTAGATCGCCTCCCTCCAAACATCACAATTTTGGACTCATCTGAGCACAGTATGTTACGCCATTTCTCCACAGACCCATTTAGGTGGAATTTTGATTATTCAATACGTTTATTAATGTTCTTCTGTGAGAAAAGCGGAACTTTCCGAGGGCTGCGAGCCTTCAAGTTATTTTCAGTTAACTCTCGCCGTACTGTCTAAACACTGGCCGACACTTCAAGCTCTATCTGTATCTCCACAGCAGATGCAAACGGACGAAGCCTCGAGGCTCGCACTATTCTTTTTTCTTATTTGGGAGAGATTTTGAGCTTTCTGCCACATCATTCTAATATTTTTTCACCTTTCAATGAATTGGAGAGCACTTCAAATTATCTCGGACTTCTCTGTAAGTTTTACCCTCAGCTATAAGATTTCTGATATGAATCCTTTTCTAAAAAGACATGTGCTAATCCCGGCAAATTTGGCAAGTAAGCTTAAAAATGAAGTAGCAAATAAGTTAAGTCACCAAGTGAGGGTACAATGTAATGGACAAGTGTTAGACATTGCTGATAACGGTACTTAGCAGTGTTGATCAGATCAGAATATTATCTTGCAAGTTATAATAATAAATATAGGCGAATTTATTTTTTTGCTCGCAACTGCATGTATGCTAGTAGACCTGTAATATTAGTATTATGTTAGTATTAGTGGAACATAGAATTGAGAAACAATCATAATGTTTCTTACCTGCGACAGAATTTCATTTTTGATTGTGATCGTGATACGAATCGATACCACAAACCCTAACATTTTTAAAAGGAATTTGAACGGTCCACAAGGATCCGCCCATTTTGCAGTCCATTTGCCGGAGAATTTTTTGAACAATCGATCTATTCTTAGCTTCATTAAACAAAACTCTGGCATTTATAACCTGTAATTAAAACACAAAAATTGCTTTAATTAAAAAAAAAATAACAAAGACATACATACATACATGTATGTATGCATATGTATGCATATTCAAAAACCCATCAACAATGATTAGAGTGTAATGAGAAGTTTTACTGAAAGAATTATTAAAGACGCTAACTTCTACTCTATCAAAGTTTATATTCCCTGCAGCCTCTGGCCTTAATATTTTTATATGTTCCAAACACGTTTTCTGTATCTCAACGCACAAAATGGCTTCAAAATAGCTGACAATACCTCACCGAGCAAACGTCGTTATCGAAACAGGATCGGCTGGCAAATGCAATTTTTTATTTCTCGTCTGAAAAAATAGGTAGGAATTAAAAATAAACCAACAAGGAAAAAATAGAAAGGCAACAAGAGACTAAGCAGAGATTAAACTAGTATTTTTGTTTGAATTCACCACTTAGAAGCTCGTCGCAAAAAATTAGTAAGGTTTATTGCACCCTTGCAGCAAAAAGGATAAATTAATATTGGTGTGTGCAACACATAGAAGGAAGCATTTCTAACCATATTAAGTATGTATATTCTTAATCAGAACGAAGAGACGAGTTCATAAAGCCATGCCCATGCCATGTGTTTTAGTCGAAGAATGGTCACTTTTCTCAATAAACTATTTTTAATCGTCTTAAAGATTTCCTTATAGTTAAAAGTGACTTCAACTTGCCTAATATTTCTTGGCTTGTTGATAATAATCTATCTTTCCTAATTCCTTCATCTCAACATGTTTTTCTTGATTGCCTACTTGAATGTCCGCTATATCAGTTGAATTCTTTCCTTAACTCTTCTAAAAGAATCCTTGATCTTGTTTTTGTCTCTGATCCCACTGTTAGTGCTGTATCCCGAACCAGGCCCCTAGTAAAAAGTGTCAAACTGATGTTATTTATACTGACTTTAGTAAGGCTTTCGATACGGTTGATCATTGTATGCTTCTCGCGAAACTTAACATCATGGGTTTTTCCCCGAAACTGTTGTCTTGGTTAAAGTCGTATCTTATTGGCAGAACCCAAAAGGTGTCTTTTTGTTCCTCAATATCTAAAACTATTCAAGTTACGTCAGGTGTACCCCAAGGCAGTCATCTGGGCCCACTGTTATTTACCCTGTTTATAAATGATTTACCCTTGGCCTTGGTTCACTCACGCGTGCTCATGTTTGCGGATGACGTCAAGATTTGTTATTCCTATAATGATCCTTCTTTCCAACAGTACTTGCAATCTGATCTCGATGCGTTCTGTGATTGGTGCCACGTTAATAAATTACACCTTAATGCCTCCAAGTGTTCTTTTATGACTTTCAGTCGTTTGTCTCCGTTCCTAGCTCATTACTCTATTAAGTCTGTTCTGTTAGATTGTGTACCATCCTTCAAAGACTTAGGCGTTATGTTTGACCCAAAACTTTCATTTAATGTTCATATTTCTTCAATTGTCAATAGAGCATGCAGCCTTCTTGGCTTTATTAAACGTTGGGCCAAAGAATTTGATGACCCCTACGTAACAAAGGTTTTATCACTTCATTTGTTCGCCCTACTCTAGAATATTGCTCGCCAGTATGGTACCCTCAATATGATGTTCACCAGCGTAGTATTGAATCGGTTCAGAAGCAATTCCTCAAGTTCGCGTTACGCGGTCTTAATTGGGAACCGAGTCTTCGCCTACCTTCTTATTCTGACAGACTTCTTATTAATCTTCCTTCACTTTACAACCGTAGGCTCGTTTTTGGCATTCTCTTTCTCCATAAACTAGTCAACGGCGAAGTCATTTCTACTAATTTACTAGATACGCTATATTTTTGTGTTCCCTCACGTCGGACCAGAAACTTTTTTCCTATTTACCTTAGTAGATGTCTGCCTAACTATATATAGTACTACTACTATAACAATTAATTACTATCTGTCTTTAGCTTAAGCTTTTTCGTCGACTGCTGTGTTAGTTGACGTAAATAAATAAATAAATAAATAAATAATATCGGTCTCAATAAATTAATATTTGTCAACTTAATATACATACCTATTTATGACTGTCAAATTTCATAAAAATCGGATAACTATATTATACAGCTGCACAACAGATAAAGACTAAAATAATATGTACATCCAAATATGCGGTGCAGCGCAGGCAGCAAAAATGAATGTAAAATAAAAATGAAATTCGAAGAACTGAGCAAAAATAAAAAAAATATAGACATACAGCGGTGTTTTTATAAGTTTATTTTTTACAAGATATATTACTGCTAAACGCGAACTTTACTCTTTTGTTTGTTATTCCGCTATTCCCGAAATTTCTTTATCTTCGCACTTCCCGCAAACTTCTTCGCATTTCTTTCTTTGTTTACATCTAGCAGTGACCGGCACACATGTGCACACAAAATATTGATTACAACTACAGCTTAGGTTCCATCTGTCCGATTTTATTCAATATAGGTACTTCAAACTTCGTAATCGAGTTTTTTGTTTGATCGGCTTCGCGATTAAAGTTAAATTGAATTTTTTAATACAACATATGCCGAGTCTTTCGTCTGTCTCTTTATGTGTTAATAATTTTAATTCTGCGTTCAAATTTGGTTTGTAGCCCTGTGTAGTGCAGGCAGATCAAGTTTATTTTAAAAGTTTGCCCCGCCATTTTCCACGCTGTGGGCTATAGGAGCAAAGTTGGGCGGTGGCGGCGCTAGACTACTCCAGTGCTTGTAAGAGTAAGCAAGGTAGTCAGATTTTTAAAAACATAAATACATTGCTTATTATACCCAAGTAACAAGAAACTTGGTAGGGTATAAGTATACTTATAAGTATAATGGTGTCGTGTTGAACCCTACCAAGTTTCTTATAAGTATAAGTATACTTATACCCTACCAAGTTTCTTGTTGCTCCTCTTTTACCAAGTAAGTCTTCATGGCCGAAGTTTCGAAATGACGTAATACATGTAGTAATTTTTTTATTTTATGAATTTAGCTATTTTTTTGTGTTTGCATACAACTTTCATTTACTACATGTTTATTTTTATTTAAACATATATTTTTTTGATAATGAAAATGTTCTGTTGGACGCATATATGTATACGTTGTAGCGTCACTAATATTATTATCGTTTGATATTGCTTTAGCTCAGCGAGTTTCGATCGCACTCAGATCCCAAATACAACTAACTTTTGTCAGTCCCTTATTCTTTGTGCCTACCATCGAACCACACTCGGCGACAGATTCTGTAGTTGTCGGCTTGCTAAAACGGGACTTTTCCAAACTACAAAATATAAGCGACCAATAGCAAAGCATATAAAAGATGATGCAACATCGGCATCTTCCTATTATGAGTCTTAGAATAATTATGAGTCTTAGAAAAATACTCGAAGTCGTACCAATACGCACCTATTGCTCCTCTCACACATATATCCAGCACGCGCGTTTCTTATTAGTACTTATTAATTTTTGTCATAAAGTAAATTTCTATAAGCCTTGGCTTTTTCTAACATAACTTTAGCTCTTTTGTAGGCTATTTCTAATCGAAACTTTATTTTCTTAGAATAGTCATCTAAATTATAAATAGGATCTACTTTATCAATGTTATTAAAATCTATGAACTGCTTTGGTAATCAAATACGAGTTCGTATGGACAATACTCATGCGTTGCTAATGGTGTCGTGTTGAAACAATAAGTGAAATATTGAATCCAAACTTCCTAATCAGTTTTGTCTGCAGAGATATGTATTTGAACGAATGTATTTGTTAAATGTTCGATGACTTCCTTCTATTGTCCCTAATGTTTGGTGGACCTATGCAGTAGAGGTGAGATTCCTGATCTTGATGTACTTGCATAAATATGTTATTATCTTGTTTTTATACTCTGTTCCCATGTCCGAAATGAACGCCTTCATTAGACCGTACTTGAGTATAAAGTCTTCAAATATTGCATTTGCGACATTGTTTGCAGTTTTACTTTTGATTGGGATGGCTATTTGGTTCTTGTTTAGCGTTTTTCTTATGCCACTATGACCTCCTTGAATTGGATCATCATAAGTAGACAATAAATTTTGGATCTCTTTTTCATCTCTTATATATACAGCCGATCGCAGCGCGTGGGGAACGCTGAGTATGCACTTTGCAGATCTCATAACTAAAGTTAAAGCAAGTGTTATCTGTGAATTTAAAACAGTTGTTATCAACAATCCTATTATAGTGTTTTGATTAGATTTAATGAATCTAGCAAAACTTTGCAGATTTTCGACCTATCAAACTGTGTTATTAGAGATGATGGGAGCTTTCAAAACGCATTTAACGTTTGTTCGTTGACCATTGTTGGTGTTTGTAGAGGATTTGGTGTACGGTATCTATTTCTTAAGCTGGTTGTTTATTTTCGAAGTCAGATTCTTTGCTCGTTTGTTCTGTTACATCTGAGCTAGATAGAGTTGGCTTCTTCCAGATACAACACCACTCTTTTATGGCTTTTTCGTTTCCGTCAAAGTCTACGTTAATCTTGAATTTGTCTTCAAATCATTCCCATTGTAACGCCAAGTTTGTAATTGCTTCGTTCTGATCTAATTTTAATACCTTTTTATAGCCTGTATCAATAACCTCTTCCATAATTTCGGATGTATTTGAAATCTATTTTCTCAAATTCATTTCTGTCTTTTACAGACCTCTAGCAACCTGCTCAACTTTGCATTTTGATTCTTGTAAGGTATTATGTATGCAGTGACGCAGTGCAGTACGTAACCGTTGTCAATTTATATTTTCTTAATTTTTTCTGCGCTGAATTTCTACACAAAATATGCAAATATTTTTGATCGCCTTGATCAATGTTAATCTGCCGATACATTTTATCAATATCTGCAGATGCTACGAACTGCCATTTTATTGAATATCTGTTTTTGAAGTCCCAGTTCAATCCACATTAATTAGACTTCTGTTATTCTTTGTTTTTGGGGAAGCTTGTACTGCTGCTTAGTGGGGAATCATTAGTTTTGACCAGATGGCATAAATCCAAATATTTTTCAATGATCTTTTCGCACTCTTCTTTAAGTTTTAGATTTTTCTGAAATATTTTCTCTAAGTTAAGAAACCGCGCAGTTGCTTGCGCTTTGAATCATCTAATCCTTTCTCTTGCTTAAATGTGATCGTTACTACATTTCTTCCTAAGACATTTTGTTAAAATTTTCTTAGATTTTGTTAGCTTCTATATCATCTTTTTCGTCTGCCGCCTTCTCCCAATAACGCTCCATAGCTGTAACGTCTATTGTTGTTGCTACTATAGACTTATCTCCCTTTGACTTGGTATATCCCGACAGGATCCAGCGAAATTGAGTATTTTGTCCTATCAAGCCATCTGTCATGGCAACTCATTTTTTAAGATATATGTATATACGTCTACCCCCATTATCATATCAACTCTACCAGGTTTATTAAAGGCGGCGTCAGCCAGCACGTAAGATTGCCATTTAGACACATCCACGTTTGCTAATTTTAATGGAAGAGTTTTCATTAATTACAGCAATACAATTGCTTCAACCTTAAGAAATTTACAAATTTACATTATACTTGGACGTTTTAGTTTTTGTTGAAGATAAGCCAGTTATTTCCGTTTGTGGTTTGATCTTGGGTAATTTTAAAATTTGAACGGCTTCTTCAGATGAGATAGTATTCTGTGAACCACTATAAATTAGGGCTCTAAGAGTTTTAACTTGTGTTAGGCCTGTGGCCAACAGTTTTTGTTGTGCCGTAAACACAAGTATTTACCCTCTCCTGTTTTTCTCCAAAATGGAGTAGAGAATGGTGCCCTTTGCTCCATAATGAACAGCACATTTCACTTAGTGCTTGAATGCTTCAAGCATCTTATGTATACATAGTTGCATTCTTTTTGGGGTGACTCGTTCTATTTTTAAGTAAAACGAACCAGCAAAGTTATTTTATGTATCACGATAACATTGGTTCTTCAAACCGGATCTGGATTCTGTTGGGGTAGGCAATTCTACTCAAGTTTAAGACGGAAAAACTAAAAGCAACACGCACCAAGTTAAATTCCTCACGCGGCTGTTTTCTCTTTCGGAGAATCCGCCTGAGAACTGCATAGCGGATGTGGTGGATACTATGAAGACCAGACTCCTCACCGTGTGGAAGGAGTTTGATCAATCCACTGATGATATGTTTGATTTTCAAGAATCGCAAGGGAACGTCGACTCCATGGGTGACTACGGAGACTATGAAATGAAGTACTTAACTACAAAAATGCATTTAAAGGAACTGGGAAGATTGGTTAACCCAGTAAAAATGGTTACTTTTTTTTTTTAGTAGTTAAGGTCGTGGATTCTAGTGAGGGTGTCAACGAAGTAGTATCGCAGATCGTAAACAAGCACTCCAACGGGAGTTTTATGAAAGCATGACAGAAAGTGGAGCTGCCTGTTCGGCGTAAGGGGGACAGGTCCAACTGCCTAAGTTACACATCAAGCCTTTTGGTGGCGACTATGTGGAGTTGCCAGCCTTTAAGGATTTATTCGAGAGTACCATTCACAACAGATGGATCTGAACAAAGCTCAGAAGTTTCAGTATCTCAATTCTTGTCTCTGTGATGAGAATGCAAATGAGTATTCTCCAGCCTTGAGGGGACATCTCCAACCATTAAGGTTTGTCTCAGAGAACGTTGCACAATCAAACGTTAATAAATCTACTCGTATACTGATTTCTACAGACTCAAGAGGGTGTCTTAAATGTGAGTCTAACTGTGACCAGTTCTTGGCCCTCTCCGTGGAGAGGCGCTAGTCATTTCCTAAGGAGAAACGTTTGTGTTTAAGTTGTCTAAGGCCTGACCATAATATTTCCAGATGTGAGTCAAATTATAGGTGCAAACATTGTCAGGACAAGCACCACACGCTGCTACATCGCCAAGCCGAAGAGAAGAGCATTAGTCCTACAGTAGCTATGATTGCCGAAACTAAGAAAGTAAAGGAAGTCCAATCTATTGAGTCACAGAGTTATTTAGCACGTTCTGTAGTACATCTATAGCCGCAAGGGAAACCAAGGAGTGTGTTGCCCATAGCTCTAGTTTTGGCATTAAATTCAAAGGGAACATACATCACTTGTCGTGTTCTGTTTGATAGTGGATCAGAGAGATCACTGGGCCTCTCACGCTCAGCATCTCGTTTACTTGTCTCAGTAATTTCGTCAATCAAGGCCGATACTAAAGAGGGGACAACACAGTACAGTTGAAATCAAGGTTCTCGAAGCATACACTAGATATTACAGCTCATGTTTTAGGTAAGATAACCACTCTTAAGACAAAGGATGAAGTCGACCCAGCCGTATTGAAAGTTTTCGATGAGTTAAAACTGGCTGATTCACCAAAAAAGCTGCGCTAAGCATGTGGAAATTTTATTGGGTAGCGACTACGTGTGGTCCGCATTCAATCTACACACTTTCGTGACTTAAATGGGAGGTATAGTGTTGAACTTTCATTTAAGAACTCGCATGTTGAATTTGCAGATACTCTTCAGGGAGCAGCATCACGATTTTATTCAGTAGAACGTCAACTTCAGAAAGATAAAAGGTTAAATGAAGAGTATACCATGAGCATATGAGCGCGAATACTTCGCTCTAGGACATATGCGCATTCTTGATGAGGTAGAGAAGACGAGTGCACCTAAAGAACACATGTTCTATATGCCTCACCACCAGGTGGATCGTGTAAAGATATGAGTGGCAGATCACTAAACGACGAGTTACTAGTGGTCCCAAGTATTCAGCATAACCTAATGGATGTGTGTTTACGCTTTCAAACTCACAAGTTTGTTTTTTGCGCAGACATAATTAAAATGTTAAGGCAAATATGGATTTCTGAAAACCACCGGAATTACCAACCAATTATATGGAGAGAAAACCCAACGGAAGAGCTGCACCATTACCAGCTGTGTACGGTATCCTATGGAACAGCCTGTGCACCGTTTTTAGCCGTACGTGTGTTATAACAACTTGCAATCAACCTAAAGTATAAATATCCAACAGCCGCCAAGATTCTATTGGAAGATTTCTATGTTGACGATGTCCTGACCGGAGCAACTACGGAAGACCAACTCATACGTTACAAAGATGAACTTATTCAACTATTAAGTCGAGCTCAGCTGGGGATTGAAAAATGGGTGTCCAATACCCAAAGAATCGGTCATTTAGAAAAGGCAGCATCGACAAGTGTGACTGGAGATGCCTCCTCCGTCAAGGTATTAGGAATACATTGGGAACCAAAGTCTGACATCTTCACATATGGTATAAGGTTGAGCGAATGCACAGAGAGTTCAAAAAGACAAGTGTTATCAGACGTATCACGCATTTTTGACCCGCTTGGTCTACTGGCGCCAGTCATCGTTCAATTCAAGATCCTTTTCCAAGAACTCTGGCTTCTTAACCTAGATTGGATATGTCGGCAACGAATAGAGTTACACGCCTTCTCAGACGCCACAATAAAAGCAGTGACAGTGAAGCAGGATGGCAGCATAGAGGTGTCACTGATTGTGGCAAAAACACGTGTCGCTCCACTTAAGAAAACAATCGCTCCCTCTGCTAAGTCGGCTGATCGCATTAATCAAGTTAGCTTGGAATGATCCAGAAATCATGGTGTGTGTTTGGTGCGATTCGACAATAGAACACATGCCAAAAGGCATGGCTGAACCATTTGCCAGTTAGTTTAAAGACGTTCATTGGCAATCGTACTGCCGAAATATTGGTAATAATACCAAAGGACTCGTGGCGCCATGTTAATACCAAGCAGAACCCCTCGGATTGCGCTTCCCGAGGAATGCTGGCTAAGGACATACTGCAGATTACTCTCTGGTGGAAGGGACCCGATTGGCTGGCTGAGAGACATCTTAACTTAGGTAAAGAAAATTAAAGACAAATCTCAAACTTTATTTCAGAAGACGAGTACCAAAAGGAGTTGAAAGCTACCGTATTAGTTACTCTCGCGAAAGCCATGACTGAGTCATCTCCACTGGAAAAACTTATTGGTCGTGTTTCTTCTTGGCCGAGACTTGTGCGCATCGTGGCATATATCTTACGAATTATTCGACACATAAAAAACCCCAGACCCAAACCAGACTCTCTCAGCGGCTAGGAACCTATGTTTGCAGCAAGCTCAAAACGAATGGCATGAAGAACAAATATCGCTACGAAACCAACCAACCAAATAAAACGGACAAACAATTAAAAATATGATTTACTACAGCTAAATACGAGCTAAATGTGCTAACATAGAGGTTTTCACAAGAGAAAGAGAGGCTTCTGATCTGATTACGGGATACAGGAGATTGTAATCGGAACATAGGACTCGAAAAGGTTCATGCAATTAATAGTTAGAACTACAGTGTTTTAAGGATAGAGGAATAAAATTTGTAGTAGGTCTACGGGGTACAGATAGGTTTAACTGGTTCAACAGCTCAGGAGAGTCTATTTCACCTATTAAAAGTTTATGAATAAAGATAGCACCAAGCATTACTCTACGATTAATTAAAGAAGGAAGATTGATTAAAAGAAGCCTACTGGAGTATGATGGCAAATTGACATTGCGATCCCAATTTAGACCTCGAAGAGCAAAAAGCAGAAATTGCTTTTGAACAGATTTAATTTTACTTTGGTGCGTCTCATATTGAGGTGACCATATGCAAGATCCGTACTCTAAGATAGGATGGATTAAAGAAGTATACAGAATTTTGGTTGTGTACGGATCGTCAAACTCTTTTGATCATCGTTTCACATACCCAAGAACATTCTTAGCTTTACTAACTGTAGCAGAAATATGAGGATTAAAAGTTTATTTATGGTCCATAAGAACACCTAAGTCATTGATAATATTTAACCGTTTCTAAGGCAGTGTCTTTAAGATAATAAGTTGCTAAGAATGGAGTGCATCTATAAAAAGGCATAACTTTACATTTAGAGCCGTTAAGGTTTAATAGGTTGGTTTCACACCAACTCTGAAGATCATTAAGATCCGATTGAAGTAGGCAAGAAGACGATATGTCTTTAAAACTGAGGTAAAGCTTGACATCATCCGCGTACTTTAGCACCCGAGAATGTGACACTACCAATGGAAGATCATTTATAAAAAGAGTGCATACCAATGGACCCAAATGACTACCCTGAGATACTCCAGAGGTCACTTGGATGGTCTTAGAAAATGAAGACTTAAAGAGGACCTTTTGTGTACGATTAGAAAGATATTGAAGAATCCAATCTAGCAAAAGGCTGGGGATGCCAAGTGCGTATAACTTATATAAAAGCAGAGTAAGATTAACGGAGTCAAAGGCCTTACTGAAGTCAGTATAAATGACGTTAGTTTGGACGGCAGTCTTGAACCCTTTGATTGAGTGAGATGTAAATTCTAATAGGTTAGTAGTTGTCGATCTACGGTTTTTAAACCCATGTTGGGATGACGAAATGATTGAGCTACACCCAGGAGTTTCGGCACACTTTGTCATCGTTCGTCAACGTTTCTGAATAATGGGAGCCAGAAATCTGATTCGTAAAGTTACTCACAACTGTCTAAGGTGCTTTAGACAGTGAGCACATGGCCGCACTATGGCAGTGAGGGTTCGGCAAGCATTTCCATTCGAAAATACAGGCTATGATTATGCTGGCCCAATCATGATTACGACACACCAAGAAAGGAACGCTCGAAAAGAAAAAGGATACATATGTCTCTTCGTAAGCATGGCAATCTCAGCTTTACATTTGGAGTTGGCAATTAACCTTAGCACTGGTATTTTTTGGCTGCTCTAAGACGTTTCATTTCGCGGCGAGGCAAATGTGTGACGATGTTCAGCGACAATGGATGGAATTTCGAGGGAGCCAAAAGATGTCTTAACGAAATGAAACAATTAGTCTAATTTCAGCTGCACAATGACAAGATAGAAGAGGCGTTATCGATCGAAGGCATGAACTGGAAGTTCATACCGCCACATGCACCTCACTGGGGAGGCAAATGGGAATCGGCTGTGCGCACTGTGAAGCTTCATTTACTCCGAATAATCGGCAACGCCGTTCTTACATTCGAACAGCTGCATACGTTGTTAACACAGGTGGAAGCGGTGATCAACTTACGACCTCTTTGTGCCACTTCCGATACAGACGTTGGATATCTTTCGCCCGCTCACATGCTGATCGGTTGTCCTTACACCACAGTGCCAGATGGAGATTTGGACCAAGTTCCTGCAAACCGATTGGATTACTGGCAGCAATCTCAGGCCATGTTGCAAGGCTTTTAGAAAAGGTGGCATCTTGAGTACCTTACGTCGTGGCAGCAGAGGCCAAAATGGTTAATAAAATCGGCAAACCTGAATCCTAATGACCTCGTATTAGTGAAGGACTCTCATACTCCCCGCGGCATGGATCCTGGCACGCATCATGGAGACGCTTTCTGGCCCAGATGGTCTAATACGTGCCCTAAGATAAAGATAGCTACAGGAGAGATGACCTGTCCCATAATCCAGGTGGCTCCCCTGCCTTTTTCAGAAACCTTGTTTCAGGGCCCGACGGTATGTTGAGGAACGCTTGCTGAATTTCCAATTGCTTAATTCAAATTTGAACGTAAACGATCTTTTGAATTTCATTATTTTGGTCTTTACGTTGCATGGTCACACGTTTTTTTGGCTGATGCAATATCAAGCGTCTGGTGAAATAAGAGAGTATGTTGAGTTCAGTTAATTGCTTATTGGCCAAAAGAAAATTTCACAAGGAGTGAAATAAATTCAATTTTTAAGTAAAACAAATCAGCAAAGTTATTTTATGTATCACCAGTAGTGGTTTTTTCCCCTCCTTTCTCTCTGTCGAATTTTCGAAGTATGAATTATGCAAATAATATGTCAACCTCATCGGACAAATTTATCTTAATTTTAATTAGGTATAAGTATAAGTCTTATTAATTAAATCAATCACTCCCTTTACACTTTCGGCTGATCCGACTTAATTGCTCGGAAAATACCATCCGATTATTTTCATACCGCCTAGTTAATAGTTCCCAAGCAGCACTATAATCCTTCTTGCTTCGCTTTTTAACGCGGATTTTAAATAATTGAATTCAAGAGTAAGACTTAGTCCTCTCTTTTTTTGATTAACACCCCAACTGATTCCACAAACAGGTCCCATTCTCTAGGCTCTCCAGAAAATGTGGGTATTTGAATTTTCGACAACATCGGTAGTCCGCCTCTACGGTAACATTCTCATCCTTACAGTTTTCCTTATTGTTCATTTTCATTTCCAACACTTACAATGAATTTCGCACATCAAATTTTAAATCATCCATAGTAGTCTTAAATTTTGCATCATTTGTTAATACCTGACACCTTGTCTCATAAATAATTTATTTTATTAATATTTCTTATCCATGTCCTATTGCCTGTTGATTTGAAGACTACTACCTCTAAATATTTCTGGAGCTGAAGGACTCTATTCTCATTACTGGAGTTCGCATTTCCCCGCTATTCTCCATTGCTATCATCAACCAAACCTGACATATTCGCTTCTGCCTCAATGCACACCGCCCAACAAGTGCCTGATTTTTTGCCTCTCCTATGGGTATAATTTGGGCAACTATCTTTAACACATATTTGTGTACCTTCCCTTTGTAATACTAATGATCGAAAGTCCCATACTGGAGCAATTTATTATGATTAAGTATGGATATGTATCCATTGCTTTATTATCTCTTTTACTTCCTGTAAAACCTTGCTAGTTACAATTATAGCGTCTAATGCTTCTAACTGCCTTAACCTTGATCCGTAACAATTTTTCAGCCTTATTAGTGAACATTTATATATATGTAGATTGATTTTTTATGTACTTATAACTATTTTATTTTATATAGATAGAAGAAGTTTTTGTCATCCTGGGGTGACTTCAGCTGCATCATGTGGCCCAATTCTTCGAACTCCTGGATTATGCCATCGTACAGCGTTTTTAGAAGGGGATTCTTAAGGAGCTTCTTTTGCATGAATTGAGCTAGCGCGATGAGTCTAGAGTGACCCAAGTAGACACCGTCGAAGTCCCCGCCAAGGTCCTTTTTGATCTCCTCTCCAAGGATATGGGAGAAAAAGTCCACACCGATAATCATATCAATCGGCGCCGGCTTGTTGTAATAGGGATCAACCAGGGGATTGTCGAGAGACTTAATCGGAACCGTGTCGAGAAATGGCGCCGTGGGGATTTCTCCCGCCAGTTTTGACACGACCAGAGCTGGGACCTTAATTCTGCTTAACACAGCCTTTTAAACAGAGGGGACAGCATCAGCAGGCACACTTTGTCTGCACAACGTCCGTCGCTTTGGCCCATGCCGGTAACTGGATAAAAGGGAGGCTGGATCATGTTGAACACCCATTCGGAAAGGAAGGTGGAGTCGATCAACGCACGAATATAATACTCCGCGCCACGATGGAGAAGGATGACAATCGCGGTGCCTTAGATTTTTCTACCTGGGGTGGATGCAAAATAACTGTGTGCATTTGTAAGTTGGCCGCTCATGGACGGCTGCTCCGTAGAGCTGAATGTCGGGACTTGCGCAGCGGATGGTGAGGACAAGGACAAGTTGCTAGGATGTAAAAAGGTGTGATAACGCTCCTTACATGTACGCCAATTATGCGCACTTGAACAGTGTTTCTATTTGACCGAAACCGAAACATGATTGTTTCAGGACGGACATGTTCAGGAAAAAGACATCGCTATTCTCAGTATCAACATCCGAGCGCTAAAGAACGGTTCAACACCCTTAAAACGCCGCACAGTGGGGCCTTTTGGCATTTTACATTGCAAAAATAAAAGCATCTAAACCGATAAAGCGATTTCAAAATTTACAAAGCTTATGATAAAGAATATCATAAGTTTCAAAATGAATGTTTGTCAAGAGTGCTGGGTGTTTGTGGTGCTGTAATATTCAAGGTCAAAGTCAGAAAATATTTCCAAGCATGTTTTTCCTTTAAAAATGGAGCCAAACCCGTTTTTATACCATACACCCATAAGGTCCGTCTGTATGAACACCTAGATCTCGGAGTCTATAAGAGCTAGAGCCACCAAATTTGGTATGTAGATTTGTGTAGTATGTAGAGTGATCAAGTTTATTTCAAATTTCAGCCACGCCCCCTACCGCCCCCGCAAATTAAATAAAACCGATTTTCTCAAAAACTATAGCAACTAGAGACACAAAATTTGGTATGTATATTTGCTTAGTAAATGCGTACACTTTGTATTTATAAAAATTTTGCCACGCCCGGTAATATGAGCCGGCCCGCGAGACGTTGACCGCTGCTAGCGGCACGAGGCGCAGTGTCAGCATTCCTATGGCCAATGCTAAGGGTTCTTGGGTAGTTTATTTAATAATGTTTAGTTAGTTATAATTCGGACTCCAGGCGCACAAAACTGTGGCTTGTAATAAATCAAAATAATAATATTAATAAACATTTATATTATTTATATTTGCTTTGTAAATGCGCACATTTTGTATTTATAAAAATTTTGCCACGCTCCCTACCGCCCCCGCAAATTAAATAAAACCGATTTTCTCAAAAACTATTCTAGCTAGAGACACCATAGTTGGTATAAATATTTGCTTAGTAATTGCGCACATTTTTGATGTGTAAAAATTTTGCCACGCCTCTTTCCGCCCCCTTAATTTGAAAAAACTCGATTATCTCCCTTAATTTTCTACCTTGTGCAATCAAATTTAGCACACTTAAATTTGATACTAATATCCAGCGAAATACCAAATTTGATCAAAATCGGAATAAAAATAGCCATGTTATGCATATAAACGTTTTTCCATATGGCCGGAAGTGGCCGTTGGCTGGTGGGGGCGCTAGGGTGCTCGTATGCTTAAGTGAGCGAAATACTAAGATCTGCTTGTAAAAAGCATGTGAACAGTTTTTTTTAAATACGAAAATGCATTGGTTATTATAAATTTAAAATATTTGTTTTACTGGTGTATGGTATATCCAAGTCGGCGAGACGACTTACTTACTTCATTTTTCAATCACAAACGGAATTTTTGCGCTGTTTTAAACGACTATGTAATATTTTTTAATGTTTGAATTTGATTTTCTAACATAATTACAAAAAGTAAAAAATAAATATTTAAAAACGTTTTTTAGGGTAATTTTGAAAATTTGCTATTGAGGGCTGATTCTTTTCAAAATAATGTTTAAAATTTACATCAATGTCTAATAAACTCAACATTGCTATGTTCCAAACCCTTTCGTGATCGCACGTGTCTCAGTGATGCAATAGGTGGGTCCGAAGATGCTGCAAGCATGTTTAAATGGTCTTCATTTTGTTTATTGTATCTGAACCTTTTGTAGTCCTTGTTTTTACATTCCTGTGCTTCTTTCGATAGCTCTCCATTTGGTAAACACTGATGCTCTATTCACAAAAGTTGAGCCGATTTTGAAGTATATTCGGCAAATTTTTCACCATTTACCAATTCCTTGCAATTTATAGCATTCAAGATAGCAGCCAGCGTTTTAATGATCTCTTGACTAACATCTGTTATCAAAGATGTCATTTCATCATTTTCAAAAAATCTCCTTGAAGTATTTCCATCATTCGTGTTTCCGTATCCGTGCTTTGGGCAGTCAACTTTCAGTCCCAGTCCTAAGTCGTTCAACTCTTTATGATTTTTTTGCAAATTGAACTTTGAGGATGTGTTTGTAATTTTGTTTAACACTTTTCCATCAATCATTGTCAGGAAAAAATCAAACTTAACCGTAAATGTTTTTTCACTCTTGGTTTGAAAAACAACATGTTTCAGTTGGCTAATTTGATTTTTTATGTCGCTAACAGTTGATTTGATTAATTCCGATGACTCCTTTGCATATTTGATTAACAAAGGCCGACAATAAGAGGTCGATGACGGTCGAAGATTTCTCAAATGTTCAGAACTGCACTTCTTAGGCGCAAAGGAACTACAGAAGCCATGAACATATTTTCATCAGAAATAGCTTCGCCTTCTGTGTGTATTACCTGCTTGTAGGCGCTTTGTCCAGATGATTCATCACATCCCCATTTGTTGAGTAAAGTCAAAATTTCCGGAAGAAGCTCCACCTCTCCATCAAGCATACTCTCAACAAGACGCATCGCAGTGTGATCCATTAAATCCTGGCGTTTTACTTTTTCAGATACCTTTGTTATAAGTTTATTTGCCGGTACTGCTTCCTTCTCGGTGAATTCAATTTTTTGTATCCGGGAAGAACGTCGACTTTATGACTTTTTAAGGAACTCCTTAAAATTTCGTATTTCTCCTTCGTCAATCCCAGGTCCATAAATAAGGAAAATGCTTCTTCCTCAGTGTACTTAGTCGTTCATTTCTTCGTAATCGTTGAACAATCTTCTATATCTTTACGCGGCCTTTGTCTTCCTCGACTAGTTTATGGTTGAACATCTTCCTGCTCCGAATCTCGTATACTCCTCAAGCCAAACTTCATTTTTTTCACGAAATTTGCCAGATTTCTACCGCTTGTGATCCATTTTCGCATTAAGTTAGAGTGTGTATATTTGATTTTTACCTTAAGCTCCGTACTAGCGTTTTCGAATGAACCTCCCATCTCCTTCATCAATCCTATTCAAAATCCTTTGGGTTTTCACACTCATAGAAAACTTTCAAAATTCTTTCATTCTTTAACAACATTTTTGCTCAAATAAATAAAACTGTCTTGAATTATATTGACAAATACTATTCAGTCCGGATATAAGGTGTTTCCACTTATGGAGTTAAAAATAAACTGTCGCAAACGAAGGGAACAATTAAATCCTTATGTTATATTTTTTAATTAACTAGGTAGAACGCAAAATATGTATTATTATCGGTATTTTGTATTTATTAGGTAAAAAACTTAATATTTACATCCAATTAGGTAAACGGAGATAAAAAAGACAACCTAACTAGGACCAATTTTTCATCAACTTAAATAACATTTAGCTGTCTTGTCAGTTTTTCCAAAGCCGGTAATTAGCAATTTAACATTGTAGAAAGGCACATATATAAACAGGTAGTATTTGCAAAACAGCATTACGCAATGGTATCATTTAAATACAACGAAGCTACAGGCAAAAACGCATGGGCTCTTCTTCTTCCTTATACCTACAGCGCATTTTTTAGGCGAGTTTGCCTTAGTTTTATGGCTTATCATTTATTCCCATTTACTAAAAATGTCTCAACTTCGGGCCTCTAGCACCCACGAGGAATCTGAATCAGCCGCGGGAATCTGAATCAGTTCTTCGGCCCCAGTCAGGACCAACAAATGGCTATTCTCGTACCGCGCGGTGAGGTTCTCCCACGCTGCTTGGAAACCCATATTCGTCAGGGCGGATTTTAACACGATGGTTCTCGCATCTCGTCTGGTCTTGTCATTGAAGTGATAGAGGTTCTCCACTTGCGAAAGATACGTATTGGCTGTATAAATGGCAGCGAAAAAGTCGCAGAATGTAGACCACGTCAGGCTATTGCCATCAAACGTTTCGACCTGACAAGGAGTTATTCTATGGCCCGGAGGCCCCTACTGAGCATTTGGCTGACACGCAAAACCCGCAGTCTGTGCCGACAGCTGCTTGCGTTCTCCGAGCAATGTTCCGCACCGCAAATACACCTAGTAAACGTATTGATGTTCGCCGTACTGTCGACCTATTTTGAGGTCGCATATTTTCGAAAAACAATCAAAAGTGGTCTGTATGGTTGTGTACCAATCAAAATGCATATAAATAAATATGGAGGTGAGGAAAAAAATATTAATGGAGTTTTATAATACTAAAATGGATATTGTTGTGTATGCAGCCCTGTCATGTGCAAGCCATCTGGCAACGCAATCTTCGCGTCTCCAATAAGTCAGTCCAGCCATGTCGTTTTGCAGAACACATGTGATTTAACTTTTGCTATACATAACTCTGTATCTATATACATATATTAATAAATTATCCAAGTTCATATTCAAAAGATATAAATATATTTTTTTTTTTTTTTTTTAACGTTTAATATATTTGTAGAATCTACTATTAAATTAGAGCCTAACAACAAGTTTGAGATATTTTTCTTAGTCTAATACTTAAGATAAAACCTGGGGATACTGCAGGTGGTCCTAATCACTTATTTTTGGGGTGGTCTGTCATTTCTTTTAAGACGAGTTCTATTATTAGTTCGCGTAAGGTAATTGGCAAGAACATTTGGGTGTGAATCCAGTTTCGCAGAATACTTTAGTTGTTGACTACCTTTTTCAGATTTAACGCTAGGTATATTTAGATCATTTTGAATGTTGTCGTTCCGTATGTACCACGCGGCCCCCGTGATGATCTTATAATCTTCGACTGCGCCCTTTGTATGATGTCGACATTGCTGGTACTTGCAATCTCCCATAGTACGGCACCATAATTCCAGATGGGTTTCATAATAAATAAATCAAAATAATAATATTAATAAACATTTATATTACTTATATTTGCTTTGTAAATGCGCACATTTTGTATTTATAAAAATTTTGCCACGCTCCCTACCGCCCCCGCAAATTAAATAAAACCGATTTTCTCAAAAACTATTCTAGCTAGAGACACCATAGTTGGTATAAATATTTGCTTAGTAATTGCGCACATTTTTGATGTGTAAAAATTTTGCCACGCCTCTTTCCGCCCCCGTAATTTGAAAAAACTCGATTATCTCCCTTAATTTTCTACCTTGTGCAATCAAATTCAGCACACTTAAATTTGATACTAATATCCAGCGAAATACCAAATTTGATCAAAATCGGAATAAAAATAGCCATGTTATGCATATAAACGTTTTTCCATATGGCCGGAAGTGGCCGTTGGCTGGTGGGGGCGCTAGGGTGCTCGTATGCTTAAGTGAGCGAAATACTAAGATCTGCTTGTAAAAAGCATGTGAACAGTTTTTTTTAAATACGAAAATGCATTGGTTATTATAAATTTAAAATATTTGTTTTACTGGTGTATGGTATATCCAAGTCGGCGAGACGACTTACTTACTTCATTTTTCAATCACAAACGGAATTTTTGCACTGTTTTAAACGACTATGTAATATTTTTTAATGTTTGAATTTGATTTTCTAACATAATTACAAAAAGTAAAAAATAAATATTTAAAAACGTTTTTTTAGGGTAATTTTGATAATTTGCTATTGAGGGCTGATTCTTTTCAAAATAATGTTTAAAATTTACATCAATGTCTAATAAACTCAACATTGCTATGTTCCAAACCCTTTCGTGATCGCACGTGTCTCAGTGATGCAATAGGTGGGTCCGAAGATGCTGCAAGCATGTTAAAAAGGTCTTCATTTTGTTTATTGTATCTGAACCTTTTGTAGTCCTTGTTTTTACATTCCTGTGCTTCTTTCGATAGCTCTCCATTTGGTAAACACTGATGCTCTATTCACAAAAGTTGAGCCGATTTTGAAGTATATTCGGCAAATTTTTCACCATTTACCAATTCCTTGCAATTTATAGCATTCAAGATAGCAGCCAGCGTTTTAATGATCTCTTGACTAACATCTGTTATCAAAGATGTCATTTCATCATTTTCAAAAAATCTCCTTGAAGTATTTCCATCATTCGTGTTTCCGTATCCGTGCTTTGGGCAGTCAACTTTCAGTCCCAGTCCTAAGTCGTTCAACTCTTTATGATTTTTTTGCAAATTGAACACCTCAACTTTGAGGATGTGTTTGTAATTTTGTTTAACACTTTTCCATCAATCATTGTCAGGAAAAAATCTAACTTAACCGTAAATGTTTTTTCACTCTTGGTTTGAAAAACAACATGTTTCAGTTGGCTAATTTGATTTTTTATGTCGCTAACAGTTGATTTGATTAATTCCGATGACTCCTTTGCATATTTGATTAACAAAGGCCGACAATAAGAGGTCGATGACGGTCGAAGATTTCTCAAATGTTCAGAACTGCACTTCTTAGGCGCAAAGGAACTACAGAAGCCATGAACATATTTTCATCAGAAATAGCTTCGCCTTCTGTGTGTATTACCTGCTTGTAGGCGCTTTGTCCAGATGATCCATCACATCCCCATTTGTTGAGTAAAGTCAAAATTTCCGGAAGAAGCTCCACCTCTCCATCAAGCATACTCTCAACAAGACGCATCGCAGTGTGATCCATTAAATCCTGGCGTTTTACTTTTTCAGATACCTTTGTTATAAGTTTATTTGCCGGTACTGCTTCCTTCTCGGTGAATTCAATTTTTTGTATCCGGGAAGAACGTCGACTTTATGACTTTTTAAGGAACTCCTTAAAATTTCGTATTTCTCCTTCGTCAATCCCAGGTCCATAAATAAGGAAAATGCTTCTTCCTCAGTGTACTTAGTCGTTCATTTCTTCGTAATCGTTGAACAATCTTCTATATCTTTACGCGGCCTTTGTCTTCCTCGACTAGTTTATGGTTGAACATCTTCCTGCTCCGAATCTCGTATACTCCTCAAGCCAAACTTCATTTTTTTCACGAAATTTGCCAGATTTCTACCGCTTGTGATCCATTTTCGCATTAAGTTAGAGTGTGTATATTTGATTTTTACCTTAAGCTCCGTACTAGCGTTTTCGAATGAACCTCCCATCTCCTTCATCAATCCTATTCAAAATCCTTTGGGTTTTCACACTCATAGAAAACTTTCAAAATTCTTTCATTCTTTAACAACATTTTTGCTCAAATAAATAAAACTGTCTTGAATTATATTGACAAATACTATTCAGTCCGGATATAAGGTGTTTCCACTTATGGAGTTAAAAATAAACTGTCGCAAACGAAGGGAACAATTAAATCTTTATGTTATATTTTTTAATTAACTAGGTAGAACGCAAAATATGTATTATTATCGGTATTTTGTATTTATTAGGTAAAAAACTTAATATTTACATCCAATTAGGTAAACGGAGATAAAAAAGACAACCTAACTAGGACCAATTTTTCATCAACTTAAATAACATTTAGCTGTCTTGTCAGTTTTTCCAAAGCCGGTAATTAGCAATTTAACATTGTAGAAAGGCACATATATAAACAGGTAGTATTTGCAAAACAGCATTACGCAATGGTATCATTTAAATACAACGAAGCTACAGGCAAAAACGCATGGGCTCTTCTTCTTCCTTATACCTACAGCGCATTTTTTAGGCGAGTTTGCCTTAGTTTTATGGCTTATCATTTATTCCCATTTACTAAAAATGTCTCAACTTCGGGCCTCTAGCACCCACGAGGAATCTGAATCAGCCGCGGGAATCTGAATCAGTTCTTCGGCCCCAGTCAGGACCAACAAATGGCTATTCTCGTACCGCGCGGTGAGGTTCTCCCACGCTGCTTGGAAACCCATATTCGTCAGGGCGGATTTTAACACGATGGTTCTCGCATCTCGTCTGGTCTTGTCATTGAAGTGATAGAGGTTCTCCACTTGCGAAAGATACGTATTGGCTGTATAAATGGCAGCGAAAAAGTCGCAGAATGTAGACCACGTCAGGCTATTGCCATCAAACGTTTCGACCTGACAAGGAGTTATTCTATGGCCCGGAGGCCCCTACTGAGCATTTGGCTGACACGCAAAACCCGCAGTCTGTGCCGACAGCTGCTTGCGTTCTCCGAGCAATGTTCCGCACCGCAAATACACCTAGTAAACGTATTGATGTTCGCCGTACTGTCGACCTATTTTGAGGTCGCATATTTTCGAAAAACAATCAAAAGTGGTCTGTATGGTTGTGTACCAATCAAAATGCATATAAATAAATATGGAGGTGAGGAAAAAAATATTAATGGAGTTTTATAATACTAAAATGGATATTGTTGTGTATGCAGCCCTGTCATGTGCAAGCCATCTGGCAACGCAATCTTCGCGTCTCCAATAAGTCAGTCCAGCCATGTCGTTTTGCAGAACACATGTGATTTAACTTTTGCTATACATAACTCTGTATCTATATACATATATTAATAAATTATCCAAGTTCATATTCAAAAGATATAAATATATTTTTTTTTTGTTTTTTTTTAACGTTTAATATATTTGTAGAATCTACTATTAAATTAGAGCCTAACAACAAGTTTGAGATATTTTTCTTAGTCTAATACTTAAGATAAAACCTGGGGATACTGCAGGTGGTCCTAATCACTTATTTTTGGGGTGGTCTGTCATTTCTTTTAAGACGAGTTCTATTATTAGTTCGCGTAAGGTAATTGGCAAGAACATTTGGGTGTGAATCCAGTTTCGCAGAATACTTTAGTTGTTGACTACCTTTTTCAGATTTAACGCTAGGTATATTTAGATCATTTTGAATGTTGTCGTTCCGTATGTACCACGCGGCCCCCGTGATGATCTTATAATCTTCGACTGCGCCCTTTGTATGATGTCGACATTGCTGGTACTTGCAATCTCCCATAGTACGGCACCATAATTCCAGATGGGTTTCATAATAAATAAATCAAAATAATAATATTAATAAACATTTATATTACTTATATTTGCTTTGTAAATGCGCACATTTTGTATTTATAAAAATTTTGCCACGCTCCCTACCGCCCCCGCAAATTAAATAAAACCGATTTTCTCAAAAACTATTCTAGCTAGAGACACCATAGTTGGTATAAATATTTGCTTAGTAATTGCGCACATTTTTGATGTGTAAAAATTTTGCCACGCCTCTTTCCGCCCCCGTAATTTGAAAAAACTCGATTATCTCCCTTAATTTTCTACCTTGTGCAATCAAATTCAGCACACTTAAATTTGATACTAATATCCAGCGAAATACCAAATTTGATCAAAATCGGAATAAAAATAGCCATGTTATGCATATAAACGTTTTTCCATATGGCCGGAAGTGGCCGTTGGCTGGTGGGGGCGCTAGGGTGCTCGTATGCTTAAGTGAGCGAAATACTAAGATCTGCTTGTAAAAAGCATGTGAACAGTTTTTTTAAATACGAAAATGCATTGGTTATTATAAATTTAAAATATTTGTTTTACTGGTGTATGGTATATCCAAGTCGGCGAGACGACTTACTTACTTCATTTTTCAATCACAAACGGAATTTTTGCACTGTTTTAAACGACTATGTAATATTTTTTAATGTTTGAATTTGATTTTCTAACATAATTACAAAAAGTAAAAAATAAATATTTAAAAACGTTTTTTTAGGGTAATTTTGATAATTTGCTATTGAGGGCTGATTCTTTTCAAAATAATGTTTAAAATTTACATCAATGTCTAATAAACTCAACATTGCTATGTTCCAAACCCTTTCGTGATCGCACGTGTCTCAGTGATGCAATAGGTGGGTCCGAAGATGCTGCAAGCATGTTAAAAAGGTCTTCATTTTGTTTATTGTATCTGAACCTTTTGTAGTCCTTGTTTTTACATTCCTGTGCTTCTTTCGATAGCTCTCCATTTGGTAAACACTGATGCTCTATTCACAAAAGTTGAGCCGATTTTGAAGTATATTCGGCAAATTTTTCACCATTTACCAATTCCTTGCAATTTATAGCATTCAAGATAGCAGCCAGCGTTTTAATGATCTCTTGACTAACATCTGTTATCAAAGATGTCATTTCATCATTTTCAAAAAATCTCCTTGAAGTATTTCCATCATTCGTGTTTCCGTATCCGTGCTTTGGGCAGTCAACTTTCAGTCCCAGTCCTAAGTCGTTCAACTCTTTATGATTTTTTTGCAAATTGAACACCTCAACTTTGAGGATGTGTTTGTAATTTTGTTTAACACTTTTCCATCAATCATTGTCAGGAAAAAATCAAACTTAACCGTAAATGTTTTTTCACTCTTGGTTTGAAAAACAACATGTTTCAGTTGGCTAATTTGATTTTTTATGTCGCTAACAGTTGATTTGATTAATTCCGATAACTCCTTTGCATATTTGATTAACAAAGGCCGACAATAAGAGGTCGATGACGGTCGAAGATTTCTCAAATGTTCAGAACTGCACTTCTTAGGCGCAAAGGAACTACAGAAGCCATGAACATATTTTCATCAGAAATAGCTTCGCCTTCTGTGTGTATTACCTGCTTGTAGGCGCTTTGTCCAGATGATCCATCACATCCCCATTTGTTGAGTAAAGTCAAAATTTCCGGAAGAAGCTCCACCTCTCCATCAAGCATACTCTCAACAAGACGCATCGCAGTGTGATCCATTAAATCCTGGCGTTTTACTTTTTCAGATACCTTTGTTATAAGTTTATTTGCCGGTACTGCTTCCTTCTCGGTGAATTCAATTTTTTGTATCCGGGAAGAACGTCGACTTTATGACTTTTTAAGGAACTCCTTAAAATTTCGTATTTCTCCTTCGTCAATCCCAGGTCCATAAATAAGGAAAATGCTTCTTCCTCAGTGTACTTAGTCGTTCATTTCTTCGTAATCGTTGAACAATCTTCTATATCTTTATGCGGCCTTTGTCTTCCTCGACTAGTTTATGGTTGAACATCTTCCTGCTCCGAATCTCGTATACTCCTCAAGCCAGATTTCTACCGCTTGTGATCCATTTTCGCATTAAGTTAGAGTGTGTATATTTGATTTTTACCTTAAGCTCCGTACTAGCGTTTTCGAATGAACCTCCCATCTCCTTCATCAATCCTATTCAAAATCCTTTGGGTTTTCACACTCATAGAAAACTTTCAACTTTCTTTCATTCTTTAACAACATTTTTGCTCAAATAAATAAAACTGTCTTGAATTATATTGACAAATACTATTCAGTCCGGATATAAGGTGTTTCCACTTATGGAGTTAAAAATAAACTGTCGCAAACGAAGGGAACAATTAAATCTTTATGTTATATTTTTTAATTAAATAGGTAGAACGCAAAATATGTATTATTATCGGTATTTTGTATTTATTAGGTAAAAAACTTAATATTTACATCCAATTAGGTAAACGGAGATAAAAAAGACAACCTAACTAGGACCAATTTTTCATCAACTTAAATAACATTTAGCTGTCTTGTCAGTTTTTCCAAAGCCGGTAATTAGCAATTTAACATTGTAGAAAGGCACATATATAAACAGGTAGTATTTGCAAAACAGCATTACGCAATGGTATCATTTAAATACAACGAAGCTACAGGCAAAAACGCATGGGCTCTTCTTCTTCCTTATACCTACAGCGCATTTTTTAGGCGAGTTTGCCTTAGTTTTATGGCTTAGTGTCACAGGTATCCGCAACTTGGGATAATATACATCTGATAGGTAAATATTTCACCTACCTATTTTATGTAGTCCCGTACTGATACTAGTTGATCCCTGTTAGTTCTGTCCCACCAAAGTTCAAAAAACGCCAATATTTAGTGTATTTCTTAAACGCTTCTAATCAGCCGCGGGAATCTGAATCAGTTCTTCGGCCCCAGTCAGGACCAACAAATGGCTATTCTCGTACCGCGCGGTGAGGTTCTCCCACGCTGCTTGGAAACCCATATTCGTCAGGGCGGATTTTAACACGATGGTTCTCGCATCTCGTCTGGTCTTGTCATTGAAGTGATAGAGGTTCTCCACTTGCGAAAGATACGTATTGGCTGTATAAATGGCAGCGAAAAAGTCGCAGAATGTAGACCACGTCAGGCTATTGCCATCAAACGTTTCGACCTGACAAGGAGTTATTCTATGGCCCGGAGGCCCCTACTGAGCATTTGGCTGACACGCAAAACCCGCAGTCTGTGCCGACAGCTGCTTGCGTTCTCCGAGCAATGTTCCGCACCGCAAATACACCTAGTAAACGTATTGATGTTCGCCGTACTGTCGACCTATTTTGAGGTCGCATATTTTCGAAAAACAATCAAAAGTGGTCTGGTTGTGTACCAATCAAAATGCATATAAATAAATATGGAGGTGAGGAAAAAAATATTAATGGAGTTTTATAATACTAAAATGGATATTGTTGTGTATGCAGCCCTGTCATGTGCAAGCCATCTGGCAACGCAATCTTCGCGTCTCCAATAAGTCAGTCCAGCCATGTCGTTTTGCAGAACACATGTGATTTAACTTTTGCTATACATAACTCTGTATCTATATACATATATTAATAAATTATCCAAGTTCATATTCAAAAGATATAAATATATTTTTTTTTTTGTTTTTTTTTAACGTTTAATATATTTGTAGAATCTACTATTAAATTAGAGCCTAACAACAAGTTTGAGATATTTTTCTTAGTCTAATACTTAAGATAAAACCTGGGGATACTGCAGGTGGTCCTAATCACTTATTTTTGGGGTGGTCTGTCATTTCTTTTAAGACGAGTTCTATTATTAGTTCGCGTAAGGTAATTGGCAAGAACATTTGGGTGTGAATCCAGTTTCGCAGAATACTTTAGTTGTTGACTACCTTTTTCAGATTTAACGCTAGGTATATTTAGATCATTTTGAATGTTGTCGTTCCGTATGTACCACGCGGCCCCCGTGATGATCTTATAATCTTCGACTGCGCCCTTTGTATGATGTCGACATTGCTGGTACTTGCAATCTCCCATAGTACGGCACCATAATTCCAGATGGGTTTCATAATAAATAAATCAAAATAATAATATTAATAAACATTTATATTACTTATATTTGCTTTGTAAATGCGCACATTTTGTATTTATAAAAATTTTGCCACGCTCCCTACCGCCCCCGCAAATTAAATAAAACCGATTTTCTCAAAAACTATTCTAGCTAGAGACACCATAGTTGGTATAAATATTTGCTTAGTAATTGCGCACATTTTTGATGTGTAAAAATTTTGCCACGCCTCTTTCCGCCCCCGTAATTTGAAAAAACTCGATTATCTCCCTTAATTTTCTACCTTGTGCAATCAAATTCAGCACACTTAAATTTGATACTAATATCCAGCGAAATACCAAATTTGATCAAAATCGGAATAAAAATAGCCATGTTATGCACATAAACGTTTTTCCATATGGCCGGAAGTGGCCGTTGGCTGGTGGGGGCGCTAGGGTGCTCGTATGCTTAAGTGAGCGAAATACTAAGATCTGCTTGTAAAAAGCATGTGAACAGTTTTTTTTAAATACGAAAATGCATTGGTTATTATAAATTTAAAATATTTGTTTTACTGGTGTATGGTATATCCAAGTCGGCGAGACGACTTACTTACTTCATTTTTCAATCACAAACGGAATTTTTGCACTGTTTTAAACGACTATGTAATATTTTTTAATGTTTGAATTTGATTTTCTAACATAATTACAAAAAGTAAAAAATAAATATTTAAAAACGTTTTTTTAGGGTAATTTTGATAATTTGCTATTGAGGGCTGATTCTTTTCAAAATAATGTTTAAAATTTACATCAATGTCTAATAAACTCAACATTGCTATGTTCCAAACCCTTTCGTGATCGCACGTGTCTCAGTGATGCAATAGGTGGGTCCGAAGATGCTGCAAGCATGTTAAAAAGGTCTTCATTTTGTTTATTGTATCTGAACCTTTTGTAGTCCTTGTTTTTACATTCCTGTGCTTCTTTCGATAGCTCTCCATTTGGTAAACACTGATGCTCTATTCACAAAAGTTGAGCCGATTTTGAAGTATATTCGGCAAATTTTTCACCATTTACCAATTCCTTGCAATTTATAGCATTCAAGATAGCAGCCAGCGTTTTAATGATCTCTTGACTAACATCTGTTATCAAAGATGTCATTTCATCATTTTCAAAAAATCTCCTTGAAGTATTTCCATCATTCGTGTTTCCGTATCCGTGCTTTGGGCAGTCAACTTTCAGTCCCAGTCCTAAGTCGTTCAACTCTTTATGATTTTTTTGCAAATTGAACACCTCAACTTTGAGGATGTGTTTGTAATTTTGTTTAACACTTTTCCATCAATCATTGTCAGGAAAAAATCAAACTTAACCGTAAATGTTTTTTCACTCTTGGTTTGAAAAACAACATGTTTCAGTTGGCTAATTTGATTTTTTATGTCGCTAACAGTTGATTTGATTAATTCCGATGACTCCTTTGCATATTTGATTAACAAAGGCCGACAATAAGAGGTCGATGACGGTCGAAGATTTCTCAAATGTTCAGAACTGCACTTCTTAGGCGCAAAGGAACTACAGAAGCCATGAACATATTTTCATCAGAAATAGCTTCGCCTTCTGTGTGTATTACCTGCTTGTAGGCGCTTTGTCCAGATGATCCATCACATCCCCATTTGTTGAGTAAAGTCAAAATTTCCGGAAGAAGCTCCACCTCTCCATCAAGCATACTCTCAACAAGACGCATCGCAGTGTGATCCATTAAATCCTGGCGTTTTACTTTTTCAGATACCTTTGTTATAAGTTTATTTGCCGGTACTGCTTCCTTCTCGGTGAATTCAATTTTTTGTATCCGGGAAGAACGTCGACTTTATGACTTTTTAAGGAACTCCTTAAAATTTCGTATTTCTCCTTCGTCAATCCCAGGTCCATAAATAAGGAAAATGCTTCTTCCTCAGTGTACTTAGTCGTTCATTTCTTCGTAATCGTTGAACAATCTTCTATATCTTTATGCGGCCTTTGTCTTCCTCGACTAGTTTATGGTTGAACATCTTCCTGCTCCGAATCTCGTATACTCCTCAAGCCAGATTTCTACCGCTTGTGATCCATTTTCGCATTAAGTTAGAGTGTGTATATTTGATTTTTACCTTAAGCTCCGTACTAGCGTTTTCGAATGAACCTCCCATCTCCTTCATCAATCCTATTCAAAATCCTTTGGGTTTTCACACTCATAGAAAACTTTCAACTTTCTTTCATTCTTTAACAACATTTTTGCTCAAATAAATAAAACTGTCTTGAATTATATTGACAAATACTATTCAGTCCGGATATAAGGTGTTTCCACTTATGGAGTTAAAAATAAACTGTCGCAAACGAAGGGAACAATTAAATCTTTATGTTATATTTTTTAATTAAATAGGTAGAACGCAAAATATGTATTATTATCGGTATTTTGTATTTATTAGGTAAAAAACTTAATATTTACATCCAATTAGGTAAACGGAGATAAAAAAGACAACCTAACTAGGACCAATTTTTCATCAACTTAAATAACATTTAGCTGTCTTGTCAGTTTTTCCAAAGCCGGTAATTAGCAATTTAACATTGTAGAAAGGCACATATATAAACAGGTAGTATTTGCAAAACAGCATTACGCAATGGTATCATTTAAATACAACGAAGCTACAGGCAAAAACGCATGGGCTCTTCTTCTTCCTTATACCTACAGCGCATTTTTTAGGCGAGTTTGCCTTAGTTTTATGGCTTAGTGTCACAGGTATCCGCAACTTGGGATAATATACATCTGATAGGTAAATATTTCACCTACCTATTTTATGTAGTCCCGTACTGATACTAGTTGATCCCTGTTAGTTCTGTCCCACCAAAGTTCAAAAAACGCCAATATTTAGTGTATTTCTTAAACGCTTCTAATCAGCCGCGGGAATCTGAATCAGTTCTTCGGCCCCAGTCAGGACCAACAAATGGCTATTCTCGTACCGCGCGGTGAGGTTCTCCCACGCTGCTTGGAAACCCATATTCGTCAGGGCGGATTTTAACACGATGGTTCTCGCATCTCGTCTGGTCTTGTCATTGAAGTGATAGAGGTTCTCCACTTGCGAAAGATACGTATTGGCTGTATAAATGGCAGCGAAAAAGTCGCAGAATGTAGACCACGTCAGGCTATTGCCATCAAACGTTTCGACCTGACAAGGAGTTATTCTATGGCCCGGAGGCCCCTACTGAGCATTTGGCTGACACGCAAAACCCGCAGTCTGTGCCGACAGCTGCTTGCGTTCTCCGAGCAATGTTCCGCACCGCAAATACACCTAGTAAACGTATTGATGTTCGCCGTACTGTCGACCTATTTTGAGGTCGCATATTTTCGAAAAACAATCAAAAGTGGTCTGGTTGTGTACCAATCAAAATGCATATAAATAAATATGGAGGTGAGGAAAAAAATATTAATGGAGTTTTATAATACTAAAATGGATATTGTTGTTATGCAGCCCTGTCAGGTGCAAGCCATCTGGCAACGCAATCTTCGCTTCTCCAATAAGTCAGTCCAGCCATGTCGTTTTGCAGAACACATGTGATTTAACTTTTGCTATACATAACTCTGTATCTATATACATATATTAATAAATTATCCAAGTTCATATTCAAAAGATATAAATATATTTTTTTTTTTGTTTTTTTTTAACGTTTAATATATTTGTAGAATCTACTATTAAATTAGAGCCTAACAACAAGTTTGAGATATTTTTCTTAGTCTAATACTTAAGATAAAACCTGGGGATACTGCAGGTGGTCCTAATCACTTATTTTTGGGGTGGTCTGTCATTTCTTTTAAGACGAGTTCTATTATTAGTTCGCGTAAGGTAATTGGCAAGAACATTTGGGTGTGAATCCAGTTTCGCAGAATACTTTAGTTGTTGACTACCTTTTTCAGATTTAACGCTAGGTATATTTAGATCATTTTGAATGTTGTCGTTCCGTATGTACCACGCGGCCCCCGTGATGATCTTAAAATCTTCGACTGCGCCCTTTGTATGATGTCGACATTGCTGGTACTTGCAATCTCCCATAGTACGGCACCATAATTCCAGATGGGTTTCAGTACGGAGTTGTATAGGATGACTTTATACTCCAGACGTAGAGCAGAGCGACCATTGATGATCCAATGTCATCTACTGGCTTTCAGTTTAAGCTGTGGTTTTGCTTCGATGTGCTTGCGCCAAGTTAGCCTTCTGTCTAGGGTGGATGCCAAGGTAAGTGACATCCTCGGCTTGAGGAACTGGTACGTTGTTTAGTAGTAGAGCTAGACAGTTTCATTGTTAAGCGTAAATGTAACAAGTTTGCAGTTTTGCTCCTTGACCCGGATACGCCAGGTTGCCAGTCATTCCTCTACCACCTTGAGGTGTTCCTCTAACTTTGCAGAGGCTTGTATTGGGCATTTGGATCTGCTGAGGATTGCCGTGTCATCGGCAAAAGTGGACGTTGTAAGTCCTAAATTAGTTGGTAAGTCTGCAGTGTACAGCAGGCAGAGCAATGGGCCTAGTACACTGCCTTGCGGTACGCCAGCTTTGATTTCAAAATCAGCCGAGACGGAGCCATTACATTTTACAGCGAATTTCCTATTGTAAAGGTAAGATTCCATGAGTTTGTGTGTGTACTGTGGCAGTTTTTGCCGGATTTTGAACATCAGACCCTTCAGCCAGACTCTATCGAAAGCCTGGGCAACGTCGAGAAAGACAGCCGCACAGTATTCTTTTAGTTCGAATGCTGTTCGTATTTCGGATGTTATGCGATTGACTTGTTCAATTGTTTTCGCGGAAGCCGAACTGGTGTGAAGGGATTGTGTTCTCCGATGCTAGAAATGAGTTAAGTCGGATCTGCAGGACCTTTTCAAAAAGCTTCGAAAGACATGGCAGCGAACTAATTGGCCTATAGGATGATGGCTGGGTTTTGTCCTTTCCCACTTTAGGAATCATGATGATAGTGGACCTTTTCCATGTTGTTGGGAAGTAACCAATTCTTATTATAGCGTTGAACAGTTTGCAGATGTATTGTATGGCGATGATATGGAGTTCTAGGATCATTTTCGGTGTAGTTAGGACATGACCAGGGGCTTTTTTCGGCTTCAAATGGTTTTTAATAACTGCAGTGATCCATCCAATTGGAGTTCCGAGTACTACTATCCGTTATTTTTTAATGTTAAATGTGTTTCCGATATCATCATGACGTCGATATCACTTGAGTCTAGGAATAAAAGTGGTCATTTTTTGATTAAGAGAGATCAACAGGGCTTCTAAACCACTTGGAGTTTGCTGGCCAAGTTCTGGTGCGCTAGGTGACGGATTCTCTAGATGGTGTTGGAACCGATGGCTCAATCCCCTTTAACACAATCTGAAGCCTTTTACTGCTTTTTAGTTGGTAGGTATAGAAGTTGATGTTAGCATTACGGAGGTACTTTTCGATGATGCGGAAATTGTTCTCAGTTTGGGTTTGACATTTAATTTCTTTAATGTTACCCCTATTGAGTGTGGTTACAACAAAGTTATTTGCCCCTACTGTTTCTACTAGCTTCGAAATCAGGGTGCTGCAGTTGGCTCCACGGATGTATAAAGGGGGTGGTCTAGCCGATTTAACTTTATCTACAGCGCCGTCTTTATCGTCTTGCTGATCGGCAAGAATTTTAAAACGATTCCCGCTAAGGGGTGCTACTCGTTCATTTGGTTTGGTTATTTTCGGCGTATTGCCCCTTTTTTTCTTTTGCGGGCTTAGCTTCCGCTTAGTTATTTTAATATATCTATCCATTCCAGTTTGGACAGAAGTCGTTGGGTTTACTATTGTGGCTGACTCTGGGCGATTTGTCGTTGTCGGCTTGAGGCAGGTCAATACTTCGGCAGACGTTGCAGTAGTTGCTGTCAACGAGCTGACGGTGCTGGTCGGTGCAATCGGTGACCCTGTTATCGATATTGATCGAGAAGCACTTTGCTCTGTCCACGGTAAATTGCTGTTGGTTGCTGAGTGGCTTGCACTTTCGATATTAGTGCTTACGGTAGCATTCAGTGGGGTCGGCGACACCACCGAAAAGTACGCGTTGTTGCGTTGGACCGAGAGTCGACGCTCACGTTGTTGTTGTACAATTTTTTCTTGTAGCTGTTGCTGGTGGGGATCGAGAGAGCTTGGGCCCAAATTGGTGGGCATGGCTTTTCCAAGGAATTACGCACTTTGTTGTGGTAAGTTAGTATTTATTGCTATTAGAACAAACTAATAGCAATATGATTGTAATTAGGCGTCTCTGAGGCGATTGAGAGCCCCAAATTGATATAATGTAATGACCGGGTTTCATTTAAGAAGAAATGATATTATTGAGGACGGACACGTCAGTGTCCGTTGATTCTAGTTTCCAGATTGATTCTTTATTCCAAAATATTCTTTTGCTTAAGCTAAGTTTACATATATATTCTTATGCTGCGACATATGCGACAGCTACAAAAGAGAGGGAGAGTGTCAGTACATACATACGTATTGTTGGAGCGCATGCATCAAAGTGCTTGGTCAGCGTTCCCACGCTGGCCTGGCTCTAGCTCATGTTACGCTTGTGCATACATTGCTTATGTGAATATATGTATGTGCATATACAAATGCACATACATATATGATCATGCTTAGCTGTAGATTTATGTGAATATGTTTATGTACATCAATGTATATATATATAAACATATTCAAGTGCACAATTATATTTTAATGCGTATATGTTTAATTGTTTATACTTGCAACAGGGTGTTACAAGTTGAGCTTATTGTACTGAATGATTATTTGTATGAATATACTACACCTCCCCTTTTTAGAGAATAACGTAATATTATGGAGTTATTAATAATCATTAGATAGTTAATTAAAGGTAAGATAAGGGTAAGGTAAATGTGTATATAAGGGAAAAAAAATTTTTTTTTTTTTTGTGTCTTAGTTTGTGTCTGCTCAGACAAATTCTCTTTCTCTCTTTCTTTTCGAAATCATATGAATATATTTTCAATAATAGATGAATCTAAAAAATTAATTTTTTTTTCATTTTATATTTTTTATTTTTTTTTTTAAAAAAAATTTAATATATATATTTTTTTTTTTGTGTTTTTTATTTGTTATTCCATTTTAGTCTATCCTTATGAACTTTTTGTTCCCTATTTTTCCTATTCTTTATAACTACATTATTATTTTTCTCTATACTAATGACCTCAAACGGTCCTATATAAGAAGATTCTAACTTATGACCTGTTTCATTCTTGAGATAAACTTGGTCTCCTATTTCTATTTTAAAATCTAATACTTTGCTATCATTTATTTCTTTTTGCTTAATTTTATTTTTTTCTAAAAGAATTCGAGCTCTCTTACACGCGTTTTCTAATCTAAACTTAACTTCCTTAGAATAGTCTTCTATATTATATATTGGATCTATAGTATTAACGCTATTAAATTGAATTAGTAGGTTACTTTGTCTACCAAATACAAGTTCATATGGACAATAATTATGTGTTACTGATGGTGTTGTGTTAAAACAATACACGAAATACTGTAACCATATGTCCCAATCAGTTTTATCTACTGAAATATATGAACGAATGTACTCGTTGAAGGTCCTATGACTTCTTTCAACGGTACCTAATGTCTGGTGGTGGTGTGCTGTAGACGTTATATTGTCTATTTTTAAATACTTGCACAAGTCATTTATAATGGAATTTTTATATTCTGTTCCCATGTCCGTAATGAACGTCTTCATTGGACCGTACTTCAGAATAAAAGATTCGACTATGGCTTTTGCCACAGTTGTTGCACTTTTGTTTGCCACAGGAATTGCTACTAAATACTTTGTCAGGTCACATATTAATGTGATTGCGTATTCATTCCCATTTTCCGAACGTGGTAGTGGACCAATTGTGTCCACTATCACTCTGTCAAAAGCATATTGTGGAGTTTCGGTTATAATCATAGGTGATCGTGTATGTTTCGTCGTTTTCGACGTCAGGCATTTTGGACATTTATTAATGTACTTTTTAACATATTTAGTCATGTTTTTCCAATAATATCGTCTCTTTATTTTTGCAATTGTTTTATTTATGCCTGTATGACCTCCTTGAATTGGATCTTCATGGAATGTAGACAATATAGCTTCTTTTTCTTTATCGTTTTGGATGAGGGTCACCGGCGTGAGTAGCGCTACTCTTAAAAATTGTAAAATTTGATTGCCCATATTTTTGAAAGATTCTATTGAAATAGTTTCAAAGATCTTTTCGCTCGGTGCCACTTTGACTTTGGTGATACTAAGTATACCGGCTTCTTTTTCGAGCCTTTGAAAAAACTGACCTAAGTCGAGAATTCCATTGGTATAGATATCGCAAATGTCAATTCTTGCTATAACTTTCTTGCCATGTTTGAATGTGGTCGAGGAATCAGTTATTCGCAAGGTCACTACTTTTCGTACTTCGTCATTTACAATAACGTCAAATACGTTGGGCTTGGAAGCTTTTTCAAGATTTTGCCTTGGCAATAGTTCTTGTTTATTTTCTGCGCAGAAATTGTTTTGTCTACTTTGGTACCTGGTAGTGACTTTCAGGATTCTTTTGTTCATGTCAATTAGATCGGATATTGTTATCCTTGATAGGGCGTCTGCCACAAAGTTATCTTTACCTCTCAAATACTCTACTGTAAAGTCGTACTCTTCCAATTCTAGCCGCATGCGTGTCAGTTTTGAACTCGGGTTGACCATGGAGAATAAATATGTTAATGGTCTATGGTCTGTTCGCACTGTGAAATGTTTTCCATATATATATGGTCGAAAATATGTTATTGCCCAGTGTATTGCTGCTAGCTCTTGTTCTGTAGTACTCTTGTTGCTTTCACCTTTAGTGAATGCTCTTGATGCATATGAAACTGGAAGCTGGAGTCCATTATAGTTTTGTGTTAAAACTGCTCCACATGCTTGTTTGCTTGCATCTGTGATTATGCAAAATTCTTTGCTAAAATCCGGGTACTGCAATAGATTAGGTTGAACGAGCTTTTCTTTTAAGTATTGGAATGCATTTTCGCATTCTGCTGTCCATTCGAATGGAACATTCTTTTTACATAATCTTGTTATGTGCCGGGAATATTCGGCGAAATTTTTTATGAAACGTCTATAGTAATTGCAAAATGCAACGAAACGTCTAGCACTATCTGCATCATGTGGGACTGGATAATTCTTGATGACGTCAAATTTTGTGTCGTCCGGCAAGATTCCTTTATCTGTGCATTTGTGACCTAGGAATGTCACCTCATGCATAAAGAATGAGCATTTTTCTGGATGCAGTTTTAGATTATTTTTTCTGCAGAGCTTAAAAACGTCTACTAAATTTTTAATCATATGTTGTTCAGAACAACCAATAACGATTAAATCATCCATATAGAGGAAAGCTTGACTTGGCTCAAGCCCCGAGAATGCTATTGTCATCATTCTCTGAAATGAATTAGGTGCTATTTTCAGACCGAAAGGTAATCGTGTAAAACGATATGAGCCATTGCTCGTTGAAAAAGACGTTATATCTCTTGATTTTTCTTCTAGTTCAATTTGATGAAAACCTGACATTAAGTCAAGGCAAGAAAAATATTTTGCTCTTCCCAATTGATCAAGAATATCATCAATTCTGGGGAGCGGAAACTTATCTGACAGCAATTTTTTGTTTATTTGACGATAGTCAATTACTAATCGCCAGTTTTTTTCTTTAGATCCCGAAAGTGTTTTCTTTGGGACTAGCAAGAGTGGGCTATTATAAGGCGAAACAGATGGTTCAACAATACCCTGTTCGATTAACTTTCCAACTTGTCGCTGGATCTCGTTTAGTTGGCTATGCGGACTCCGGTAATTTTTCACATATACCGGTTCATCATCCTTAAGTCTTAATTTTTGTTTATAAAAATTATTTGTTGTGATCGGTTCGGTGTCAAGTCCGAACACATCACTATACTCAGTGCATAACTTTTCGAGTTTGTCTTTGAATAGTATTGGGAAATTTTTCTTCAATTTATGAATTACAGATTCTTTTCTTATATCTTTGGTATTTTGAACTATATCGTAGTTCGAAAGTGATTCAAATTTTATATTGTTAACGCCTACTATTTGGCATTTATCTGTGGTATTTAAAAATCGGACAAAAGTACTTTGGGCTGTTGCAATAGTGTTTGCAACATAAACGCCTGGTTTAATTTCCTGATTCGGAATTAAAATGTTATCTTCTGCTGAAGATAGTTCTATTTTGCGTACCACTTGGGATCTTGCTGGTAGAAGTGTTGAGTTATTACCAGAATTGAATGTTATTGGAACATAAATTGGGTACGTTAAATTTGGTGGTCTAATTATTAACCAATCCTCGGAACTATTGTAATCTAATTGGCAATTAAATCTTTTCATGAAATCTAGTCCTATTATTCCATCGCAGGGGATTGCGAAATCTTCATGAAGTATATGAAATTTATATGGAATAATGTATTTGTCTGTTTGTAGCTCAATTGAGGCTAGTCCTTTGGATTTTATTACTCCTTCTCCTATGCCTCGAATGTCTACAGTTTTGTTTACTTGGATGTCGTGAAATACATCAGAATTTTCTTTTATTATTGAAATGTCTGCACCGGTATCAATTAAGAATGTTATTTTCTTATTTGTTTTAACATTCTTAAATGATACGAAATTATTAAGACTTAGGTTAATGGAATAGACTTTATTTTTTAATTTTGAGCATTTGGAGGATCTTGTCCGTTTCCCTGGTCGCTTTGGGTAATTCGGACATTTGTGTTGTTGTAACCATTCGGTTGGTTATTTGTATTTTGTCTATTATTATTGCGTCCACCTCCACGGCCGCCTCTTTGGTGGCGTGAATAATTTCGGCCTCGTTGGGCTCTGTGGGCATCATTATTTCTCCAATTCGAGTTGTTATTGTTCCAATTCGAGTTGTTTCTCCAGTTACCATTATTGTTATAGTGTTCAGTTAATACCGCTCTAATAGCTTGAAGATTCTCGGTTATTATCTTCGTGTGTTTGGTTACTGTGTCTTGGGATGTTTCTCTATTCTGCGAGAGACACTTACAAGATTTAGTTAATTCTTGTGCGTGTATTCTAGCTTTTTCTATTATATCATCCCAAGTAACCATAGTTTGTTGATATTAATTTCTATTTCTATTTTGGATTCTTGAGAACCCATTTTACTAAACAAAAAAAGAATTTGTCGTTTAGACCTGTTGTTAATTTAAGAAAAAGATTTTGAAAATGTGTAAGGTTTTACTATTCTATGTCTATTATTTCTATATCTGAGTCTGTTAAATCTATTGGTTCTACACTCGATTCCGATATGTTTATCAGCGCAATTGAGTCCTTGAAAAGTTCGTGGACCCATCCGGGCACGTCTTTTCTTAAAGGGGTTCTTAGGTAATAATCTACTATAAGCTACTTTTATGGATTTTTCCATAAGATCTACAATGTTTTTTCGAAATTTGTAGTTGTGGGCTATCCAATACCTTATTTCCTTGTGTTTGTGATTTGTTTCGCCTGATTGTATCAGGAAATTAAGCAAAGGTAAATATCTTTTGGAGCTTTTTTGTTTCTGCTTTATCCATATTCTACACTAACTGCCTAAGCCTATTTAACTGATTATGGATGTATTTAGTTCTTTACTGCTTCGGTTCCTCCATTAGGTAGAACACGCAGTGTGCCTGCTGCGTTTGAAAAACAGCATACATATGGTACCGTGAGAATGAAACTCATCTGTACCCTAGTGCCTCCTTTGATTGGGAAATCTTCGCCCGTTATATCAAGGTAAGCTAACCTAATTTGTACTAAGTTTATGGAGCGTTGAGGTGAGGTACTTCCTCGCTTCTAAAAACCTCAATTAAGTCTTGGACTATGCTAGGGTGCCTGTTGTTTATTTTTTTCAAAGTACCTGTCGCAATGGGTCATTTTTTTAAAAAAAATTTTTTTTTTTTTTATATATATATATATTTTATCTTTTGTTAAAAAGGTTTTGATTTATCATTGCTTGTGTGCATATGTATTTTTTAGATCTTATCTATATCATTAGCTTGGCTTAGAGCTCTTTTTGTTACACATCTATTGTGTAGAGCTTTTTTTGTTACACATTTATTGTGTAATAGGTAAGCCTTATATAATACATATGCGCACAATATTATGACAATTATTAATAGTAGTATGTTCGTTAATCTCATATCAGCATTTGATGATTCAATTTTATTTATGACATTCGCAGTGGAGTCCACTGATTTTGTTTCGATTAACCCCATTGTGGGTATATCGGATATGTCATCAAATTTACTTATGCTATTATCGAACATACGTATGGGTTTTTTGTTTTTATTTATTACAAGTATACAAAAAAATGAAATAAAGTTCATAAAGACAGGTTAAAAACTTTTGTTTAGCAATTACTTAAAATTTTTTTTTTTCATAAAAATGTTTTGAAATAATAAAGTTAATTTGTTATGGATTCATGCAATTTTTTTTTTATTATTTAAATTATTCGAAACAAGAGAGAAATAAAATTTATCTCAACTGTGTCTTGCACAGCGAGCCAGAGACGTGGAAAAATTATAGAGAATGTGGTTGGCTCACAATTCAGGTATACATTTCATTTGTTTTATTGTTTTAAAAAAAAAAATTCTCCAACCACATTGTTAGTAATAGCCTAGCAGAAAGTTAGTAGTTCGCAAGTTGCACTTTCGTGCTCCAACTTGCTATTAAGCTTATAATTAGAATTATTAAATTAAAGGCAAGTTAAGGCTTGCGCATTTCTGCGGCCCCCTTGCGTTTCTTCGCTCTTTGGCGAAGTTCAGCTTTCAGGATGTCAATACGCTCTATGCAGCGTTGTCGGTCTTCCTCCGTCTTCAGAGTGGCCAGTAAGTCTACTTCCAGCCTCTTCTGCTGGAGTAGCTTGTGTATTTGGCCTCCTCTTTTGGTCTTCTTTGGCTCTGGCTTTGTAGATTTTGTGTTGCGGGCCCGGTACTCAGCTATTGTGAGTGGGCGCGGTCCATCGTTGGGATACAGCTCTAACGCTTCCTCTAGCGTCGGTGCACCCCTTTGCTCGATAGGAGCAGATTCCGCAAAGGGAATATCTTCACTGTTCATTCGTGCTCCTTGTTGGTTGATTGGTTGGTTTTCTTTTGGTTCGCTTGATTTATCAGATGGTTCCAGACCGCTGCTTCTGCTTTCTTCTGGGCATTTATTCCAATTGATTTAAAATAAAATTTTCATGGATGTAGATTTATGTTCATGTTTTGTGTTGTGGTTAATATTTGCAGTTGTTGTTCTTCTGACATTAACGATGGTTTGATTTTTGCATTTGGTTTTGATGGATTGGGCCTCTCATTGCTCTTCTGTCGTTGGTTGTTGCTTATGTTAGCAGCTTTATGTTTCTCTTTTCGACCACAGAATATTTATAGCATGGAGAGTCCTTGTAGGTCCTTAAGGATCCTGTCACGGTCGCCATGTAATGACCGGGTTCCATTTCGGATGAAATTATGTTGTTGAGGACGGACACGTCAGTGTTCGTTGATTCTAGTTTTCAGATTGATTCTTTATTCCAAAATATTCTTTTGCTTAAGCTAAGTTTACATATATATTCTTATGCTGCGACTTATGCGACAGCTACAAAAGAGAGGGAGAGTGTCAGTACATACATACATATTGTTGGAGCGCATGCATCAAAGTGCTTGGTCAGCGTTCCCACGCTGGCCTGGCTCTAGCTCATGTTACGCTTGTGCATGCGTTGCTTATGTGAATATATGTATGTGCATATACAAATGCACATACATATATGATCATGCTTAGCTGTAGATTTATGTGAATATGTTTATGTACATCAATGTATATATATATAAACATATTCAAGTGCACAATTATATTTTAATGCGTATATGTTTAATTGTTTATACTTGCAACAGGGTGTTACAAGTTAAGCTTATTGTACTGAATGATTATTTAATATAAAAAAAAAAAAAAAAAAAAAAAAAAAAAAAAAAAAAAAAAAATAAAAAATAATGTACAAACACAAAAGATACCATGCAACCTGTTGGTAGTTAGCTTATATAAAATAGTATAACAATAAGAGAATTATAAAATAGATAAACTTAAATGTATATTAAGGTTAAGTAGCAAATAGTATGTTACCCGAGTATAGATATCAATGGCTCATCAGTCATAAGAAGTTCTGATATGATCAGCAGTTAGCAATAAAGACCTAGTTAATTAAGCTACTTAGCCAATAAAAAAAAACTTATTGTGCTGACTTAACATTATGTTGAGGTATGTACTGGTAAGCTCTTTATTTTTACTAAAAAAAGAAATGCATAATTCTTAGTGAATAGGGCTTCCAGGGAGAAGGAAATAACAATCCGATCTATATTCGCTGAATTTAAAATATGAACTGATTTGTTTTACATAAGTGTTGTGTATATAAATGAACTCTTAGAATCCGGGGCGACAATTGTTCTTAAAATTACATATTCTAATGAGCCATGTTTTTCGGGGGTTGAAAATTATTTATACTTCATCCTCAGCGTTGGTTATTTGATAACGCGCCGTTGTTATAATGAATTAAAAGGGAATAGTTTTCTTTTAGTGATTGATAGTTGCTTTTGAAGAAAAGTAAATGTAAGTACGGCGTTTTATAAGCGCGCAAGTTAGTTAATAAATAAAAAAGAAGGAATATTTGGAAATATATAAATTTTCGTCTTTTAGGCATATGGGCAGTCTTGAGGTTAAGATTGTCAAGGGAAAGAAATGCATACGTTCAATCTAAGAAAAATTTTTTTATAGAATTGGTATCTAGTTCGCAGACTAGATTTGATGGTCTAAGACCGCCAGCAGGCCTAAGAGAGGCAAGCCCATTTCGGTCCACCGCAGCAGCAGGCGCTCCCAAAAACGCACGTGTGGGCACACATTTGCACAGAAAAAGATATAAGGAGACAGGCGTAAAACAGTGGAAAGAGTGTCAGGCATAAAAGGAGTATATGGTTCTCTAGGCTTGAGGAGACGCTTCCCCATTCATGCTTTGTTTAATACATAAAAGCTTTTCGTAGAGTGATTATCAGCAAACGAAGCTTTTATGTGTAGCAGTTTGCCTTGCTTGCCGTTTTGGTTGCCTTTGCTGGTGATCGCTACTTAGCCGTCAGCAATGAAATTAAATACCTTAGCCATGCTCTAATGTTGAATGGGTTAAGTTAATTTAGGGCGGAAATAATTCTTGTCTTTAATTTTTTTTCCCTAATAATTTTGTCTTAATGCTAATATTAACATCTTAAAATTCTGAGTCATTGGTATACTCCAAATCCAATTTTTTTTTTTTTTTTGTAATTGTTAAAGGAGTACTCCTGAAATTAAATTCATTAATTTAAATTCTTCTGAACTATTAACCATTGGGTTAAATAGCTAAACTATCGATATATCGCAAGCTCAAAGAGAGGTCAATTTAGCATCACTGTTGGCTCTCTTCTTGCGTTTCCCTCTAAATTTTTACGTTGAATGACTCTCTCTCGTAGCATATAAGAATTTAAGAATGTACTGTACCAAGAGAACTCGAATACGACGGACGCAAAAATAAAAGAAAAACTACATAACGTCGTCTAATCTGTTTTCGGGAAGATTGTGGCAAGGGAAGTTTTGAAGCACCGAGAAATTGGTCAACATTTTGGCCACCGTGACAGGACTAGAAACTTGCTGTTAAATAAGTTTTGGTTCAATTGCAACTAAGTTGGACTCGTCGTTTCATAATTTCTTGAGCCGTGGTGGGATTGGGATTTCCGAAAAGGGATTGCAAGAGGCAATCAATCATCAAACACCCGTTGAGACATCTAGGAAAAAAGGTCGACATCATTAATGCATATGATACCACGTTAAACTCTCCACATACTGCAGTAAAGTCATTGGAATAAAACCGCAAGTATTCAATCAAACAATTACTGTACTCGCACATGTCCAATAAAAGAAAACCGAACAGTTATATTTTCGTCGTTTGTCATTCCACTCTTTACATATCGAACACAAACAAGCGTGAGTGCCTGCGCCAACTGTACATCAAAAAACAGTTAAGTTTGCCAACACATATAACTATTCAACATTCGCGTTGGTTCTGCTACTTGGAGGTGTTGCTGGCGTTTATTGAAGCATTATGGGCAAAGACGGTTCAAACACTCCCGTAAGCTCAAAGGGAACAGACAAACTAACAAATCTTAGATCCCAGCGGACTCAGTTTGAAAATCATATTCGAACTTTACATGAAAAGATCATTGCTACTAGCGACCAAGAAGATGCCAATACACTAGACTGCAGACTTCAAATACTTGAATCTCATTATAGGCAAATTACTCACATTCAAACACAAATTGAAAATTTGTACGTAATTGATAAAGAGCGCAGTAATATAGATGAAATGTACATAAAGGTCAAGGTACATTTATTGTCTCTTTTACAAAGGAAACGTTCAACGGGACCAGTCAACACATCGGATATGAGTTTTATGAGTTCTTCAATATCTCCTACAGTGGTTCACAGTCAACGATTACCTAAACTGAAATTACCCAGTTTCGATGGTAAATATTCAGAGTTTAAGAGATTCAAATCGTCTTTCCTGAATCTAATTCACAACGATCACCACATACCAATAATTGATAAGTTCAATTATCTTCTCGAATGTTTATCGGGACCTGCACTGGAGGTCGTGCAGTCGTTCCAAGTCACCGAACAAAACTACAGTCAAGCTTGGTCAAGATTAGAAGCTCGCTACGACAACGACGTTCTAATCTTCCATGATTGTATATCGAGTCTGTTCAATTTACCATTAGTCAAGCAACCAGAAGCAGACTTTTGCAGAAGCTCATCGATAATGCGTCCGCTATACGCGATTCACTTCTTACACTAGGATCAACTGATGAATTAATGAATAACATCATGATTCACATACTTCTTACGAAGGTTGATGCTGAGACCAAAGGAGTATACGACGAAAAGGAATTCTGCATAATTCTTCATCGCCGCTGCCAGTTCCTAGAAAGTCATCAGACAGGTCAACTCGGTCAGCGCAATAGTTCACTAGGAGCAAAACGACCATCAACGTCAAAGGCATTCCTCAATATTAACTCTCAATGCTTACACTGCCATTCGAAGGCGCACTATGTTAGTAATTGTAAATCATTTGGAGAGCCAATGCATGTCTTAACTGTCTGCGCAATGGACATCGCGTCAAGGATTGTCCCTCACTCCCCCGGTGCAAGGTGTGCCGATCGGCTCATCATACGTTATTGCATCAATTTGCCTCCACCCCGATCAAAAACCTATCATCATCGATTCAATCTGTTAATCCAATAACTAATTCACAAAGCACTTCGTTATTAACGAACACTGATAAAAAGGGGATGCTTCCTACAGCATTGATTCACATAATGGATAAGTCTGGCCAATTGCATCCTGTACGGGCACTTTTAGATTCATGTTCTGAACTTAATTTTATTACAGAAGAGACTGCCAAGCGGCTAAATCTGGATAGGACTCGAGTATCTCAAGAATTCAGCGGCATTACCGGAAGCAGTCAAGTCATTAAACACAATACGTTTGCCACAATACGTTATGGGCATTCATCATTTACGTGGTCCGCCAACTTTGCCGTCATTTAGAAAATTTGTGCTCAACAACCACACGAGCATATCGATACATAAAATTGGACCATACCTACTGATATCAATCTAGCCGATCCGTATTTCAACAAGCCCCACAAGATACACATTTCAATAAACACGAAAGGGCTGTTTGCAGCAATCCTCGATGGTTAGCAAAGCTTGGGCGAAAACATGCCATATTTAATCAACACGGAATATGGATGGATAGTTGGTAGAAATTTGGAAACCACACACGAAAGGCCTCGACAACAATGTTTATTGGTACACTTCAATCCATCACTTGATCTTCTAGTTAAAAGATTTTGGGAAATTGAAGACTGTGAGTTCGTTGGTAACCGGCAAACCAGTCTTGAGGTTAAGATTGTCAAGGGAAAGAAATGCATACGTTCAATCTAAGAAAATTTTTTTTATAGAATTGGTATCTAGTTCGCAGACTAGATTTGATGGTCTAAGACCGCCAGCACGCCTAAGAGAGGCAAGCCCATTTCGGTCCACCGCAGCAGCAGGCGCTCCCAAAAACGCACCTGTGGGCACACATTTGCACAGAAAAAGATATAAGATATATACTGTCCCATAGGTGGTCTAAGCGTATAATTTGGTGCTTTGGACTCCTTACAAATGTCACATTGACGAATATGGTCATGCACATCCTTTACCATGCCAGGCCAAAAAAGAGTTCTACGTATCTTGTCAATAGTTTTCTGCATACCTGAATGTGAAGAGGTATGGCTATCGTGAGCTTGTTTTAGAACATCAACTCTGAGTTTATCCGGTACCCATAGTAACCATAATCTCCATTGGCATGTTCGGTTCGAATATACAAATGTTTATTTACAATTTTGATATCTGGGAATTTGTCTGGATTTTCAGTGATTTTCTTCTTCAGATGCATATAACTATCGTCCAAAAATGCGTCAGAGTCCAGATCTATAATCGGACCCATTTCTATTGCCTCTATCGAAAGGTTGGGCAATCTTGATAACGCGTCAGGAATCAAGTGGTCTTTTCCTTTCCTATGCGACATATTAAACTTAAATTGTTGCAAGCGAAAAATCCATCGAGCTAATCTCCCAGAAACGTTTTGTTGACGCATTAGCCACAATAAACTAGAGTGATCAGTAACTACTTCAAATTCTTGCAATTCCAAATAACACTTAAATTTTTCGATAGCCAGTATAACAGCTAAACATTCACGTTCAGTAACACTATAATTGCGTTGCGCACGACTCAACTTTTTAGACATGAAAGCAATAGGTTTCTCTTCGTCTGCGTCTGATAATTGGACAAGTACAGCGCCAATACCATAATCGCTGGCATCACAGTGTAAAAAAAATTTCTTATTAAAGTCCGGGTGTTGTAAGATAGGGGCAGAAGTTAATAGATCCTTCAACTTATTCATAGAAGCTTGAGCTTCCGGAGTCCAAACAAAATTTCTTTTTTTTGACAACAGTTCCGTTATAGGATAAGTGAGATCAGCAAAATTCGGTATAAAACGGCGATACCAACCGCAAACACCAAGAAATACTCTAGTTTGTTTCAAAATCCTAGGTGGTGGCCAATTTTTAATACATTCAATCTTTGACGGATCGGTGCAGATACCTTTCCTGTCTATTACATATCCTAAATAACTAATGCTTGCGACACAAAACTGACTTTTCTCTATGTTAATGGACAGGTTAGCTTTCCGAAATTGCTACGCGATTCTTGCTAACACCCAAAGATGAGATGAGAAATCCTCTGAAATTATACACAGATCATCCAAATAGCAAAAAACACAATGGCGAAGGTCAGCAGGGACGATTCATAGTAGATGTGGCATTACGAAGGCCGAAAGGCATAACATTGAATTGATATAACGGTCTCCCTGGTACTGTAAATGCAGTAAGAGGTTTGGATGCTTCCGTTAACTCTATTTGCCAGTAGGCATCCTTTAAATCGATTTTGGAAATAATATTTGCCTTGGGTAATCTTGAAAAAATACTGTCAATGCTGGGCAAAGGATAAGCATCCTTAATGCTGACTGCATTTAACTTGCGGGCGTCTAAGCACAGTCGCACTTTATTAGGCTTTATCACTGGTGGAATAGGAGAGCTCCAGGCGCTAACAGCTGGTTCGATAACTCCTAGTTGAATCATACGATCAATTTCCGTGTATACTAATTTTTCAACAGCGGGACTAATAGCGTAAAAACGTTGTTTTACCGGTTTGGCTTCGCCAATCTCGATATGATGTATTATTAAGGACGTACGTCCGAGATGATGACTTGCATTGCGAAACATTTGCTTGACGGCTTCAAGCTGTCTAATTGGCGAATACGTGAGAGAATAAGAACTAGGGTCAGTCTCTAACTTCTTCTCAGAACCGATATCGATCGAACTAATTATAGACGGGGCAAGTTCGAAGATTCTCCTAATATTAATCTTTTCTTCAACGTGGAAATTACAAATAATTTCAACATTCTTTCCAATCTACCGTACCGTACCATCACTTCTAACATACCAATCACATTTTGGCGTTTCCGTCCGCTGTGCGCACTTGACTTTTAGTTTTTACGAATTAAGGAAAATGTGAAAAATCTGTTTGTGCTAAATCCGAGCCTATACAACTTATGCTGGCACCGGTGTTCAATAAATCTAATTCTGTGAACGTAAGAAATGAGACTTCTGCATAGCTCCTATTATCATTGTCGTTTCTAAAAAAAAAAAGTTTCCTGGTTTGTCTTGCGTGATCATAATATTTCCTTAGTCTTAACGTGCGTTTAGACAAGGGTTGGTCAGATCTGAAAATTCTGTCTTTAACCGTAAGGTAATGTTGTAAACGCTCAGGATATGACAAAAATCTTTGCGGGAGTTTGTGAGACTTTCGTACGTTTACTTTATGATTCACAATGTTGATACTTTGTTGAACGTTTTGCGAGTTTGATGTAACTATTGCGGGAGCATCCGACGTTGTTTGGATGCACCCTTCTGTCGGTTTTCCGCTAACCTACGTATACAATCTTGGCATTGAGGCTTGTAAACATTGGCCGTGCCGCAACCGTAATAAAAAATGGTGCGTTCTTCTAGACAGTTTTGCCATGTGTGACCGGCTTCGCGACAATTCCAACAAACGAACTTCCCTTGCACAGCAGCAACTTAATATTCCTCGTCGGGGTTTGGGACTATTTTATTTTCTTCGGTTTCCTCTTCTTGAATTTCAAAAATTTGTCTGCGTCCATTCGCTTTGGTGTTAGAAATTACTTTTGCTTGAGGGCTGAGCTCTTGTGTTTAATTTTCTTGCATCTGTACTAATCTACGAAGGTGACCTATTGATGCGATGGATTGATATAGTAACTTTTGTCGTATCTCTGGCAACAGGTTGTTTTGAAAAATTACCATCAGCTCCTCTTCCTCAAACTTTATACCGAACTTGTCAATCAAAGAAGCTACCTCATCGTAAAAACAAACAAAAGATTCTCCAGCTTTTTGCTTTCTCGCACGAATCATTTCTTTGCTCATTAAATCTGATCGATAGTCTTTATATTGCTGACGAACAGCTGAACAAAACTCGCTCCATACGATTCGAGGGACTTGCTTATGATATCTCCAATACCACTCGCGGGCTTTTCCTCCAAATAATATTTGAATGTGTTTACACACCCCAATAAAATCACTATCAAGAGTTTCCTCCGTTAGGGCTTTTACTCTATAAATAAATTCTTCTACTCCTAGACCTTCCGTAGATCCGTCAAAACGTAGATTCCATTTCTGCATTACATTTGCAATTTTCGCATTTTGAACAGTTGTAGGGCAGGGCGAACTGATCAGAGATCGGGTTTGGACAGTGTCTAATGGGACTTCTCGCTGGCCTAAATTCATAGGTAACGACGATACTACACGAGAAACTGTTTGTTCTATTTTTCGATTAGAACGAGCATTATTACAACGATTGGGTCTTGCTCTTCGCTGATTAGGCATGGTTCTAGGTAATTGCGGTTCAGGTTGATTACTACTGTGACTGGCATCTAAGCATGATGCTGGTGCTTCGCTAACTAATATAGCTAGTTCGTTGGGCTGCTCTGCTCTGTTTATTGGGACTTGACTTAGCTGTTTTGTAAAATTACGAGTCCATGCTCGAGAAGTTCTTGGTGTCAATGACAAATGTTTTTCCTTCGCTTTTGGTGAACAGTTGCCTACTACGAGCTTTATACTAGACACATTTATCTCACTCTCACAAATTGGGCAATACTTTTCCTTTTCTAGTAGAGCTTCCAAACAGGATTTATGAAAAATGTGTTTACAGGGAGAAGCATGTTTGCGTGTTGTCCAAAACCAGAGAACAAATTTTGCATATGTCTTCTGCTGGAGTGTCCGTATTTGGGGGACTATGTTGAACCAGAGCCATTCTTTTTTTTTAAATTATTTTTCTAAAAGTGACATGACTGGGTACATGATTTGAAATCGTAACTAGCCAAATGAACCTAAAGAATATTGGTAACATTATTATTTTTGTTTTTGGGCTATGGCATCTACAAAATTGTTTCTTTTAGTCAGGCTTTGGCCTTTTGAATCTTCTGATCGGCAAGGATATACTATCTGTATTACCAAGATCCAGACACCAGAACATTTAATCATCCAAATCTTACTATAAAACAATTTGTTCGTGTTGTCTTCGATTTCTTTAGACGTTTAGCTGTCGTAACATGATCTTAAATCCAATCAGTACTGATATCGAAACATCCAATGTACAATAATCTAAATTGTTAAGAAAAGTTTGAACGCCTTTACTAAACGAGTGCTAAATTATCGATGATATTAACTAAAGGATATACTATTTATGATACAGAGTATTGAAATTCTTGTTTACATTCATTCTCGCTTTTAACTTTGCAACTGAATATTCCTAACAGAAACATCGGCTTCGCCAAGCAGACTTAAACCGTGCAGGTTCATTTATCCGCGTAAGTTAAACCATAATATAGTCTAACAAAATCGACGAAAAATTTGAAACCTCATGTTTTGATCTTAAGAATTTCGAACTCGACACTTTATATCACTTAGGGTAGAGTTACATACTTCTAAAGTGGTCTGCTGTCAAAATAACCACATGCCGCAACTTAAATGAACTTCTTGTCCATATGTAATATTGTCAAGGAGTTGAGTATGCTTTTATCCTGCCCCACGTGTGTTGGGCGCCAAAAATTTTTATATAACCTTCCTAGCCGGCTCCTCGCTGTGCGCCATAATTTTTATATAATCGATTCTCCTATCACAGCGACAATAAATCAACAGATAACCGAAAGAATTCGGTAGGTGAATTGCACCAGATTGAGATCCTCTGGTTCCGTAGCTCTTGCGTGGTGGGGGGGAGGGGGGTTGTTCGCTAAATCTCTACCTTTAATTATAAAATTTAATTTTATTAGGATCTCTACCGAAACTAACTTTAAATGGAAATTGAATGACTGGCAGAAAATACGAACACAGTAAGGAATTCTTATTAATAAAAAAAAAACACGAAAGAAATGAAGGCATATTCTTTTGTTTACAAGCTAGCGGTTACTAAGGTCAAAGATGTAGATGGACCTTGTCAGTTCTATACCCTCCCAACCATGAATCTTTGTTGTTATTTGTAAAGATTCCCTTTAAAAAAAATAATCGATATCAACTCATGTACCCATGTCACTAGGAAAATTAATTATAAAGCTTAAGCAATCATATTCACATTCATTATAATTTCAGATAGAAGCATTTCTTGTTTTACACAATAAATTTTAAAGAAATATATTATATACCGAATTCTTTCGGTTATCTGTTGATTTATTGTCGCTGTGATAGGAGAATCGATTATATAAAAATTATGGCGCACAGCGAGGAGCCGGATAGGAAGGTTATATAAAAATTTTTGGCGCCCAACACACGGGGGGCAGGATAAAAGCATACTCAACTCCTTGACAATATTACATATGGACAAGAAGTTCATTTAAGTTGCGGCATGTGGTTATTTTGACAGCAGACCACTTTAGAAGTATGTAACTCTACCCTAAGTGATATAAAGTGTCGAGTTCGAAATTCTTAAGATCAAAACATGAGGTTTCAAATTTTTCGTCGATTTTGTTAGACTATATTATGGTTTAACTTACGCGGATAAATGAACCTGCACGGTTTAAGTCTGCTTGGCGAAGCCGATGTTTCTGTTAGGAATATTCAGTTGCAAAGTTAAAAGCGAGAATGAATGTAAACAAGAATTTCAATACTCTGTATCATAAATAGTATATCCTTTAGTTAATATCATCGATAATTTAGCACTCGTTTAGTAAAGGCGTTCAAACTTTTCTTAACAATTTAGATTATTGTACATTGGATGTTTCGATATTAGTACTGATTGAATTTAAGATCACGTTACGACAGCTAAACGTCTAAAGAAATCGAAGACAACACGAACAAATTGTTTTATAGTAAGATTTGGATGATTAAATGTTCTGGTGTCTGGATCTTGGTAATACAGATAGTATATCTTTGCCGATCAGAAGATTCAAAAGGCCAAAGCCTGACTAAAAGAAACAATTTTGTAGATGCCATAGCCCAAAAACAAAAATAATAATGTTACCAATATTCTTTAGGTTCATTTGGCTAGTTACGATTTCAAATCATGTACCCAGTCATGTCACTTTTAGAAAAATAATTTAAAAAAAAAGAATGGCTCTGGTTCAACATAGTCCCCCAAATACGGACACTCCAGCAGAAGACATATGCAAAATTTGTTCTCTGGTTTTGGACAACACGCAAACATGCTTCTCCCTGTAAACACATTTTTCATAAATCCTGTTTGGAAGCTCTACTAGAAAAGGAAAAGTATTGCCCAATTTGTGAGAGTGAGATAAATGTGTCTAGTATAAAGCTCGTAGTAGGCAACTGTTCACCAAAAGCGAAGGAAAAACATTTGTCATTGACACCAAGAACTTCTCGAGCATGGACTCGTAATTTTACAAAACAGCTAAGTCAAGTCCCAATAAACAGAGCAGAGCAGCCCAACGAACTAGCTATATTAGTTAGCGAAGCACCAGCATCATGCTTAGATGCCAGTCACAGTAGTAATCAACCTGAACCGCAATTACCTAGAACCATGCCTAATCAGCAAAGAGCAAGACCCAATCGTTGTAATAATGCTCGTTCTAATCGAAAAATAGAACAAACAGTTTCTCGTGTAGTATCGTCGTTACCTATGAATTTAGGCCAGCGAGAAGTCCCATTAGACACTGTCCAAACCCGATCTCTGATCAGTTCGCCCTGCCCTACAACTGTTCAAAATGCGAAAATTGCAAATGTAATGCAGAAATGGAATCTACGTTTTGACGGATCTACGGAAGGTCTAGGAGCAGAAGAATTTATTTATAGAGTAAAAGCCCTAACGGAGGAAACTCTTGATAGTGATTTTATTGGGGTGTGTAAACACATTCAAATATTATTTGGAGGAAAAGCCCGCGAGTGGTATTGGAGATATCATAAGCAAGTCCCTCGAATCGTATGGAGCGAGTTTTGTTCAGCTGTTCGTCAGCAATATAAAGACTATCGATCAGATTTAATGAGCAAAGAAATGATTCGTGCGAGAAAGCAAAAAGCTGGAGAATCTTTTGTTTGTTTTTACGATGAGGTAGCTTCTTTGATTGACAAGTTCGGTATAAAGTTTGAGGAAGAGGAGCTGATGGTAATTTTTCAAAACAACCTGTTGCCAGAGATACGACAAAAGTTACTATATCAATCCATCGCATCAATAGGTCACCTTCGTAGATTAGTACAGATGCAAGAAAATTAAACACAAGAGCTCAGCCCTCAAGCAAAAGTAATTTCTAACACCAAAGCGAATGGACGCAGACAAATTTTTGAAATTCAAGAAGAGGAAACCGAAGAAAATAAAATAGTCCCAAACCCCGACGAGGAATATTAAGTTGCTGCTGTGCAAGGGAAGTTCGATTGATGGAAGTGTCGCGAAGCCGGTCACACATGGCAAAACTGTCTAGAAGAATGCTCCATTTTTTATTACGATTGCGGCACGGCCAATGTTTACAAGCCTCAATGCCAAGATTGTATACGTAGGTTAGCGGAAAACCGACAGAAGGGTGCATCCAAACAACGTCGGATGCTCCCGCAATAGTTACATCAAACTCGCAAAACGTTCAACAAAGTATCAACATTGTGAATCATAAAGTAAACGTACGAAATTCTCACAAACTCCCACAAAGATTTTTGTCATATCCTGAGCGTTTACAACATTACCTTACGGTTAAAGACAGAATTTTCAGATCTGACCAACCCTTGTCTAAACGCACGTTAAGACTAAGGAAATATTATGATCACGCAAGACAAACCAGGAAACTTTTTTTTTTTTTAGAAACGACAATGATAATAGGAGCTATGCAGAAGTCTCATTTCTTACGTTCACAGAATTAGATTTATTGAACACCGGTGCCAGCATAAGTTGTATAGGCTCGGATTTAGCACAAACAGATTTTTCATATTTTCCTTAATTCGTAAAAACTAAAAGTCAAGTGCGCACAGCGGACGGAAACGCCAAAATGTGATTGGTATGTTAGAAGTGATGGTACGGTACGGTAGATTGGAAAGAATGTTGAAATTATTTGTAATTTCCACGTTGAAGAAAAGATTAATATTAGGAGAATCTTCGAACTTGCCCCGTCTATAATTAGTTCGATCGATATCGGTTCTGAGAAGAAGTTAGAGACTGACCCTAGTTCTTATTCTCTCACGTATTCGCCAATTAGACAGCTTGAAGCCGTCAAGCAAATGTTTCGCAATGCAAGTCATCATCTCGGACGTACGTCCTTAATAAAACATCATATCGAGATTGGCGAAGCCAAACCGGTAAAACAACGTTTTTACGCTATTAGTCCCGCTGTTGAAAAATTAGTATACACGGAAATTGATCGTATGATTCAACTAGGAGTTATCGAACCAGCTGTTAGCGCCTGGAGCTCTCCTATTCGACCAGTGGTAAAGCCTAATAAAGTGCGACTGTGCTTAGACGCCCGCAAGTTAAATGCAGTCACCATTATCCTTGCCCAGCATTGACAGTATTTTTTCAAGATTACCCAAGGCAAATATTATTTCCAAAATCGATTTAAAGGATGCCTACTGGCAAATAGAGTTAACGGAAGCATCCAAACCTCTTACTGCATTTACAGTACCAGGGAGACCGTTATATCAATTCATTGTTATGCCTTTCGGCCTTCGTAATGCCACATCTACTATGAATCGTCCCTGCTGACCTTCGCCATTGTGTTTTTTGCTATTTGGATGATCTGTGTATAATTTCAGAGGATTTCTCATCTCATCTTTGGGTGTTAGCAAGAATCGCGTAGCAATTTTGGAAAGCTAACCTGTCCATTAACATAGAGAAAAGTCAGTTTTGTGTCGCAAGCATTAGTTATTTAGGATATGTAATAGACAGGAAAGGTATCTGCACCGATCCGTCAAAGATTGAATGTATTAAAAATTGGCCACCACCTAGGAATTTGAAACAAACTAGAGTATTTAAAGGCATATTCTTTTGTTCACAAGCTAGCGGTTACTAAGGTCAAAGATGTAGATGGACCTTGTCAGTTCTATACCCTCCCAACCATGAATCTTTGTTGTTATTTGTATAGATTCCCTTTAAAAAAATTAATCGATATCAAATCATGTACCCATGTCACTAGGAAAATTAATTATAAAGCTTAAGCAATCATATTCACATTCATTATAATTTCAGATAGAAGCATTTCTTGTTTTACACAATAAATTTTAAAGAAATATATACAGACTAATTTTAAACAGCTGGTCTGGTGTGACTTAACATTTTGAGATTCAGAACTTTCAGACTTAAAAAACAATGGAACTTAAAGTAAATTAAACTATTGCATAAGGGGGGCTAAAACTAGTAGTATAAAAGAGAGCTTACTATTTACATGTTATTAATTATTGTAGAAGATTATAGAATAAAAAAAAATATAGAAGGAATATCAAATAAATCAAGTTAATATTTTTTTTGTAATTATTCATCTCATTTCAAGTTCTCTTTTTTTATACCCTTGCAGAGGGTATTATAAAATTGGTCAGATGTTTGTAATGCACAGAAGGAGACGTTTCCGACCCTATAAGGTATATATATTCTTGATCAGCATGAGAAGCTGAGTTGATATAGCCATGTCCGTCTGTCCGTCTGTCCTTCTGACCGTCTGTCCGTCCGTCTGTGCGTATGGGTTTTACTCAGACATCTTAAGAGCTATCGGCATGCGTGTAAAAGGGGATGGGGAAGAAGAAGAAGAAATTGAAATGATATTTGAAAGGTTCTGTGCATTAATGAATTGAGATACAGAAAAAGAGTTTGGAACATGTAAAAATATTATGGCCATGGACTGCAAGGGTATATAAACTTCGGCACAGTCGATGTTAGCTTCTTTGATATTTTTTTTTTAATTCGTTAGGGTTATTTTAAATTTTCAAGCTGCACAATTTTACTCATTACTTTTCATTTCCCTTCAAGTCAAACATTATTTACGGAGATCTATTTGTATTTTGTTTTTTTTTTTTCAATTATTCGTTTGATCACAAAACGCTGAAACAGAAATTACATTAACAAATCAGAGTATCAATTGACTACAATCACCCCATAGTTCGCAAAAACTTGGTTGAAAGTCGCCGAATTGATACCGCTTAATACACTAGACACTTACCCCATAGTTTGTTCGCTGAAAGGCCTTCCATCGAGGCACTGTGAGAGAGTGTTTTATATGATGATTTCTCCTTCACGCTTTATGACAGAGCCCGGCACTCATATCCCCCGGGGGACGAACACGTTCGGCACCTCGTATGCGTGTAACCGAACGGCTGCCGAAGTCCTCACACAGAGCATGAGGGTGGATTTAGTTGCCCTCAGCATTTCGACGCGAGCACATCTATGTCGCTTTGCTCGATCGCTACACATAAAAAAATGAATGCCTTTATTATTCTTTTCATGTAACTGGCAACTTTTGCAAAAATATTATGAACTAATATTTTTAATTGAGTATTCTATTCGAAACAGTCTGACAGATAACTATTTAGAAGATCTCCTTCGGATAAAAAGTTATCCAAATAATATAGAAGTAAAGCAAATAGTTGACTTTCAAAAAATGTATTAATTCGAAATTATTGGTTTTCTATCGCACTTTTATTTTTCTTGTTTACGTCACATGCAATTTGCGCAGTGTAAAGCAACTTACGCACACAAGCAAGTGCACACAAACATTGACAGTTTTCGTTGGCTCTCTTTGTGCCGGGCTCTGCTTTATGACCATCATTAAACTCCGTTTCACTCACTTTGCTTTTACATTTACTCTATTTTACGTTACTCTCGACTTGAATTATTGAATATAACCTTAACGAGACTTTAATTGATTCAATATTTGACTTAAATATATCTGCACTTTCGTTCGAAACGATGTTAAATTTAATAAAAAAAGTAGGAGCTTTCGAGGTGGTCACATGAAATGCGCTAAATCGGGCGACAGCAAGAATTTGGCTAAAGCCAAGCTTTGTCTGGGTCAGCAGCGGCAGAAGGTTAGAGAGACCACTCGCCCTTAAACCTTGCCGTAGAAAAAAAATCCCGTTCACCGAAGGTTAGGACAACTTTCGGGAAATGAGACACTTTTGGCCGCACCGTAAGCCTTAACTCAGAAACGTTGTGGCACTGCCCGTGGTTAGTTGGCGGTGTCTTTCCAATGTCCGAATGCCAATTCCAGAATGCAACCAGAAATTAGGCTGCACGTCCTCCTGCACCAGAAATGGGTGTTTGAAAACTCGCCGGTTTTCCAGAAAATAATCCTCACAAACGAAAGCTATCAGCAATATTGGCCAGAAAATGTAAGGTTTCCAATCTATGATATAGAGCAAGGATGGCCACGCAGTGGCTCTTTTGGCTCCCGTGGCTCTTTACCGGCAGAGGCTGGGCAGAGAAAAAGGTCACTTGTGCGAGTCGACGCACACAAAAATTTGTGTGCCTCGAGTTTTATGACGGGTCATAAACGACCTTTTTTGGGTCGAGCGAGCGATCGTCGTCGAACTTGTGGGCAGAGGGACGGCCAAATCCCGAATTTCGCGATTTGTGGGCACACATTTGCACAGAAAAAGATATAAGATATATACTGTCCCATAGGTGGTCTAAGCGTATAATTTGGTGCTTTGGACTCCTTACAAATGTCACATTGACGAATATGGTCATGCACATCCTTTACCATGCCAGGCCAAAAAAGAGTTCTACGTATCTTGTCAATAGTTTTCTGCATACCTGAATGTGAAGAGGTATGGCTATCGTGAGCTTGTTTTAGAACATCAACTCTGAGTTTATCCGGTACCCATAGTAACCATAATCTCCATTGGCATGTTCGGTTCGAATATACAAATGTTTATTTACAATTTTGATATCTGGGAATTTGTCTGGATTTTCAGTGATTTTCTTCTTCAGATGCATATAACTATCGTCCAAAAATGCGTCAGAGTCCAGATCTATAATCGGACCCATTTCTATTGCCTCTATCGAAAGGTTGGGCAATCTTGATAACGCGTCAGGAATCAAGTGGTCTTTTCCTTTCCTATGCGACATATTAAACTTAAATTGTTGCAAGCGAAAAATCCATCGAGCTAATCTCCCAGAAACGTTTTGTTGACGCATTAGCCACAATAAACTAGAGTGATCAGTAACTACTTCAAATTCTTGCAATTCCAAATAACACTTAAATTTTTCGATAGCCAGTATAACAGCTAAACATTCACGTTCAGTAACACTATAATTGCGTTGCGCACGACTCAACTTTTTAGACATGAAAGCAATAGGTTTCTCTTCGTCTGCGTCTGATAATTGGACAAGTACAGCGCCAATACCATAATCGCTGGCATCACAGTGTAAAAAAAATTTCTTATTAAAGTCCGGGTGTTGTAAGATAGGGGCAGAAGTTAATAGATCCTTCAACTTATTCATAGAAGCTTGAGCTTCCGGAGTCCAAACAAAATTTCTTTTTTTTTGACAACAGTTCCGTTATAGGATAAGTGAGATCAGCAAAATTCGGTATAAAACGGCGATACCAACCGCAAACACCAAGAAATACTCTAGTTTGTTTCAAAATCCTAGGTGGTGGCCAATTTTTAATACATTCAATCTTTGACGGATCGGTGCAGATACCTTTCCTGTCTATTACATATCCTAAATAACTAATGCTTGCGACACAAAACTGACTTTTCTCTATGTTAATGGACAGGTTAGCTTTCCGAAATTGCTACGCGATTCTTGCTAACACCCAAAGATGAGATGAGAAATCCTCTGAAATTATACACAGATCATCCAAATAGCAAAAAACACAATGGCGAAGGTCAGCAGGGACGATTCATAGTAGATGTGGCATTACGAAGGCCGAAAGGCATAACATTGAATTGATATAACGGTCTCCCTGGTACTGTAAATGCAGTAAGAGGTTTGGATGCTTCCGTTAACTCTATTTGCCAGTAGGCATCCTTTAAATCGATTTTGGAAATAATATTTGCCTTGGGTAATCTTGAAAAAATACTGTCAATGCTGGGCAAAGGATAAGCATCCTTAATGCTGACTGCATTTAACTTGCGGGCGTCTAAGCACAGTCGCACTTTATTAGGCTTTATCACTGGTGGAATAGGAGAGCTCCAGGCGCTAACAGCTGGTTCGATAACTCCTAGTTGAATCATACGATCAATTTCCGTGTATACTAATTTTTCAACAGCGGGACTAATAGCGTAAAAACGTTGTTTTACCGGTTTGGCTTCGCCAATCTCGATATGATGTATTATTAAGGACGTACGTCCGAGATGATGACTTGCATTGCGAAACATTTGCTTGACGGCTTCAAGCTGTCTAATTGGCGAATACGTGAGAGAATAAGAACTAGGGTCAGTCTCTAACTTCTTCTCAGAACCGATATCGATCGAACTAATTATAGACGGGGCAAGTTCGAAGATTCTCCTAATATTAATCTTTTCTTCAACGTGGAAATTACAAATAATTTCAACATTCTTTCCAATCTACCGTACCGTACCATCACTTCTAACATACCAATCACATTTTGGCGTTTCCGTCCGCTGTGCGCACTTGACTTTTAGTTTTTACGAATTAAGGAAAATGTGAAAAATCTGTTTGTGCTAAATCCGAGCCTATACAACTTATGCTGGCACCGGTGTTCAATAAATCTAATTCTGTGAACGTAAGAAATGAGACTTCTGCATAGCTCCTATTATCATTGTCGTTTCTAAAAAAAAAAAGTTTCCTGGTTTGTCTTGCGTGATCATAATATTTCCTTAGTCTTAACGTGCGTTTAGACAAGGGTTGGTCAGATCTGAAAATTCTGTCTTTAACCGTAAGGTAATGTTGTAAACGCTCAGGATATGACAAAAATCTTTGCGGGAGTTTGTGAGACTTTCGTACGTTTACTTTATGATTCACAATGTTGATACTTTGTTGAACGTTTTGCGAGTTTGATGTAACTATTGCGGGAGCATCCGACGTTGTTTGGATGCACCCTTCTGTCGGTTTTCCGCTAACCTACGTATACAATCTTGGCATTGAGGCTTGTAAACATTGGCCGTGCCGCAACCGTAATAAAAAATGGTGCGTTCTTCTAGACAGTTTTGCCATGTGTGACCGGCTTCGCGACAATTCCAACAAACGAACTTCCCTTGCACAGCAGCAACTTAATATTCCTCGTCGGGGTTTGGGACTATTTTATTTTCTTCGGTTTCCTCTTCTTGAATTTCAAAAATTTGTCTGCGTCCATTCGCTTTGGTGTTAGAAATTACTTTTGCTTGAGGGCTGAGCTCTTGTGTTTAATTTTCTTGCATCTGTACTAATCTACGAAGGTGACCTATTGATGCGATGGATTGATATAGTAACTTTTGTCGTATCTCTGGCAACAGGTTGTTTTGAAAAATTACCATCAGCTCCTCTTCCTCAAACTTTATACCGAACTTGTCAATCAAAGAAGCTACCTCATCGTAAAAACAAACAAAAGATTCTCCAGCTTTTTGCTTTCTCGCACGAATCATTTCTTTGCTCATTAAATCTGATCGATAGTCTTTATATTGCTGACGAACAGCTGAACAAAACTCGCTCCATACGATTCGAGGGACTTGCTTATGATATCTCCAATACCACTCGCGGGCTTTTCCTCCAAATAATATTTGAATGTGTTTACACACCCCAATAAAATCACTATCAAGAGTTTCCTCCGTTAGGGCTTTTACTCTATAAATAAATTCTTCTACTCCTAGACCTTCCGTAGATCCGTCAAAACGTAGATTCCATTTCTGCATTACATTTGCAATTTTCGCATTTTGAACAGTTGTAGGGCAGGGCGAACTGATCAGAGATCGGGTTTGGACAGTGTCTAATGGGACTTCTCGCTGGCCTAAATTCATAGGTAACGACGATACTACACGAGAAACTGTTTGTTCTATTTTTCGATTAGAACGAGCATTATTACAACGATTGGGTCTTGCTCTTCGCTGATTAGGCATGGTTCTAGGTAATTGCGGTTCAGGTTGATTACTACTGTGACTGGCATCTAAGCATGATGCTGGTGCTTCGCTAACTAATATAGCTAGTTCGTTGGGCTGCTCTGCTCTGTTTATTGGGACTTGACTTAGCTGTTTTGTAAAATTACGAGTCCATGCTCGAGAAGTTCTTGGTGTCAATGACAAATGTTTTTCCTTCGCTTTTGGTGAACAGTTGCCTACTACGAGCTTTATACTAGACACATTTATCTCACTCTCACAAATTGGGCAATACTTTTCCTTTTCTAGTAGAGCTTCCAAACAGGATTTATGAAAAATGTGTTTACAGGGAGAAGCATGTTTGCGTGTTGTCCAAAACCAGAGAACAAATTTTGCATATGTCTTCTGCTGGAGTGTCCGTATTTGGGGGACTATGTTGAACCAGAGCCATTCTTTTTTTTTAAATTATTTTTCTAAAAGTGACATGACTGGGTACATGATTTGAAATCGTAACTAGCCAAATGAACCTAAAGAATATTGGTAACATTATTATTTTTGTTTTTGGGCTATGGCATCTACAAAATTGTTTCTTTTAGTCAGGCTTTGGCCTTTTGAATCTTCTGATCGGCAAGGATATACTATCTGTATTACCAAGATCCAGACACCAGAACATTTAATCATCCAAATCTTACTATAAAACAATTTGTTCGTGTTGTCTTCGATTTCTTTAGACGTTTAGCTGTCGTAACATGATCTTAAATCCAATCAGTACTGATATCGAAACATCCAATGTACAATAATCTAAATTGTTAAGAAAAGTTTGAACGCCTTTACTAAACGAGTGCTAAATTATCGATGATATTAACTAAAGGATATACTATTTATGATACAGAGTATTGAAATTCTTGTTTACATTCATTCTCGCTTTTAACTTTGCAACTGAATATTCCTAACAGAAACATCGGCTTCGCCAAGCAGACTTAAACCGTGCAGGTTCATTTATCCGCGTAAGTTAAACCATAATATAGTCTAACAAAATCGACGAAAAATTTGAAACCTCATGTTTTGATCTTAAGAATTTCGAACTCGACACTTTATATCACTTAGGGTAGAGTTACATACTTCTAAAGTGGTCTGCTGTCAAAATAACCACATGCCGCAACTTAAATGAACTTCTTGTCCATATGTAATATTGTCAAGGAGTTGAGTATGCTTTTATCCTGCCCCACGTGTGTTGGGCGCCAAAAATTTTTATATAACCTTCCTAGCCGGCTCCTCGCTGTGCGCCATAATTTTTATATAATCGATTCTCCTATCACAGCGACAATAAATCAACAGATAACCGAAAGAATTCGGTAGGTGAATTGCACCAGATTGAGATCCTCTGGTTCCGTAGCTCTTGCGTGGTGGGGGGGGAGGGGGGTTGTTCGCTAAATCTCTACCTTTAATTATAAAATTTAATTTTATTAGGATCTCTACCGAAACTAACTTTAAATGGAAATTGAATGACTGGCAGAAAATACGAACACAGTAAGGAATTCTTATTAATAAAAAAAAAACACGAAAGAAATGAAGGCATATTCTTTTGTTTACAAGCTAGCGGTTACTAAGGTCAAAGATGTAGATGGACCTTGTCAGTTCTATACCCTCCCAACCATGAATCTTTGTTGTTATTTGTAAAGATTCCCTTTAAAAAAAATAATCGATATCAACTCATGTACCCATGTCACTAGGAAAATTAATTATAAAGCTTAAGCAATCATATTCACATTCATTATAATTTCAGATAGAAGCATTTCTTGTTTTACACAATAAATTTTAAAGAAATATATTATATACCGAATTCTTTCGGTTATCTGTTGATTTATTGTCGCTGTGATAGGAGAATCGATTATATAAAAATTATGGCGCACAGCGAGGAGCCGGATAGGAAGGTTATATAAAAATTTTTGGCGCCCAACACACGGGGGGCAGGATAAAAGCATACTCAACTCCTTGACAATATTACATATGGACAAGAAGTTCATTTAAGTTGCGGCATGTGGTTATTTTGACAGCAGACCACTTTAGAAGTATGTAACTCTACCCTAAGTGATATAAAGTGTCGAGTTCGAAATTCTTAAGATCAAAACATGAGGTTTCAAATTTTTCGTCGATTTTGTTAGACTATATTATGGTTTAACTTACGCGGATAAATGAACCTGCACGGTTTAAGTCTGCTTGGCGAAGCCGATGTTTCTGTTAGGAATATTCAGTTGCAAAGTTAAAAGCGAGAATGAATGTAAACAAGAATTTCAATACTCTGTATCATAAATAGTATATCCTTTAGTTAATATCATCGATAATTTAGCACTCGTTTAGTAAAGGCGTTCAAACTTTTCTTAACAATTTAGATTATTGTACATTGGATGTTTCGATATTAGTACTGATTGAATTTAAGATCACGTTACGACAGCTAAACGTCTAAAGAAATCGAAGACAACACGAACAAATTGTTTTATAGTAAGATTTGGATGATTAAATGTTCTGGTGTCTGGATCTTGGTAATACAGATAGTATATCTTTGCCGATCAGAAGATTCAAAAGGCCAAAGCCTGACTAAAAGAAACAATTTTGTAGATGCCATAGCCCAAAAACAAAAATAATAATGTTACCAATATTCTTTAGGTTCATTTGGCTAGTTACGATTTCAAATCATGTACCCAGTCATGTCACTTTTAGAAAAATAATTTAAAAAAAAGAATGGCTCTGGTTCAACATAGTCCCCCAAATACGGACACTCCAGCAGAAGACATATGCAAAATTTGTTCTCTGGTTTTGGACAACACGCAAACATGCTTCTCCCTGTAAACACATTTTTCATAAATCCTGTTTGGAAGCTCTACTAGAAAAGGAAAAGTATTGCCCAATTTGTGAGAGTGAGATAAATGTGTCTAGTATAAAGCTCGTAGTAGGCAACTGTTCACCAAAAGCGAAGGAAAAACATTTGTCATTGACACCAAGAACTTCTCGAGCATGGACTCGTAATTTTACAAAACAGCTAAGTCAAGTCCCAATAAACAGAGCAGAGCAGCCCAACGAACTAGCTATATTAGTTAGCGAAGCACCAGCATCATGCTTAGATGCCAGTCACAGTAGTAATCAACCTGAACCGCAATTACCTAGAACCATGCCTAATCAGCAAAGAGCAAGACCCAATCGTTGTAATAATGCTCGTTCTAATCGAAAAATAGAACAAACAGTTTCTCGTGTAGTATCGTCGTTACCTATGAATTTAGGCCAGCGAGAAGTCCCATTAGACACTGTCCAAACCCGATCTCTGATCAGTTCGCCCTGCCCTACAACTGTTCAAAATGCGAAAATTGCAAATGTAATGCAGAAATGGAATCTACGTTTTGACGGATCTACGGAAGGTCTAGGAGCAGAAGAATTTATTTATAGAGTAAAAAGCCCTAACGGAGGAAACTCTTGATAGTGATTTTATTGGGGTGTGTAAACACATTCAAATATTATTTGGAGGAAAAGCCCGCGAGTGGTATTGGAGATATCATAAGCAAGTCCCTCGAATCGTATGGAGCGAGTTTTGTTCAGCTGTTCGTCAGCAATATAAAGACTATCGATCAGATTTAATGAGCAAAGAAATGATTCGTGCGAGAAAGCAAAAAGCTGGAGAATCTTTTGTTTGTTTTTACGATGAGGTAGCTTCTTTGATTGACAAGTTCGGTATAAAGTTTGAGGAAGAGGAGCTGATGGTAATTTTTCAAAACAACCTGTTGCCAGAGATACGACAAAAGTTACTATATCAATCCATCGCATCAATAGGTCACCTTCGTAGATTAGTACAGATGCAAGAAAATTAAACACAAGAGCTCAGCCCTCAAGCAAAAGTAATTTCTAACACCAAAGCGAATGGACGCAGACAAATTTTTGAAATTCAAGAAGAGGAAACCGAAGAAAATAAAATAGTCCCAAACCCCGACGAGGAATATTAAGTTGCTGCTGTGCAAGGGAAGTTCGATTGATGGAATTGTCGCGAAGCCGGTCACACATGGCAAAACTGTCTAGAAGAATGCTCCATTTTTTATTACGATTGCGGCACGGCCAATGTTTACAAGCCTCAATGCCAAGATTGTATACGTAGGTTAGCGGAAAACCGACAGAAGGGTGCATCCAAACAACGTCGGATGCTCCCGCAATAGTTACATCAAACTCGCAAAACGTTCAACAAAGTATCAACATTGTGAATCATAAAGTAAACGTACGAAATTCTCACAAACTCCCACAAAGATTTTTGTCATATCCTGAGCGTTTACAACATTACCTTACGGTTAAAGACAGAATTTTCAGATCTGACCAACCCTTGTCTAAACGCACGTTAAGACTAAGGAAATATTATGATCACGCAAGACAAACCAGGAAACTTTTTTTTTTTTAGAAACGACAATGATAATAGGAGCTATGCAGAAGTCTCATTTCTTACGTTCACAGAATTAGATTTATTGAACACCGGTGCCAGCATAAGTTGTATAGGCTCGGATTTAGCACAAACAGATTTTTCATATTTTCCTTAATTCGTAAAAACTAAAAGTCAAGTGCGCACAGCGGACGGAAACGCCAAAATGTGATTGGTATGTTAGAAGTGATGGTACGGTACGGTAGATTGGAAAGAATGTTGAAATTATTTGTAATTTCCACGTTGAAGAAAAGATTAATATTAGGAGAATCTTCGAACTTGCCCCGTCTATAATTAGTTCGATCGATATCGGTTCTGAGAAGAAGTTAGAGACTGACCCTAGTTCTTATTCTCTCACGTATTCGCCAATTAGACAGCTTGAAGCCGTCAAGCAAATGTTTCGCAATGCAAGTCATCATCTCGGACGTACGTCCTTAATAATACATCATATCGAGATTGGCGAAGCCAAACCGGTAAAACAACGTTTTTACGCTATTAGTCCCGCTGTTGAAAAATTAGTATACACGGAAATTGATCGTATGATTCAACTAGGAGTTATCGAACCAGCTGTTAGCGCCTGGAGCTCTCCTATTCCACCAGTGATAAAGCCTAATAAAGTGCGACTGTGCTTAGACGCCCGCAAGTTAAATGCAGTCAGCATTAAGGATGCTTATCCTTTGCCCAGCATTGACAGTATTTTTTCAAGATTACCCAAGGCAAATATTATTTCCAAAATCGATTTAAAGGATGCCTACTGGCAAATAGAGTTAACGGAAGCATCCAAACCTCTTACTGCATTTACAGTACCAGGGAGACCGTTATATCAATTCATTGTTATGCCTTTCGGCCTTCGTAATGCCACATCTACTATGAATCGTCCCTGCTGACCTTCGCCATTGTGTTTTTTGCTATTTGGATGATCTGTGTATAATTTCAGAGGATTTCTCATCTCATCTTTGGGTGTTAGCAAGAATCGCGTAGCAATTTTGGAAAGCTAACCTGTCCATTAACATAGAGAAAAGTCAGTTTTGTGTCGCAAGCATTAGTTATTTAGGATATGTAATAGACAGGAAAGGTATCTGCACCGATCCGTCAAAGATTGAATGTATTAAAAATTGGCCACCACCTAGGAATTTGAAACAAACTAGAGTATTTAAAGGCATATTCTTTTGTTCACAAGCTAGCGGTTACTAAGGTCAAAGATGTAGATGGACCTTGTCAGTTCTATACCCTCCCAACCATGAATCTTTGTTGTTATTTGTATAGATTCCCTTTAAAAAAATTAATCGATATCAAATCATGTACCCATGTCACTAGGAAAATTAATTATAAAGCTTAAGCAATCATATTCACATTCATTATAATTTCAGATAGAAGCATTTCTTGTTTTACACAATAAATTTTAAAGAAATATATACAGACTAATTTTAAACAGCTGGTCTGGTGTGACTTAACATTTTGAGATTCAGAACTTTCAGACTTAAAAAACAATGGAACTTAAAGTAAATTAAACTATTGCATAAGGGGGGCTAAAACTAGTAGTATAAAAGAGAGCTTACTATTTACATGTTATTAATTATTGTAGAAGATTATAGAATAAAAAAATATAGAAGGAATATCAAATAAATCAAGTTAATATTTTTTTTGTAATTATTCATCTCATTTCAAGTTCTCTTTTTTTATACCCTTGCAGAGGGTATTATAAAATTGGTCAGATGTTTGTAATGCACAGAAGGAGACGTTTCCGACCCTATAAGGTATATATATTCTTGATCAGCATGAGAAGCTGAGTTGATATAGCCATGTCCGTCTGTCCGTCTGTCCTTCTGACCGTCTGTCCGTCCGTCTGTGCGTATGGGTTTTACTCAGACATCTTAAGAGCTATCGGCATGCGTGTAAAAGGGGATGGGGAAGAAGAAGAAGAAATTGAAATGATATTTGAAAGGTTCTGTGCATTAATGAATTGAGATACAGAAAAAGAGTTTGGAACATGTAAAAATATTATGGCCATGGACTGCAAGGGTATATAAACTTCGGCACAGTCGATGTTAGCTTCTTTGATATTTTTTTTTAATTCGTTAGGGTTATTTTAAATTTTCAAGCTGCACAATTTTACTCATTACTTTTCATTTCCCTTCAAGTCAAACATTATTTACGGAGATCTATTTGTATTTTTTTTTTTTTTTTCAATTATTCGTTTGATCACAAAACGCTGAAACAGAAATTACATTAACAAATCAGAGTATCAATTGACTACAATCACCCCATAGTTCGCAAAAACTTGGTTGAAAGTCGCCGAATTGATACCGCTTAATACACTAGACACTTACCCCATAGTTTGTTCGCTGAAAGGCCTTCCATCGAGGCACTGTGAGAGAGTGTTTTATATGATGATTTCTCCTTCACGCTTTATGACAGAGCCCGGCACTCATATCCCCCGGGGGACGAACACGTTCGGCACCTCGTATGCGTGTAACCGAACGGCTGCCGAAGTCCTCACACAGAGCATGAGGGTGGATTTAGTTGCCCTCAGCATTTCGACGCGAGCACATCTATGTCGCTTTGCTCGATCGCTACACATAAAAAAATGAATGCCTTTATTATTCTTTTCATGTAACTGGCAACTTTTGCAAAAATATTATGAACTAATATTTTTAATTGAGTATTCTATTCGAAACAGTCTGACAGATAACTATTTAGAAGATCTCCTTCGGATAAAAAGTTATCCAAATAATATAGAAGTAAAGCAAATAGTTGACTTTCAAAAAATGTATTAATTCGAAATTATTGGTTTTCTATCGCACTTTTATTTTTCTTGTTTACGTCACATGCAATTTGCGCAGTGTAAAGCAACTTACGCACACAAGCAAGTGCACACAAACATTGACAGTTTTCGTTGGCTCTCTTTGTGCCGGGCTCTGCTTTATGACCATCATTAAACTCCGTTTCACTCACTTTGCTTTTACATTTACTCTATTTTACGTTACTCTCGACTTGAATTATTGAATATAACCTTAACGAGACTTTAATTGATTCAATATTTGACTTAAATATATCTGCACTTTCGTTCGAAACGATGTTAAATTTAATAAAAAAAGTAGGAGCTTTCGAGGTGGTCACATGAAATGCGCTAAATCGGGCGACAGCAAGAATTTGGCTAAAGCCAAGCTTTGTCTGGGTCAGCAGCGGCAGAAGGTTAGAGAGACCACTCGCCCTTAAACCTTGCCGTAGAAAAAAAATCCCGTTCACCGAAGGTTAGGACAACTTTCGGGAAATGAGACACTTTTGGCCGCACCGTAAGCCTTAACTCAGAAACGTTGTGGCACTGCCCGTGGTTAGTTGGCGGTGTCTTTCCAATGTCCGAATGCCAATTCCAGAATGCAACCAGAAATTAGGCTGCACGTCCTCCTGCACCAGAAATGGGTGTTTGAAAACTCGCCGGTTTTCCAGAAAATAATCCTCACAAACGAAAGCTATCAGCAATATTGGCCAGAAAATGTAAGGTTTCCAATCTATGATATAGAGCAAGGATGGCCACGCAGTGGCTCTTTTGGCTCCCGTGGCTCTTTACCGGCAGAGGCTGGGCAGAGAAAAAGGTCACTTGTGCGAGTCGACGCACACAAAAATTTGTGTGCCTCGAGTTTTATGACGGGTCATAAACGACCTTTTTTGGGTCGAGCGAGCGATCGTCGTCGAACTTGTGGGCAGAGGGACGGCCAAATCCCGAATTTCGCGGGGAGGACGAAATCGGTCGCGATCTCGAGCTCGCAACTTGTTGGTAGAGGGACGCACATTTTACCGATCTACGGGGAAAGGGGGAAAAAAGGTCGCCATTTCGAGCACTCGACAAAACCAACCCTTATTTTCTAACCCCTTCCTCTCTGCCTTCCTCCCTCTACCCACAAGTTGCAAGCTCGAGATCGCGACCCTTTTTCCCCCTCCCCGCGAAATTCGATTTTTGGCCGCCCTCTGTCTACAAGTTGCGAGCTCGAGATCGCGACCCTTTTCCCCCTCCCCGCAAAATTCGGGATTTGACCGTCCCTCTGCCAACAAGTTCGACGACGATCGCTCACTCGACCCAAAAAAGGTCGTTTATGACCCGTCATAAAACTCGAGGCACACAAATTTTTGTGTGCGTCGACTCGCAAAAGTGACCTTTTTCTCTGCCCAGCCTCTGCCGCTGATGCTCTGGCTCCCAAAAACAATTTCCGTGGCCACCCTTGATATAGAGCAGGGCCCGGCACAAAGAGAGCCAACGAAAACTGTCAATGGATGTGTGCACTTGCTTGTGTGCGTAAGTTGCTTTACACTGCAAATTGCATGTGACGAAAACAAGAAAAATAAAAGTGCGATAGAAAACCAATAATTTCGAATTACATAATACGTTTTTTGAAAGTCAACTATTTGCTTTACTTCTATATTATTTGGATAACTTTTTATCCGAAGGAGATCTTCTAAATAGTTATCTGTTAGACTGTTTCGAATAGAATACTCAATTAAAAATATTACTTCATAATGTTTTTGGAAAAGTTGCCAGTTACATGAAAAGAATAATAAAGGCATTCATTTTTTTATGTGTAGCGATCGAGCAAAGCGACATAGATGTGCTCGCGTCGAAATGCTGAGGGCAACTAAATCCACCCTCATGCTCTGTGTGAGGACTTCGGCAGCCGTTCGGTTACACGCATACGAGGTGCCGAACGTGTTCGTCCCCCGGGGGATATGAGTGCCGGGCTCTGATATAGAGTAAGATGCAGATGGCGGCGGGGTAAAATTTTTAATTAACCTACCACACCTGGGACACAGCTTTTTTTTCCACAACTTTTCTCCTCAGTATTAAAATGAAAATGAAACCTAGCAAAAAAAACGAAGCGCGTTGCCACCGAAAGAAAAACGATAGATCATTTATCGCTGTCCCCATATTATGCGTTTATCGATTGATCGATACCAATATTTTTATTTATTGATTGATCGCTATTGGCAAAGTGGCGAGTAAAGTCCTTAAGTTTAAAAATTTGAAAGTTTAAACTAGCGCACGCTACAAGCGGATAGATATTACAAATGACTTAGGTGTTCCTATGGATCATAAATTAACTTTTAATCCTTAAAATTCTACTATTGTTAGTAAAGCCATGAATGTTTTTGGGTTTGAAAAACGATGGTAAAAGGAATTTGACAATCCGTACACAACCAAAATTCTGTTTACTTCATTAGTCCGTCCTATCTTAGAGTACGGATCTTGCATATGGTCACTTCAATATGAGACGCACCAAAGTAAAATTGAATCTGTTCAAAAGCAATTTCTGCTTTTTGTTCTTTGCGGTCTAAATTGGGATCGCAATATCAATTTTGGCTTCTTTTATTCAATCTTCCTTCTCTAATTAATCGTAGAGTAATGCTTGGTGCTATTTTTTTACACAAACTTATAAAAGATGAGCTATTGAACCAGGTAAACCTATCTGTATCCTCTACTGTATCACATTTAGCCCGTAATTAGCTGTATATAAATTTATTTTAATTGTTTGTGTTTGTCAACGCGATTCGTGCCGTCCGATATACGGCTGCGCCACATGGTCGGTCGGGCGGGAGGTGAACAATTAACAAAAAGTTGTATTTATTCAGTTTATATTTGACTTTTTATTATTCTTTGGGTTTTGTCCTCACAAGCAGCTAACAAATTAGAAGAAGAGCGCATGCGTATTTGACTGTAGCTTCTTGTATTTAAATGATAACATTGCGTAATGCTGTTTTCAAATACTACCTGTTTATATATATGCCTTTCTACAATGTTAGATTGCTAATTACCTGCTTTGGAAAACCTGACAAGGCAGGTAAATGTTATTTAAGTTGATGAAAAATTTGTCCTTTTTATTTCCGTTTACTTAATTGGATGTAAATATTAAGTTTTTTACCTAATTAATACAAATAGGGTAATACCGATTTTGCGTTCTTATTAAATATAATGCGTTAATTAAAAAATATAATATAAAGTGGTAATTATTCCTCTCGTTTGCGACAGTTTAATTTTAACTTCATAAGTGGAAACACCTTAAATCCGGGCTGAATAGGATTTGTGAATATAATTCAAGACAGTTTTATTTATTGGTGCAAAAATGTTGTTAAAGAATTAAAGGATTTTGGAAGTTTTCCATGAGTGTGAAAACCCAAATGATTTTAAAATGAGATTTCTGAAGGAGATAGGCGGTTCATTGGAAAACGCTAGTATGGAGCTTAAGGTAAAAATCAAATATACACACTCTAACTTAAGGCAAATATTGATTGCAAGTGGCAGAATTTTGGCAAATTTCGTGAAAAAAATGAAGTTTGGCTTGAGGAGTATACGAGATTCGTAGATTCGGAGCAGGAAGTAGTTCAACCATTAACTAGCCGAGGAAGAGGAAGGCTGCATAAAGATATAGAAGATTGTTCAACGTTTACAAGGAAACGAAAGCTTTCGCATCTTTCAGAAGCACTTTCTTTAAAGTATACAAAGGAACAAGAAAGGGCGAAGGCGAGCATTACGAAAGCTGTGCAGACTATTTGACTAAATAGGATTAAGGAAAGTATTCCAACCCCACCAAACCTAGGTGCCACTAAGTGCACTGTGGAAGGGGGGCGTATAGAAAATTTGCCGAATATACTTCAAAAACTGATAAACTGAATCGTATCCGCAAAAAAATCTTACCCCAACGTTACATAGGATTTTGGCTCACGGAAAGGATTTAATAGAATATCAGTGTTTACCAATTGGAGAGCTATCCGAAAAAGCACAGGAATGTAAAAACAAGGGCTTCAAAAGGTTTAGATTCAGTAATACATTAAAAACTTCTCGTGTTAGACAAAATGAAGACCTTTTTAACATGGAAAGGATTTGGAAAATAGCACCTAAATTTCCTAAATGTTGAGTTTATTAGATATTGACGTAAATATTGAAAATTATTTTGAAAAAAATCAGCCATCAATAGCAAATTTTCAAAATTAACCTAAAAGTTAAGTGTGTAAGTCGTCTCGCCGACTTCGGTATACCATGCACCAGGTGAAAAATATTTAAAATTTTCGAAAATGTCTATTAACTTTGCCTCATAGGATATGCTATCTCGCTCCACAAGCCTACGGCCAACTCCGCCCTTATGGACCGTCAAGTAAAACTCGTTTATACGTATATTTTCCATGTTTGTAGTCCGATTTAAAAAAAAATTGGTAGATATTGTTTCGATAATCAATAATAATAAAATTTTACACAATTGATGTCTGCGCGTCTACTTAAGGATTATACATACCAAGTTTGATGTCTCTAGCTAGCTCTAGTCTTCAAGAAAATCTGTTTTCTTAAAATTGCGGGGGCTGAGGGGGGCGTGGTACAATTTTTGAACAATTAATATCTACGCGCTTACAAAAGGATTATACATACCAAATTTGATGACTCTAGCTATTATAGTCTTTTTAATTCTTTTTACATGCCTCATAGCATTTGCTATTTCGTTCACTCTTAAACAAGAGCACTCTAGCTCCGCCACTAGCATACGACCAACTCCGGCCTAATCGACTGCCTAGTAAAACACTTTTATACGTATATTTCGCGTGTTTGTAGTCCCATTTTCACATTTGGTACAACGTTCAAAATGAATAAATGAAATGAATGAATAATGTCCTGAATTTGATTTTGTTAGTTTAAAAACTGTGGGAGGCAATCGGTTTTTTCAAAATTATGGAGGCGGAAGTGAGCGTGGCAAAAATTTTAAATAGTTATAATCTGCGCGAATACTAAATAAGTGTACGTACCAAATTTAGTGACTTTTACAATGTTTTATTTATGTCAGTTTTATTTATTTTGCGGGGCCGCAAGTGGGCGTGGCAGAATTTTTAAACAAACAAAATCTGCGCACATACTATTTAAAATTTGAAATAAACTTGATCACTCTACATACTACACGAGACTACATAGCAAATTTGGTGGCTCTAGCTCTTATAGTCTCCGAGATCTAGGTGTTCAATGAACACTGTTCATACGGACGGACGGACGGACATGGCTAGATCGTCTCGGCTGTTGATGCTGGTCAAGAATATATATACTTTATGGAAAAGCTTCCTTCTGCCTGTTACATACATTTTGGCGACTTTAATTTACCATTTCACCCTATGGGTGCATGGTATAAAAATTTAACAAATTTTTATTTTTTACTTTTTATGAAACATTAAAAAATGTTACATAGTTGTTCAAAAACAATAAAAAATTCCGTTTGTGATTGAAAAAAACCGAGTTTCGCTTCATTTTTAAAGAAAAAACATGCTTGGAAATATTTTCTGACTTTGACCTTGAATATTACAGCACATTTTGAAGCTTAGGGTATTCTTTATCTAAGGTTTTTAAATTTAAAAATCGCTTTATCGGTTTAGAAGCTATGATTTTTGCAATGAAAAATGCCAAAAGGCCCACTGTGCGACATAGAGATTTGTATACTTCAACATAATTTTTTGAATCGGAACAATAAAGATCTCAAATGCTGATAGCTCATTTAATAAAAGAGATGAAGAAAATAGTGTAGGACCTGTCACATGTACGCACAATTATCCTGAGATATTTTGAACTTATTTGTACCTCTACTTACCGTGTTGAATTGATCGATTTTTATTACTCGGTCGTTTGGTCGGTCGTTTCCTTAAATTCGTGTTTGATTTGTGACTCCTTCAACTCTAAATTGAAGTCATCAATGGACTCCCTATCAGAATTTGCTTCTTTAATTATAGCGGCTGTAATCTTTTTTGATATTGTCTCACATAATTTTTTTTAAATGCTCTGCTTCATTAAAAAATAAAGTCAAACCGTTGTACTTATTTTTTAACGGCATATTCACATCTGAGCTCTAAGGCAAGGTTTGACTTGAAGTGATGGAGAAGTGGGGAGAATAATACTTTGTGTCTTATGGCTAAAGTCCTTAACGGTACTTAAAGCTAAACATTAAAGTACAAGTTCTACTTACTTAGGCCATTTATTTTTGGGGGATATATACCAACTCCATCCCTAAAAGTATACTACTTTTTTCCAATGTTTTTTTTATAGTAATTTTATACTGTCTAAGTGTGCTGGGTGCTTTTTGTCTTTTTTATCTGTTACTACTAAGTTATTATTTGGGTCTATGCTTTGTATTTTATATTTGCCTGTTTATTTGATGTCTAATTTATGCCCCGTTTCATTCTTTAAAAGTATTTCCTTTCCTTCAGTAATGGGTATCTTTTTTACGTTTTTATCATACGTTTCTTTCTGTAATGCCTTACATTTTTTAATAATTAGTTTTGATCTATTTTGTTTTATTTGTAAATTGGAATTGATAAGTAAATGGGAACCAAAATGAATTATTAGTTCATGATCCAAATTCCCATGAGGCATTCTGAAAAGAAGATCATGAAGAGGAACAAGATGATGGTGTAGACGAAAGTGAAATGGAAGGGGATGTAATGGATAGGGCTGGCGATTGTTTTTGAGGCAACTCAAGGGTGCGCTTCTTGGGCAACTTCTCAGTATGCGGAAGGAACATGCGATAATAAAGGTAAGCTAGAGTCACACTCTTTAGAGAGTTGTTTGGCCAATTTGTTTAAAGAGAGAAACTTTTACCGAAGATCCCTATACATACGTCTAAAATCTAACTACTGACTGGAACACGATGGGCAAGTCCAGCACATTTAGCCCCACAGACAAACAACCAAATTTTTTAAAGTCGCGGCCGTTAAGGCCAGCGCATTGTAAATATATTAAATTATCGCAGGGCCAGCAAGAAATTATCTGCTGCTAGTTCAAATTTCAACGCCAAAATAAATACAGTTCTCTAAAATCCATAAAAAATAGCGTTTGTTAACATCATCTACCTATAGCCAATTTTTCCACTTTTCAACAATGAAATTTTGAGTAGCTTAAGTAAATATTTACCAAAAAAGTAAACAACACTAAGATAATTATCGATACAAAACCAATAATTACAAATAAAACCAAGAGCCAGCTAAATCGCGCGGCACAATAAAGCGTGCTAGAAGAGTTATAAGACGTGCTTTGAGAGGCGGTGTTACAAAACTGATTACTCGAGAGGGAAGCTAAACACAAAGAAAGAGAGCGCAAAAAAATACCAGCACTGATGGTAAGATCGACGGAAACAGGGGAGCAACTGCAGAAGAAATAAAGAGAGAGGAAAAAAACAGAAATACGATACACCAAACACTTAAAAGCAGACAAAACTAATAAATTTGGCAAAAATTTATAAAATTTAAAATCAAACACAAAGGTGCCATTCAAAACACGCCTGCGAAAGTGTAAATGAACTCGTTTTGGATTTCTAACAGCATCTCCAAGCACAAAAACAAAATGTCATTATTCCTAGACTCAAGTCAAACTGACATCATGCTGCATCATTGGAAACACAATTAACAAAAAATAATTTTCAAATACCAAAATATACCTTCTACGCAACAAATCACCCAGACTCCAAAGCTTATGGCGGGACAGGTATACTAATCAAGAACCGTATACAACATTTCTCAACAGAATTAAAACCTAGTACCTACAAGCAATTGCTATAAATGTCAAAGCCACCTGCGGGAACACTACATTGGTTGCCCTGTACTGCCCACCAATCTTCTCAATATGAAAAGGAATTTACCGATATCTATAACACACTCGGAGATCGCCTCATTGCAGCAAGTGACCATAACGGATCGCCTGGTAAATCCTAAACGGAAACAGTTGTACAACAAAATTGCGGGAAGAGTAAAAAGGACAAAACCCAGCCATCATCTTAAGGGCCAATTACTTTGCTGACATGTAATGACACGTCATTACTATTTGAAAAGGTACTGCTGATCCGACTAAACTCATGTCTGGCATCCCAAAATACAGGGTTTGATGTTTAAAATCAGCAAAAACTCCCACAGTACACAGCGTACACAGCCCATTGCTCTACATGCTGCACAATGCAGACTTACTAACAAGTTTAGGACTTAGAACGTCCATTTTTTTCGATGAAACGGCAATCCTCAGCATTTCCAAATGCCCAATACAAACCTCTGCAAAATTTAAGGAACATCTAAAGGTGCTAGCGGAATGGCTAGCAAACTGGCGAGCAGAAATGCAACCAAGTAACATTTACGCTTAACAGAAGAAACTGTCGAGCTCTAATGCTACACAATGTCAGTTTTCTTGGCGTCCACCTAGACAGAAGGCTTATTTGGCGCAAGCACATAGAAGCAAAGAATTCACAGCTAAAACTATTTTAAAAAAGAAGCAAAGAATTCACAGCTAAAACTGAAAACAAGTAGCTTACATTATTGCATCATCAATGCTGGCCCCCTTATGGCTGAAGTATAATGTCCTCGTAATATGGGGTAATAATGTAAGTACCGGCAATATCTAAGTCATACAATTACGGGGCTCCGTGGTACATACGGAAAGACACCTTTTAAAATGATCTAAATATACCTAACGTTAAATCTGAAATAGGTACTTAGCAACGAAAGTATACCACAAAACTGAAAGCACATCCAAATGCTGTTATCAATTCTATTACGGGAAATAATAATAGAACTTGTATTAAAAGAAATGACAGGGCAACCAACAGCAGCATCCCCAGGATTTATCAAACTTTGTTAGGCTCTAAGTGAAGAGAAGATTTAACAAATAGTTTAATCGTTAAAAGAAAAAAAACTTAATATTTGTGACACTATCTAACTTACAGAGTTAGAGCTGAGCAACATACCATGGGACAGTCCAATGTTCGACTTATTATTAAGTTATTATTATTCCCTCTGCGTTGTAGGGACATAATCCACATAGAGAACGTTTTATTCGGTTGGTCGTAAAAAGTTCCCTTCTAATCGTTTACGGCATGGCATTTCTGCATGAGACATCTTTTTGCGACGAAGAGTATGCAGTTTGACTAGCTCATATACCACGTTTTTCAAATGCTCTCGTCGACACATTTCACTTGTGAATACAAATTTTATGTTGCTATATATATGGTATGGTATGTGGTATGTCCGGATTATACAAAAATTATGCCATCGACCAACGTCACGTTTGCACGAGAAAGTATCGAACATAATTTTTTGAATCGGAACAATAAAGAGCTAAAATGGTGATAGCTGATTTAATAAACGATATGAATCGGTGCATCGGCAGCATTGGCGCACATAAATTTCGCTTGGTTTCCGCTAAATTACTGCTTAAATCACTGCGAGACATTTAGGCTACACTTTAAAGCCCAAAACCAAGCAGCCAACCAACCAGTTCCAGAGATAGACAACATTTGCGAGAGACTAAACCAAAGCGGAGTCTCGTCCAGGGGGAGATCTGCAGCTGAGCTGAGCGTGTTGATCGATCTTTTTAGCTTTGGGAAAAAAGTTTAACGCGATTGTTTATGATACAAATTAAACAATTTATGACAATGCAGAAGTCCACAGACCAAGTCAATACCTCTCACTCCTCCAACCCATTGCGTTTTGGCCATATGCTTAAAGGCCGCAAGCATTTAAGTTTTGCCTGTCCAGTGCCTTACCCGTACATTGCCTTACCCTTATCCTGTTGAATTGATCGATTTTTAATACTCGGTCGTTTGACAGTCGGTTCTGTTTAATAATGAACTTTGCCATCTTTGAAGGCGAAAATTAACCAATCCTTACATTCGTGTTCGATTTGTGACTCCTCCAACTCTGAATTGAAGTCATCTCCCACCAGAATTTGCTTCATTAATTACAGCGTCTGTAATCTTTTTTAATATGGTCTAAAATAATCTTGTCCTCTTTATTCAAAAATAAAGTCTTCACGTTGTACTTATGTTTTAGCGACATTTCTACATCTGAGCTTTCTGTATAAGGTGAAGGTGATTTATTGGGGCCGCAAGCCCGGTAAATATAGGGCGAAGAATACATTGTGTCGTATGGCTAAGGTACAGTATAAGTTCTCATTATTTAGTATATAACCCCTAAAAGTATGTGGCCGGACTCTGTCCCTAAAATTATACTAAACCTCCTTTTTTTCCAAAAGAAAAATATTTATATTTTTATACCCTTGCAGAGGGTATTATAAAATTGTCAGATGTTTGTAACGCACAGAAGGAGACGTTTCCGACCCTATAAAGTATATATATTCTTGATCAGCATGAGAAGCTGAGTTGATATAGCCATGTCTGTCTGTCCGTCCGTCTGTGCGTATGCGTTTTACTCAGCCATTTTAAAAGCTATCGGGATGAAATTTTTTTTGGGGGCTTTTTATTACCTGGGAAAAATAAAGTATGAAAATTGGAAGAATCGGACCACTTTATCATATAGCTCTGGAGGAAACATTTTAAATCGGTTCAGCTTGCTGCCTACTACGTCATCATCAAATCAACAGAGCACATACATGCACACATACAGACGCAACGCTACATAAACTATATGTGTATGCGTGCGAATCGCGGCATGCGTGTAAAGGGGGATGGGGAAGAATTTTTTGTATAATTTATACCCTGTTTCGTTCTTTAAAAGTATTTCCTGTCCTTCAGTAACAGATGTTTTTTCTGTAACGTCTTAAATTTTTCAATAAGTAGTTTTGCTCTATTTTTTACTATTTCTAATTTGAATTTTATTTCATTACTTTAGTCGTTAATCTTGTAAATGGGATCCATAGTCTCACTTGAGAAAGGGACAATCTTCGGATGTTTTGCAAAGACTAGTTCAATAGGCGAATAATCATGTACGGTGGAGGGTGTGGTATTAAAGCAATATGTGAAGTATGCTAGATATTCAACCCAATCGTCCTTTTTAATTGATATGTATGATCTGATGTACTTATTGTAGGTTCTATGGCTGCTTTCTACTGTTTTATGAGTCTGATGATGGTGAGCTCTGGAATTATCTTTAGTATTGTTAAAATTGTTGTCAAGTTCTATTAGTACTGAATTCATGTTTTCTGTTAAAATTTTGTTTACTGATCCATAGATTAAAAGCAATATTTCAAATATTGCCCTTGAAACCGCCTTTCCGCATTTGTTTGGTATAGGTATGGATACGAGATATTTACGCAAGTAATGGTCCAATTGTAGGTCCTGTTCGCAATTTTAAATGAAAGTTGCAACGTCTAAAGACATGTGGTTATAAGCAAATTCTCTTCTGATTGGTCTACTTTTAGTTTATAGATTTCTTGAGCCCCAGCGTATTTTTTAAGCCTTGGAAGGAATAGGTCTATTTAGATCTATTCTTCCATTAATCGTCAAATCGCCTATGTTGAAGGAAAGTAATTTTTCTTTGTTTTTAGTAATAAAACATTTGAATTTTTTGTTGGCTTTGTTAGGATTTATTATTTTATATATTATTGGTATTTCTATCATGTTATCGTTAATGTTGTTTTCTTTCTAATATTTTTTTTGTTTCCAATCTTACCTTACCTTACCTTAAATATCTTATTAGTTTCTGTGTTTATATTTTTAAATTCAATTCTGGAGAGAATGTGCCCTGTAATTTTCTTGCCCTCTGATGTATTCTATAGTGAAATGGAACTCTTCAAAATCTTATTCCAGTAAGTTTTGACGATGGGTTTTTCAGTGAAAATAGATGTGTTAATGGTTGATGGTCGGTCCTAATTAGAAATTTTTGTCGGTATATGTAGGATTTGAAATATTGAATTGCCCAATGTATTGCTGTTAATTCCTGTTCTATTGCTGACTTATTGATTTCGCCTTTAGTAAATGATTTCGATGCGTATGATACTTTTACTTGCATCTATTTTGATGCAAAACTGGAAATTTAAGTATGTATTTGTCGACTTCATAATTTGTTTTTTAGGTACTCGGCTGATTGGCAGATGTTGTCCCAATGCAATTCTATATTTTTCCTTGATAGTCTATTGATACATTGTGCATGATATGCAAAGTTTGGAACAAATCTCCTGTAGTAATTGCAGAAAGCTATAAATCGTTCCGTCGTCACTTTTACGAGTCGGGTATTCTTGAATATCTTTAAACTTTCTTTTATCCGGTAAGATTCCTTTATTTGTACATTTGTGTCCTAAAAACGTAACTTAATGTTTAAAGAAGAGTATTTGCCCGGATGCAACTTTAAATTATACTTTCGACAAGTTTCAAAGACCTACTCCACCATCATACTCTTGAATCAGCTTGGAAGCTGTATTAAGAAATTTTTTTCAATTTTTGTTTGCACCATTTTTAGTATTATATATGTATCTTGAACGTCTTCTAAGTTATTTTCTGCACCTTGCTCTTCGGTGTCTTTTGTTACTAGAGGTTCAAAAGTTGATTCTACATTTAGATCTGCTAGTATTGTGAATTTTATATTATGCTTAGTTGATATACTAATTATTTGCCTATTTAAAGGGTATTTTAGATGAGTAAGAGGTTTAAAATTTTCTTCGTTACTTGTGTCTAAACTGCTGCACTTGATTTTATTGTAACTCTCGAAAATAGTTAAAAATTGGGGTGGGCGCTGTTGAAGGGGGTCGCTGGTGTTTTGATCTCATGCATATCGCGGGGGGCGATTAACGGTTGAGAAATGATTGAAAGACAGAAAAAATAAACAAACAAAAAACGTACGAAACGAAAATTGCTGTTGATATTGAATGTTTCTTTAATGTACATTTTCTATTTAATATAAATACTTATATGTATATAAATTAAGATGTTGAATCCGTCCACTGGTTCCTGTTGCCAAAACCGTTGGTGGGATCCAACTTATGAGTTGATTTAGGTTGATTAGGATGAGATATGATTAAGTATCTGAATAACCGTCCTTGCGGATCAGCAATTAGAGATTATTATTTGTGTTACGGCCAAGTGCCGGAGTTATGCGTCTTTATTGTTTAAATGGTTATACAATACTGAATATGTTGAAGGAAATAAAAGAGAACTAAACCTAAGTACATAAATGGGAATATAAATCTAAAGCTAAATATGTATTTATATAAGTAATATGTAAGGCATATGCTATGTGGAATTCGTCACATCGACGTTGCAGCTGCACAGACTCCTATAAGACTTAGTGTGGGGCAGTTCGCTAGATTGTTTGTTAACTTCTCCCCTTCTAAGTTCATTGCCGTCCTCGGTGATGCATGACTCTTGGCCGAATCTTTGCAATTTAGCAGCTGACCTCGTCTGGTACCGGCAATGACCAGCTACGACGAGGCTACAGAGCAAGAAACTTACGAGTACTCCGATCGCGAACCATACCTTGGGGGATCCGTTGGATATCATATCCTCATTCAGCTCCCTGATGGCGTTTAGGTTGATTTCTTGCTATCCTGTGGTGTATCATTAACGCGGACAAAAGATTTTTAACATTCATTCGCTGTAGCAGAGGTAGACTTAACACATGATCGTTTCCCGTTATATGTAGTAAAGGGGTAGTCGGAATGCCAGGAATCTTGCTTATGATCTTGTTGTGGTTGACGTTCATGGTCCCGTTTATCATAGTGCTTTTCTCAAGCATTATAAGATGGGTTCCGTTAGCGTGTAACGTAGGGCCATCATCTACAGCAAGGGTGGCCACGGAAATTGTTTTTGGGAGCCAGAGCATCAGCGGCAGAGGCTGGGCAGAGAAAAAGGTCACTTTTGCGAGTCGACGCACACAAAAATTTGTGTGCCTCGAGTTTTATGACGGGTCATAAACGACCTTTTTTGGGTCGAGCGAGCGATCGTCGTCGAACTTGTTGGCAGAGGGACGGTCAAATCCCGAATTTTGCGGGGAGGGGGAAAAGGGTCGCGATCTCGAGCTCGCAACTTGTAGACAGAGGGACGGCCAAAAATCGAATTTCGCGGGGAGGGGGAAAAAGGGTCGCGATCTCGAGCTTGCAACTTGTGGGTAGAGGGAGGAAGGCAGAGAGGAAGGGGTTAGAAAATAAGGGTTGGTTTTGTCGAGTGCTCGAAATGGCGACCTTTTTCCCCCTTTCCCCGTAGATCGGTAAAATGTGCGTCCCTCTACCAACAAGTTGCGAGCTCGAGATCGCGACCGATTTCGTCCTCCCCGCGAAATTCGGGATTTGGCCGTCCCTCTGCCCACAAGTTCGACGACGATCGCTCGCTCGACCCAAAAAAGGTCGTTTATGACCCGTCATAAAACTCGAGGCACACAAATTTTTGTGTGCGTCGACTCGCACAAGTGACCTTTTTCTCTGCCCAGCCTCTGCCGGTAAAGAGCCATGGGAGCCAAAAGAGCCACTGCGTGGCCATCCTTGATCTACAGTGATGCTCGCAAGCTTGTTGACAATAATTATACCTTCGTCAACCCTTGTAATGGTCAGCATATAGCTGATTGCCCTGAATGTAGTCCGCGAGCGCATGTGTCATGCTTAGCCAGTTTGCAAAATGTTCCCTGATTGTTGGTAACGCATTCTGTGACCGACTTCACTCCGTCGTCGCATTCTGCCACTATGTTGTCGTGTATCTGTAGTATGGTGTCCCCATGTATCACAGGGAAAATAATTACCTTCTTACATAAAAGTTTAATTCTAGGGTAATCTATAATTATGTGGATGGTGCTATCGGACTGCAATATTTTTATGTTGGACACTCCCATTAGACTGACTTTTGAGACTGTTGTGAACTGTTCGGTAAAAATAGATTTTAAATCGTCTTGATCTTGGCTGGGTTTATTATATTAGATTTGGCAAGCGTGACAGTAAGCATAAGGTCCTGAATTTCTGTAATTAGCATTCTTTTCTTGCTAGTAACGTTTGGTATAATTGTGGGGTATCGGTAATTTCACCATTTCTGGATTGTATTATTTTATTAACAGTATGTGTAAGTAAATTAATTTGCCTTTGAGTTTCTGTGTTAATTATTGTCTATTGTTAGATTGAATTAGCTGTGCTTCTGTTATTTTAATTCTTTCCAAATCTGCCGCATCATGTGTTCCTGACACAACCCTTAGCGCTGTACCCAAAAAATCTAGACTTCTTGCTATCCTGTGGTGTATCATTAACGCGGACAAAAGATTTTTAACATGTTTTATGTCTACTTCTATAAATTTTCGCATGTTCGTCAATGGAAATAAGTCAGCCAGTTTTATAGTATCGTCTATGATTCTCGTGAATTCGGTCAGGTTAGTCGAGTGACTTAGATAGTTGCGCTGATTCCATATTAAAACATTGCCGTCTAGCACGGGAATGTAATTTGCATTGGAGTAGACGGTAATGCCTGCCCCTGCTGCGGCTACACCTAATAGTATTATCGTGATTAACCTGTGGGAATGTAAACAAAGACTATAGTAACTGTGTGGAGTGATGTGGCAAAAAAGAACTTGATCAAAATTACTTCAAATTGTCCTTATGGACCACCCTCCCCTTAATAAGTACAGACGTTCCAAGGTCTGCTTGTACGCGTCCCTTAGAACACAATGGGGATAATTTGTTTCCCAATCTTTTATTGCTCTTAATGAATACCTTTTCACCTACGTCAAATACCCTGTTTTGCCTGGCTTGCATCTGTTGATTTGAACTTGCTGGACTTTCTTTATTTTGTCTTTAATATTTTCCCGCAAATCAGTATTTTGTGCATGGATAACGTCAATTGGCTTTTCCTCTGTAACCGAATGAATTGTTTTATTTTTATTCTATTGCTGCTCTTACTATGATTTAAGTCGTATCATTGAGTTGTTTATCAATTTTCATTCATCTAGATATCTCTAGCAATGTACTGTGGAATCGTTGCAGCAATGCAATGGAGGTGCGTTTACTATGTCTATTTTGAATTGATTTTTTAACATCGAAGTAATCGTCTCTGAATTAAACAATGCTTCGATGGCACAATAAATTGTCTTTATTTTTGGAAAAATATTGACTAACTGCAATATGGGGATAGTAATATCCGTTATTGTTCGGGACAATAAGGGTTGTACAACAGCAAATTTGGAAAACTTGTCCATGCAGGTCAGGAATAGCTTGTGGTCAGTGGAGAATATATCGAAATGCAACATTTCGCCGGGATAAGACGGAATGTTGAAAGGCTGCTAATTTTTTTCACGCATTTGTGTTTTTTGTGACACAGAAAATGTGAGCGGTTGGTGGTCTGTGAAAATGTGCAATTCTCTGGACACATGGATTCTCCATACAGGAAGTTCTGTAATTTTCCAAGAGCCCACACGATTGCCAACAACTCCCTTTTATTGGTGGCGTAAAATGACTCACTTTGCTTTAATAATCGGGATATCATTGTTATTGGCCTCCCTCCCTGAGACAACACTGCTGCAATCCCGTCGGCAGAAGCGTCGGTTGTGAAGTCGAAAGGTTTTTGAAAGTTCGGGTACATGAGTATCGCATACTCTTATGCCAGAATGTTTCTTAAGCGGTCAAAGGCGTGACGTTGCGATTCATCAAAGTCAATTGGGACTTTTTTGGACATGTGCTTGCGTACTTTTCCATTTTCGCCTTTCAGTATGTCGGTTAAGGGTCTCGCGATTGATGCGAAATCGTTAATAAATGACCTGTAATAACTAGCAAGGCCCAAAAATTCTCTTATTGCATAGAGGCTCTTTGGCTCGGGGGCTCCTGAATTGCCTTGACCTTTTCGGGATCAGTTTTTGTTTCTTCACTGGAGACGATGAAACCCAAATATTCGACGCATTCCTTAAAAAATTGTTTCTTTTCTTTCGGCACTCTCATGTTGGCGTTGTAAAGCAGTTGGAGCACAGTGTCAATGTGTTTCACATGCTCGGCTTCATTTTCAGAAAATATTAGCACGTCATCTACGTAGACATAGCATATTTTCCCGATTTGTTCCCTTAGAACATCATCATATTGCTCTCTGAAATATGCTTCCTGTATTTTTCAAACCTAAGGGTAAGCGACAGAATTCGTATTTCTCGCTGTTTATTGAGAACGCATTTTTCGCGCGATCTTTTTCAGCTAGATACATTTGGTGGTACCCGGATTTTAAGTCCAATGTCTTGAAAAATTTTGCCTTTCCAAGATTCGCTAGAACCATTGGAATGCTTGGCATTGGATACCGGTCGGCAATCGTCCGCTCGTTTAACTTTCGAAAGTCAATGACGATTCGTTTGGTTTTGTTACTATTTGACTCAGGACTGTTGTACGCAGACCGAGATGGTCTTATAATGCCGTCTTTCAACAGCTGAGAGATTTCGTTATTAACGAAATCGGCTACACCCATGGAATATAGGTAAAGCTTGGAGTACACTTGTCGGTTGTCTATCGTGTGGATTGTAACAATGACTGCAGTGTTATATGGCAATGCCTCGTTAGAGGTCGAAAATGCCCCGATCCTGTTCAGTATTACCTTTTTAAATTCCTCTCTTACGCTATTAGGAACCGTTATGTCATTAATACGTGTGAAATGAACACTATCGCAAGTATGGTGTTGTAATGCTTCTGTTGTATTGCCACATATAATACTACTGCTGTATAAGCTTAGGGTTACCCCTGCCTGCGTTAGCAGATCGAAGCCTATTCTGGCATCAAAAGTATCAAGGGTGTCTAAAATGAAAAACGGGGCATTCTTTCCGAAAATTCTCATGAAGCATTTTTCTTTAATTTTACTGGACCCATGTATGGAGTTCCTAGTAAATGGGGTGTCGACAAGTATTATGTTGCTTAACTCCTTTACGGGTTTTACATAATTCTTTGCCCCCCCCAGTGTCTATTAGGATTTTTAGTGTTCTACCAGCCAACTGTCGCTCGACGAACGGCAGTTGGGAGCGTTCCCTAAAAAATTTGACAAATCATTCTCCGGTATAGAGTCGTTCTCATCGCTAGCATCTGCGACTGCGGACTCTGCTTTACGCCCGTATTGTTGGTCTTGCGGTCATACGCTCTGATGCGTTCTGTTTTTTTTTTTGTTTTTTAAATTCGCCGTAAGTGGCGCTACTGTGGGGTTTATCCCAACTAGTCTGCTGTCTCAGCTTGGAAACTGATGGATCAACATCGGTTGTACTTGGTCTAGGTCTCGACTTTGTTTTTTATTTGAGGCTCGTCCCTGCTCACATGTTGGGGTCTATTTTATTTATTCGTGATAAGAGTGAGTTTTTTCTCAACCTCATCATACTACTGCATTAAGTCTTTGTTCAATCAAGTCTAGCAATGATTGCATCGAAATTTAGCACAGTATTATGTGAAGGAGGCACTGCGCGTGCGGCACCCCACACTTTATTTTTAAAAATGATCACTGCCTGGTAATGTGTTTCACTTCCATACTATCCCCTGTAAGCCTGATATGCCTCTGTGGCTGATTGTCTCCAAGACACATATTCTTCGTGGTCACCATTAAAATTCGGCACCGCTTTCGCAGCGTCCAGTCTAACCTCACATCTAATGCTGGGCTCAATTGTTACGCTTTCGTTCCCCTGCACTTGGGAAGCTTCTATTTTAAGTGAACTTACTTGGTTTCTCAGATGTTCCAGTTTGGCGTGAATCTCGCCTCTGATGTGTTGATGCGGTGAAGACTGCGCTCTTTATTATAGCTTTTAACATTGGTGGATCCATTTTTGTTTGATCGAGTGTCTGTGTCCTAGCTTGTATTGTAGTATCTTGGTCGCTATCAGATTTTTTTTAATGTTCCTATAGGACCAACTCATTGGCAGTTGTCTAAAACAGTGTCTTAGCGATATACAGTTGTGTTCAAAATTATAGTAGCGCATCACCTTGCAACACATATATTCATTTTTCAACATGGTAAACATTAAAAATTAAATTTTTGTTTTAAATATTTCAAGGATTAGGATAGAAACAAGAGATTAGTTACTAGATTCCGTTTGGTTTTCTTTTATTTTAATAATTTTTTATGACTTTTCGATAATAGACCGAAATGTGCCTGTTCATAATTATAGTAGTGCCCGGTGTAAGTGGTTGCAAATCAATTCAAATAACTTTTTAGTGCAACAAAAAATCTTCAATAGTAAGTGTAATGTAGTAATTAATGTTTTGGTGAACAATTTTCATAGAGTTTGTAACAATTTTTTATTGTAGTGGGCAGGGGAAAGAATTGCTCGGCTGAGAAAAGATAGTTGACAGTCAGTCTAAGAGCAAAAGGCAAATCATACCGTTTTTTTTTTATTTTTAGTAAACCACTACTATATTTATGAACAGGCACTTTTCGGTCTATTATCGAAAAGTCATAAAAAATTATTAAAATAAAAGAAAACCAAAAGGAATCTAGTAACTAATCTCTTGTTTGTATCCTAATCCTTGAAATATTTAAAACAAAAATTTAATTTTGAATGTATACCATGTCGAAAAATGAATCTAAATGTTGCAAGGTGATGCGCTACTATATTTTTGAACACAGCTGTAAATCTAACAATAGAACCAAACACATTCAAACTCACAATTATATTTAATGCAAATGAATTCAATGCAAATTAGTTACAAATTAAATGCAAATTACTCACAAGATCACTTTACGCTGCCACTTTTACTCATTTATTGTTTTCTTTATATTTGTTTTTGTCGCTATTTTTCCGAACAGTCACTTACATGTTTGTAGGGTGTGAATTCTTAGAGGGAAATTCAATTCCGGTTGGGCGCCAATTAAGATGTTGGATCCGCCCACTGGTTCCTGGTCGGGTTTGCCGTTGGTGAGATCCAACTTATGGGTTGACTTATGTTGATTAGGATGAGATACGATTAAGTATCTGAATCACCGTCCTTGTGGATCAGCAATATATTAGAGATCATAATTTGTGTTACAGCCAAGTCCCGGAGTAATGCGTCTTTATTGTTTAATTGGTTATACAAAACTGAATATGTTGAAGGAAATAAAAGAGAACTAAACCTAAGTACATAAATGGGAATAAGAATCTAAAGCTAAATACATAAGAGGGAATATCAATCTAAAGCTAAATACATAAGAAGTAAATATGTAAGGCGTATGCTTTGAGCTCTTGGTTAGACGCTGTGTCAGCGTATTTATGCTTGTGTGGAATTCGTCACATCGACGTTGCAGCTGCACAGATTCCTATAAGACTTAGAGCGGGGGCAGTTCGCTAGATTGTTTGTTAACTTATATACATATTGCTCCACATATACACTTTGGTCCGCTTGCAAAAGAAAAGGAAAAACAAAAGCAAAAATCAAACCAAAAGCTCTTTGACCAACAACAGAAAGATAGAAAAAGAAACAGAATGATGAATGCTGCTTTCTCACTCGAACTCAATGTGCGCTCAGTTTTACAGCTTAAAAGGAAACAAAATAATATTTAACTGTAACAAGAAAATTAAGCTTAAATTCGGCAAGACGAATTTGTTTATACCCTTGCACGAAATGCATAATCCTCCAATTTGATGATGGTGGTATTGGGTCACAGTTTACCAGGGTGGCTCTCTGTTTTCTGAATCTCACCAGATGCCCACCACGCCGTTTTGGCCATAGACGTCGGGCAATCTCTGCTCTTACTGCCGGGTGCCTGGCCTTGGTATTGCTCGGTCGATAGAGGCCTTGGCCCGTCCTGGGGACAATCCTCCAGACCCTTTTGCTTGACCTCTTGGTGGATCCTTGTCATTTGCATTTATATTATTTTTGCTTTGCCTTTCGGTATGGCAAGAATTGTATTTCTTTTTTCTTTGCCGTTTAAATTGCCGACGAAGGCAGGATCGCCATGTATAAGGCGAAGGCAATGTTCGACTGATTGAAGTGATTAACGCTAAACTAATGTTAAGTATAAGTTCTTAGTATCTATTTCTGCATTCGCACAAAAAAAAACATTCTGTTGAAGCCGGGCACAAACTATCTAATATCAACGAAGCTAACTTCAGCACCCTTCCAGACCTTGGCTATAATATTTTTACCTGTTCCTTTTCTGTAACTCAATTCATCAATACACAAACCAAACCTTGAAAGTATCAATCTGTCTCTTTTTATTTTACTATACATACTCGCAATTTATATTTCTTCTTCCCTTATGCCATTTGCAAACCAATTGTATGTGTGCATGCATATACAGTTGCGAGCAAAAAAATAGTAGCGCATAACACTCGCCAATATTTATTACTATAACTGGCAAGATAATATTCTGATCTGTTTAACACTGCTAAGTACCGTTATCAGCAATGTCTAACACTTGTCCATTACATTGTAACCTCACTTGGTGACTTAACTTCTTTGCTACTTAATTTTTAAGCTTAATTGCCAAATTTAGAGCGAGCAAAATAATAGTAGTCACGGAACTTTCTTTGCAGGAAACTTAAACTATTGCTGGAAGGTTGGTTCTTTTTACTCTATTTCACGTATAAAGGGTTCGCGATAGAAGATTCATTAAAGTATTTCAATTTGCAGTCATAAATGGGTCGGGATAAGCACTTGTCTTTTAATAAGAGGATTCAGATCAGAAACCTTATAGCTGAGGGCAAAACATACAGAGTAGTCCGAGAAATTGTTCATTGTTCTCCAACTGTCATTCAAAATGCATTAAAAGATGAAAAAATATCAGAAAGATGTGGCAGAAAGCTGAAAATAAGAAAAAAGAATAGTACGAGCCTCTAGGCTTTCTTCGTTCGCATCTGCTGTGGAGACACAGGAAGAGCTTGAAGTGCCGGCCAGTGTTTAGACAGTGTGGTGAGAGTATACTAAAAATAACTTGAACGCTCGCAGCCCTCGGAAAGTTCCGCCTTTCTCACAGAAGAACATAAAAGAACGGATTGAATACTCAAAATTCAACCTAAATTGTCCTGTGGGAATTGGAGTAACATACTGTGGTCAGATGAGTCCAAAATTGTGATGCTTGGACGAAGGGGATCGTCGTCCGAAAAATACGGAGTATAAGCCACCAAGACTATTAAACATGGCAAATGAAGTGTGTTGCTGTCGGGCTGTTTTTCCTAGAAGGCATCATGGACAAACATGTTTACGTTAAAATTATTTAGGAAGTAATGCTACCAAATGCCGAAGAGGAGATGTCACTTTGTTGGGTGTTTCAACAAGACAATGACCCGAAACACACAAGGAAAGTAGCAAAAGCTTGATTCGAAAATGCAGAAGTAGATGTAATGAAGTAGCCCGCACAGTCGCCCGATCTTAACCCCATCGAAAATTTGTAGTGCGACGTTAAGAAGGGAGCACCTGCTGCAAAGCTAACCACTTAAATCGGTTTTCGGACTGTTTTAGAGCGTACATTGAAGGCCATAACACCAGAAAGTTGCCTGAAACGGTAGATTCCATGCCGCGTCGCTGCCCAGCTGTACTGAAGAACAATGGGATTGCCACCGAATATTAATATACTGATATTAAGCTAGTCTTTGTTTTAAAACAATTTCCCTAGAATAAAGTTCTACACTTTAAAAATTTTAGCACTTCGAAATATGTGCTACTATTATTTTGCTAGCCTCAATTTGGCACCATTGACACAAAATCTTCATTATTTTTGAAAAATCAAAATGGAGTGGTTTTTTTTGTTTATAATATAATTAATAACAGGCCGAATAATAAACTTCCATACCAAAAAGTCTCAGTCTAGCCACGATAACATAACTTTCTATGCTACAATTGAAGTGGACGATGCCACTACTATTTTTTTGCTCGCAGCGTTGTTGATTTCTAGCAATTACGTAGCAGGTTGTTGGCAGCGTTTGAGCAGAGCGGATTTATATAGTGTAATACTATTTCATAGTGAGACTTTAACTTCTTCACCTATTTTTCGTTTATCGCTATATGATATAGTGGTCTGATCCGGGCGATTTTCATACTTGATCTCACTCAGGTAATAAAAAACAGAAAAGGCCACTTATCGGTGGTCGTCTTCAGAGCAATTATTTTTTCAAGTCCGCACTGTGAGAAGTGGATCTTGACAGTGTCAAGAAGACGACCACCGATGAGTGGTTTAAAATCGCTAAATCTATCAACTAATTTTTCTTAATACTGAAAACAAAAATTCGTTACTGTAGATAGCATTAATCAGAAATGAACTATAAAATTCTTGCACTGTCTTGGCAAAGAAAATGAAAGAAATTTTAAGTATTCCTAATAGCGCAGTTCTGAAAACAGAAGCTAAGAAAAATTATGAGAAAATTAACAAAGAAAACTCTAACTTATTTTTTCATGATCTAACGAAAAGCGTTTTTTTAGTACATACATAAGACACACACCAAAATTTTTCTTTTTAAATTAAATTTTTTTTTGTCACCAGTGCTTAAGCTGTTGTTAACGTTTTGTTTTCGGTCTGGATAAAGTCAACTCTGTGTCGCTGATAAGTATTTAAGCTAAATTGAAATAGCTTTAATTACATTGAAATCTCACACTGATTGGCACTTATGTTCAAATTTCAAAAGAGATTACTCTAGTTGATAAAATTCAGCGTTTTATAACTTATTGTGCCCTTTCAGTTCTTCCATGAATGCAACAAAGGGAATACATTTTTTTGTAACTGAAATGAGAAGAAAACAAAAAGTCAATATGTAAGAGGACGGTGGTTCACAGGTGTTTCGTTCAGTGGTACTGAAAAACTTCGTTAAAATACCAAAAATAAAAAAAATATCAAAGAAGCTAACTTCGGCTATACCGATGTTTATATTGATCAATACACAAACAAAACATTGAAATTATTAGTTTTATTCTGCTATATCCGAAACCACTGCTGCGGTGTTGATTCGAGCAATGACGTAGTAGGGAGCAGGCAGAGCTGCCGGCATCGATTGAGCAGAGCCGATTTATATTAACTGTAACTTGTGTTCTATTTCTCCGATCGGATTGAAATTTTTATATATTATATCTCCAAAATTATCACATTAGTAAATTATTATAATTTGTAGCGGTACTATAACTTCTTCGCCGATTTTTTAATATGTCGCTATGTGATATAGTGCTCCAATCCTATGTATTTTCATACTTAAATCTCACCCAGATAATAAAAAACACAGCAAAAAATTTAGTCTTAATAAATCTTTAGATGGCTAGGTAAAACGCATTTGTGCAGGTGTGAATAACCTGAAACTCTGTATGGTTTTCGGTAAGCACGATTCTGGGTGACAACATGTGGTGAAACATAAAATTCCTTTTAAAAGATGAAAAATATCAGATGATAATGACAAAGACTTTTTTTAAATTATTTTGTTTTGGCAGGGTTTTAAAGTAAACGTTTCATTTTTTAAACAGATTTTTCATTAAAGCTTACACAGACCAAACCTTCAAATTCTTACTCTGTCCCTTTTCATTTCGCTATGCCGAAATTTTTTTTCTTCTTTTCAATTTCATTTGTGTTGTCTCAGCTTCAGGAAGTTGTTGATGGCCAAGTCTTTGTCTAAAGTATTTGGATGGGCTACATGAATGTCTGCATATGGCGTTGGTCAGCCCAGGTCATGGTTGAGAACCGAAATTCTGATGTACCATTCTATCCCTGTGATGCGATGAAACGGCTTGTTTTGCATTGTTTGGACTTTTTTTATAGTAGAGCTGCTGAGCTCTTAGGAGGAAGGACGATCGCTGAGTAAATTTTTACTTTGCTTGCTAGGAAGAGGGGGTTAACGGTCTGAACATCCAGTTTCCTGTTTTTTGAATGTGTTTTCTCCAGTTAAATCTCCTGTCTATCGTAAAGCCCAAATATGTGACACGATTGCAGTGGAAATTTTTCATTATTACAAGTCAGAACAGGGAAACTGGTTTAATTAGACTTTGCGGTATTTATGGAAATGCACCAACCATTGGTCAATTCTCGGAAGTTATAAAGGTGTGGTTGTAAGGCATCTGTCGCATCTTGCACTGGAGAGTTTGTGTAGCGTTGCATCTGCATGTATCTGCTCTGCTGCTATGCTGATGTCAAGCAATGGCCGCAGTGCTGGCAGCTCTGCCGGTAGCGTTTGGGCAGAGCCGATATTCATTGGCTGTAACTTGTGTTTATTTATCAGATCTTATTTAAATTAAGATATGTTTCATTTGAAAACTATCACTTAAGTTAACCACTATGAAAATGGTTTTCCAACTCCTTCACCTATTTTTGGCATATCACCAAATAATATAGTGGTCCGCTTTTCATACTTAATCAATTGATTATAAATAGCTTAAATATCAAGTTTTATCCAAATTTCATATAAATTGACGTTAAGTGCATACACAAACGGACGGGCGGACAGACGGGCATGGCGATATACATATATTAGGTCGGACAAGTCTGACCTAAGACTGTCTGTGTGTGTTGCCAACATCTAACCAAGGGTACAAAAACGCTTCGTCAAGACCTGTAGTATTATTGTGAAAATTTTAACAACAGTTAATCAAGTACTTTTCGCCATATAGTGCTCAACGATTTAAAATTGCTTATACTCGAACATCTTCACTGAAGGCCGATCAGTTAAAGCGCTATATGTATCTTTATCAGCTTTTCTCCGAAATACTTCAAATTTTCACAACATTCTTTAAATTGTACAGATTTAACAAAAAAAAAATTAATTATTAAAAAAGAACAAATTTTAAACCTTAACCCCCTCATTAAAGCAATGTTTTTTTAATTTAAACTTACATACATACTTACATATGTATGTCACAGCTTATTTCAACCAGCACCTTAAAAAATGTTTGTTGGCTAAAATCTAAACTAAAGGTGTTCACGCCACCGGGTGAACAGCAGTGAGCGGCGAAGAGCAGTGAGGAGTGAGGAGGGTTTTTTTTATCCTCGGCAGCTACGGTCACACCAGGAGGGGTGACTGGTTTTTTCCCATGGGCATCGCCATTTAATCTAGTACGAGTTTTTCACCCGAACACCCGTTCTTCTCCTTCTGATTTGCTATCTCGAACTTCATATTTATTTAACCCGAACCATTTCGTGTGTGTCGGGCCACCTGTGAATATATAATAAAGCATACGTTTTTTAACCGAATTTATCGCGCGTTCTTAATTCATCACCCGCTCACCATACCCAGAAGAAATTGGCACCAGCCAACGACTTGTATTTTATTTGGATCCTTCCGCCCCTCCACGAACATTGGTCCTTCGAGCCGGATATCCTTCCGCTCCTCCAGCTAGCATCGGCGGAATTCCTGATAAGTACAAAATTTCATTATTCATTTCATTTGCCCTACATACTAATAAAAGTGTGAGGTTTTCCCGCTTTTCCACAGGGACCTACACACTTTTATATATTGTATGTACATACCTGACCTGTTCCAAGGTTCCATGGTAGTTCCTAATCCTTAGCGTGTTTGTCCAACGTTTTCGTTTTCCATTCCACGATTACCCTTTTTATTTTGGTCCCATTCCATTTTTTGTACATACATATGCATTCACATGTACATGTGTTTTTCACAGCTGTTTGCCAAGTCCGCGTAAAGGTTTAAAAAAGAGAAAACAAAAAACCAAAAATTATTAAAGTATTATATAAAAAAAATATAAAAAAAAAATAGTAATCAAAGTGTTCACCGCGATTTCTTATGTGTTCGAATTATTTCCATGCCGAACTAGTTTCCTCACGCGCGCATATACTTACATACATACATCTTCATCTGTTGATGTACGCGCATATGTACATACCCATCTACATATAATTCATTCGCACATTTCTCACAACACAAAAAACAAAGAAAAATTGTTAATAGCAATTAACGTATGCACCGCGACTTCTTGTGCTTTCAAATTGGTTGCGAAATTAATTTCCTCACGCGCGTATTTGAAAACCGGTGCACTTGCTTACATATGTACATACATACTTACATACATAGTCATACATTGATGCACGCACATCTGTACATATCCACAACACATAATCCATTTCGGCGTCGCGCATTGATTTAACAAAAAAAAGGGAGGGGAAAGGAATCCAACATTCAACTAAAAGACAAATTACTTACGTTTTGTGTGAAGAACGCGGGTGCATACATACATATCTACATACTTACCTGTGTACTTACGCATGTACGTACATACATATGTATTTCAAGGCATTCGTCCATATGTACTGATCGGGTACTGTGTTTGTTTCGCGCACAACACTCGCGGTGTGTAAAAAACGTTCGTTTTGTGTTTTTTTTCTCCTCCGCACAACCACAAAAAAAAAAAAGCCAAAAAAAATTAACATAAATAAACAACAAACCAAAACCAAATATATAAGCAGCGGCCGACAGCTGTTTTCGGAGTAGTGGTGACACGTGAGTCGAGTCGTGATATCGATAGGCGGCTCAAGTGCGCCAAATTCAAATCACATTCTTTCCGATTTCCTTCTTTCGCCTAAGTATATCCCCGTCCATATTTATAAATAAAGACACAGATAATTCCTTGCGGCCATTATTTTGCCCTCATATATATCACCTTTATAAATTATATATATATTTTTTTTTTACGGCCAGTATTTTGCGCACATATATATATCCGCCCATACTTATAAATAAATATATATTTTTTCCAGCACTATCGGGCCCATATATTTATATCCGCCCAGATTCATAAACACATACATATATATCTTTTCCCCAGCACTATCGTGCCCATATTTACATAGCCGTCCAGATTTATAAATTATTTAAATAATTTTTTTCCGGCCAGCCTTTGCCTACATATAAATATCTGCCCATAGTTATAAATAAAAATATATTTTTTATTTTTTTCCAGCACTATCGGGCCCATATTTATATATCCGCCCATTATTATAAATTGTACATATATTTTTTCCGGCCAGTATTTTGCCCACATATTTATATCCGGCCATATTTCAAATAAATATATTTTTTTTTGTCCTAGCACTATCGGGCCCATATTTATATATCCGCCCATATTTATAAATTATACAAATAATTTTTTCCGGCCAGTATTTTGCGCACATATATATATCCGCCCATATTTCAAATATATATATATTTTTTTCCTAGCGCTATCGGGTCCGTACTTATATATCCGCCCATATTTATAAATTATACAAATAATTTTTTCCGGCCAGTATTTTGCGCACATATATATATCCGCCCATATTTCAAAAAAATATATTTTTTTTGTTCCAGCATTATCGTGCCAATATATATATCCGTCCATATTTATAAATTATACATATATTTTTTCCGGCCAGTATTTTGCGTACATATATAGATCCGCCCATATTTCAAATAAATATATATTTTTTTGTTCCAGCATTATCGTGCCAATATATATATCCGTCCATTTATAGATCATATATAATTTTTTCCGGCCATTATTTTGCGCACATATCCAGATCCAGATTTATATACAACGTATTTTCTTTTTATCCTATATATCTTTATTTATATATTTTTCATCCGTGTTTTGTTTTATACGTACTCCCATCGTTACCTACGAATCCATATAAACTTGTATTGTAATCATTTCGCTTCGTCTACGTGTAATTTTCGATCCGCATTCGTGCGTCCCCATACAGTCCACTTCTCCTTTTTTGTGGTTTTTCCAAAACAAAAACCACACAACCTCGGTCGTCTATAAGGTCGTCCTCTGAGTATGTCCACGGAGCCGTCCCAGACTGCGCCGAAGTCTAACAGTCTTTCGTCTCCCTCTGCAACTCCGGAGAAGGTTCGGCCTCCGAAAACTCCGGTGACCGTGAAACGTACGGATATTTCGTGCAAGTTCTCGTCTGTTCGCAGCCGCAGCGAATCCCCAAGATCCTGTCCGTCTTCGTCCAGCCTACCTAAGGGTCGCAGATTTTCGGTTAAGGACTCGAGTGAACACAAAGGTCGTTCCACGCTTCCAACCCAGACCCAGATCGCGTACGTTGTTGTGACGCACTGTTCCGACGCTCCCGTCACCCGATCCGTATCACAACAGCGTAGAGAACACTTCAGAATGTCCCTCTCCGATTTCGTTCTGGCGTGCGACGCACTGACTCTGTTTGAAGCTCGTGAGAGTGAAGCTCTAACTTCTGAAGTGCCCTTGTTTTCCATAAAAATGCACTTAGAGCAGCTCAAATCCCTCTGGTCAACTGTCGAGATGGAATACTCCCATTGTCACAAGGCCTTGACAGTCCAAACCGACGAGGAAAGCTTGGCAAACATAAGCCACATCAAGGCGAAGCACGAATCCGCTTACGCGGCGTATGTGCGATGCGGGACGTTGTTCGGAGAACGCATCGAACAGCTCTCGGCACAGATGACGCGTCTTATGCGTCAGCCAACCGCTCCGTCGGGGCCGCCGGGGCATAGAGTGCCTCCGTGTGAGGTGGAGACATTTGATGGCGACAGCCTAGCATGGCCGACATTCCGTGATTTGTTCGCCGCCATTTATATCGCCAATATATGAAAATAGTCGACTGCTTGTCATGACTCAAGCCAGACAACTCCTTCAGATTCCCGCGGTGGCCCAAGAGTCGGGCAAATCCTTGCGAGAGCTGCAGACTGCGTTTCAAGGGTGTCTTACCGCGCTTGAGCGTTCGGGTGTTAGTACTGAGAATTGGGATGTCCTACTTATCGCCATCTGCACTAGCGAATTGCCGAAGGCCACTATCCTCCTGTGGGAGCAATCAGTGCCAAATAAGACTGTCGTCTCAACTTGGTCCGATTTGAACCAATTTCTTACCGATCGGTATCGTGTCCTGGATGCCACCGATGAACATAAGTCGTCCCCCAGTGTCCAGGCCATCCCCATTGGCCCCCGCAAATCCTCTGCAACGATAAAGATCCAAGCGTTTCCCGCGAAAGCTCAGCTTAAACCGGCGTCTTGCAAGCTGTGCCATCGGGAGAATCACCCAATACGGCTCTGCCCTAGTTTTCTTGATATGCCTGTTCAGAGGCGTTCGGAAACTATTAGACAGCAGGGACTCTGTCTGAACTGTTTTGCCCGCGGTCATCAGGTGAAGGGCTGTTCCAGTGCGCATAATCACCATACTCTGTTGCATCCGAGTGATGTGTCCGTGTCCGCACCGTCCGCGGCGCAAGTCCCACCATACAGCGCCGCAGAGCGTCCGTCCACGAGCAACCAACTCACAAATGCTCGAAGTTATTTTGCATCTACCCCAGGCAGAGGCCTTTTAGGCACTGCGATTGTCACTCTGCACCATCGTGGTGTGGATCACCATATTCGGGCGCTGATCGACTCTGGGGCCGATTCAACGTTTCTCTCCGAGCGTGTCTTCAACATGGTCCAGCCCCCCGTTTACCCAGTAGACGCCGCGGTTACTGGCATGGGCCAGAGTGATGGAGGCTGCGCCGACAAGGTGTGTCTGCTGATGCTGTCTCCCCCGTGTGACAGATTGAACAAGATTGAGGTCTCCGCCTTGGTCGTATCCAAATTGTCAGGGGCCATTCCAACGGCTCCATTCCTTAACACGGTTTCGACGCAGTGCCTCGATCGCCCCCTGGCTGACCCGTTCTACAACAAACCCGCGCCTATTGACATGATTATCGGTGTAGACCTGTTTCCCCACATCCTCGGAGAGCGGATCAAAAAGGACATTGGTGAGTTCGTCGGGCTAGAAACCATCTTTGGATGGGTTCTGTGTGGGGCTATCATGCCTGACCCTCCGGCGTCTCGATTGGTTTTCGCTGCACAGACACGAGTTAGTCCAGAAGCAAAACTTGAGGTACTCCTCACCAAGTTTTGGGAGGTGGAAGACCTTCCCGCAAAGCCGGAAAAGGAGGATGACGTATTCTGCGAGCGGAACTTCCAGGAGACCACCCAAAGAGGGAAGGACGGCCGATATGTTGTGTCTCTACCGTTCAAAGGTCCGAATAGCGTCGACTTGGGACACTCAAGACCGATCGCGCTGGCTCAATTCCTGCGGAATGAAGCACGCCTTCTCAAGGATCCCGTCCTAAAAATGCAGTACGATGCCATTATTCAAGAGTACGAGGAATTGGGTCAAATGACTCCAGTGCCGCCGCCTCAAGATGAGAAAAACTTCTATCTCCCCCATCACGCGGTGTTTAAGCCCGATAGCACCACCACCAAGGTACGCGTGGTATTTAACGCGTCGAGCCCCTCCACGCGAGGCGTCAGCCTTAACGATGTCTTGCACACCGGGCCTACTCTGCAGGCCGATCTCACGCTTCAGGTACTGAAATGGCGATTCTTTCAATTCGTTTTCAACGCTGACATCACGCAAATGTATCGACAAATCCAAGTCGACCCCAGGCATACCCCCTTTCAGCGGATCCTCTACCGAGACCGCTGCGGCAATATTCAGGATTATGAGCTACAAACTGTCACGTTTGGGGTTAACTGCGCGCCATTCCTGGCGATCCGAGTCCTTTTACAGCTGGCACAAGACGTGCAAGCAATGTATCCTCAGGCGAGCGAAATCCTTCGAAACTATATGTATGTTGATGACGTCCTTGCCGGCGCTCACACTGAAGCCGACGCCCGTCTCACCATACGAGAGCTTCAAGCTGCCCTCCAGTCTGCGGGTCTCCCGCTTCGGAAATGGACTTCCAATAAGAAGGAAGTACTTCAAGCTATTCCGAGAGAGCACCTGTTGCGAGAGGACTTTCTCGAGCTGGAAGACGCGAGCACCGCAAAAACCTTGGGCATCCGCTGGCAAGCCGCCGAGGACGTCTTTTTCTTCACCGTCCGCACCCCCCATTGAAGGAGTCGATCTCCAAGAGGCAGGTTCTGTCCCATATCGCTAAACTTTTCGACCCCGCTGGCTGGCTAGCCCCATTCGTTATCCGAGCGAAGATATTCATGCAGCAAATCTGGCTAACCGAACTGGGCTGGGATGATGTGCTGCCGCCTCTCCTGCTGCAGCAATGGCACGAATTTCTGCAGGATTACCCAGGCCTCAGTCAACTCCGCATCCCCCGTTGGCTGAACACCAGCGACAAGTTCTCGTGGGAGCTTCATGGCTTCTGTGACGCGTCACAGAAAGCGTATGGAGCAGCCCTATATGTGCGGGTTCGGTACGGCGATCAAGTAAGAGTCCATTTATTAACGGCTAAGACCCGTGTAGCTCCAGTCAAGACAGTCTCGCTGCCTCGGCTGGAGTTGTGCGGAGCGGTTTTGCTAGCCGATCTCTGGGCGTCGATCGTTCCTGAACTCCCAATCCAACCTGCAACCTCCCAGTTTTGGACCGACTCTACCATCGTGTTGGCTTGGCTCAATAAACCGCCGTGTAGTTGGTCCACCTTCGTGGCCAATCGGGTATCCAGCATCTCCAAAAGCACCAGTGGCCAAAGCTGGGCACATGTGCGCTCCGAGGATAACCCCGCTGATCTGGCGAGCCGTGGAGTCTCCGCGGACGAGTTATCTGCCAGCAGCCTCTGGTGGCATGGGCCGGACTGGCTCCAGCGAGCCCCCGAATGTTGGCCAACTCTCCATCATGAACTCCCAGACACCCAGCTGGAGCAGCGAGTCCAGTGCCACACCACCGCGACCAGCCTACTCAATGACGTCGACGAACGTTTCTCGGACTACGGTAGGGCATTGCGACTCATCGCGTACGTCCTACGCTTCGCCACCAAAAGGATTTCGACGCCTTCCACGGTCCGCCTCACCAATGACGAACTTCTCTCCGCCGAGCGCGCCTTGATTCGGACCTCTCAGCGTCGGGAATACCTCGCGGAGATACGGGCCCTTGGTGAAGGGCGACCCCTGCCATCATCCAGCGCGCTACTCAACTTGAATCCATTTCTCGACCAGCATGGGGTACTCCGCTCCTGCGGACGACTCCGGGCCGCTGAGTCCCTCCGGTATGATGAACGTCACCCTATTCTCCTCCCCTATAGTACTCATTTCACTCGCCTGCTTGTCGAATTCGCCCACCGCATCACGTTGCATGGCGGCAATCAACTGATGGTGCGGTATCTGCGCACCAAATTCTGGATCCCACGGGTCAAGAACCTGGTGAAGTCCCACATCAAGGGGTGCAAGGTCTGCAAGGTCTGCGTCGTTCATCGTCGACGATAAACACGGGCATTGACTTCGCAGGGCCGTTCGAGATCAAGAATTACACCGGGCGTGCGTATCTCATAACTAAGGGTTATGTCTGCGTCTTTGTGTGTTTCAGCACGAAGGCGATCCATCTCGAGGCTACCTCCGATCTCACCACTGAACGGTTTCTTGCAGCCTTCTCTCGGTTTTTCACACGGAGACAATGCCCACAGCGCATTTACTCCGACAACGGCAAAACCTTCGTAGGCGCCTCAAAGGCGCTCGAAAAAGACTTCCTGAACGCCACCAAGCTTGAGATAATGAAGGCATTTCCCCAGCACATTTTATCCTGGCAGTTCATTCCGCCAAGCGCGCTTCATATGGGAGGACTGTGGGAAGCAGGGGTCAAAAGTTTTAAGACCCTGTTTTACAAGTCCTCTTCCACTGTCAAGTACACGTTCGAGGAACTCTCCACTCTCCTGTGTAGGATCGAAGCGTGCCTAAACTCCAGGCCAATTTCTCCCATGAGCGAGGACCCAGAGGATCTGCTGGCCCTAAGCCCGGGGTATTTCCTGATTGGAGGACCACTCTTATCCATTGCGGAACCGGAAATTCTGGTTGAGCCTATGTCGCTGATCAACCGATGGCAGCGACTGAAGGCAATCCAGCAGGCTTTCTGCCGCCGATGGAAGAGTGAGTACCTCAAGGAGCTCCACAAACGGAATAAGTGGAAATTACCGACTCGCAGCCTCCAGACCGGCGACCTCGTTATCGTGTCCGAAGATAATCTCCCCTCCAACGAGTGGCGCTTAGGGCGAATTGAGCACACTCTGCCCGGGGCTGACGGTCTCGTCCGAGTGGCTGATGTCACCACAGCGCGTGGGTCTATCCGAAGACCCGTGGCGAAGCTCATCCCGTTGCAAGACAGCAGGAGTCCTGAGCCTAAAACCCTACCGTGACTTCCAATCCCTCTATGTTCCGTCCGGATGTCCTCGTCTCCCTGCATGTTGTTCGTTTTCGTGTATCGACTAATCCACTCTCCCCTCCGTAATTTCTTTCGTTGCAGTTCGTTCAGCTCGCCCCTTCACAGCGGCATGGCCCCCACGCGTCTGCCGTACCACCGCAGCAAACGATCTGCTCCACATGGGACGAACGCGTACCGATGCCGGGTCTGCCGGGGGATTCACGCACTCCGGCAGTGTCAGCGCTTCCTGAACCTCCGAGGGGAAAAGCGGCTCCGGGCGTTGCTTATAAATAAGTACTGTCCCAATTGCTTGGCACACGAGCACTCATCCGACGCGTGCCGGACTCGCCATGGTTGGCGACGATGCGGGCAAAAACACCATACCCTGCTCCATATGGCCGACCAACCGCCGAGACAACGCGCCTCGGCCCGGCGTCGCAGCCAACTACCCTCCTCCGGACGTGCAGCACCACCGCCACAACCCCGTTCCCGATCATCTTCCGACCGCTCCGCTTCTCCAGAAGGCGCAGCCGAGATCTCTCTCTCCTCCCTGCTCCACGCCAGGACGACGACTGTCATGCCAACAGCAATCCTCCGGTTGGGCAACGGCTCGAATTCCTTCGAGACCCGCGTCCTCCTCGATGCGTGTGCGGCTGAGAGCCGCATCAATCTTTCTTTTGCCCGGTCTCTGGGGTTGGCTGTGACCAAGGTCGGGGTCGACCAAGCCTGCACGGCCGTCCTCGAGGCGAGGTCCGACAATACATTCCGGCGGAATGTCATATTCCGGGTCGAAGAGGACTTGCTCATCCGCACTCCCATTCGGGAAGTGTCAGCGCCGGTCCGGGAGAAACTCGCCACCCTGATCCTGGCCGACCCCTATTTCTATCGGCCGGCTTCGGTGTCCGTGGTGCTCGGGGCAGACCTCTATCCTGAGGTCATCCAACCAGGCTGTGTGCCCGGTCATAGCGGTACTCCCGCAGCCCAGAGCACCGTGTTCGGATGGGTCGTCTCCGGCTCCTGTGGGATCTAGGCGCTCCAGAACAGCAGTGAGCGGCGAAGAGCAGTGAGGAGTGAGGAGGGTTTTTTTATCCTCGGCAGCTACGGTCACACCAGGAGGGGTGACTGGTTTTTTCCCATGGGCATCGCCATTTAATCTAGTACGAGTTTTTCACCCGAACACCCGTTCTTCTCCTTCTGATTTGCTATCTCGAACTTCATATTTATTTAACCCGAACCATTTCGTGTGTGTCGGGCCACCTGTGAATATATAATAAAGCATACGTGTACGCCTTTTGTATGCTATCTAATATCAAAGAAGCTAACTTCAGCACCCTTCCAGACCTTGGCTATAATATTTTTACCTGTTCTTTTTCTGTAACTCAATTCATCAATACACAAACCAAACCTTTAAAGTATCAATCTGTCTCTTTTTATTTTACTATACATACTCACAATTTATTTTTCTTCTTCCCTTATGCCATTTGCAAACGAATTGTATGTGTGCATGCATATACATACTTCAGCGTTTGTCACGCATACACATACAGTTTATGTAGCGTTGTTGATTTCGAGCAATGACGTAGCAGGTTGCTGGCAGCGTTTGAGCAGAGCGGATTTATATAGTGTAACCACTAACCATAGATGCGTCAAACTCAAGATTTTTTGATTACAAACGCTAGCCTGAGCCTGGAACCCCAGAGAACTTCGGCAAAAGCCGAACAGCCTAGAACCCCAGAGAGCGGCCGCAGCGAGAGCGAAAAACGTTTGCTCGCAGCACTGTCGCTACGCATCGAAAATAATTCAGTCTGCCACAGATCGCAGAACGATGAACGCATGTCTGTGTCGCTGTGTTCTCGTTTTGCATATGTATGTGTACACTCGTCGGTACATGCTCAGGCTTCGTAGTGTGTGTGTGAGACGTGAAGTTGTACAACATCGCATTTCAATCGCTCGCTCGCAGACTTTTTGAGTTTTCGACGAGCTAGCGACAATGCGAGAATGAGATGCGTGCTTAACTACAGAACTCGACGGCGCTTCTCAAAGTGTCGACGTGGCTCTGTTGTTAGTGTGCTCGCTTAGCGATCGGGCGGCCGGGGTTCGAGTCCCATCTTGGTCGAAGTTTTTCATAATGCTTTATATTTTTTTTGATACATTTTTATTTACTTTACCTCTGCAAGGGTATAAAAAGTAAATAAAAATGTATCAAAAAAAATATAAAGCATTATGAAAAACTTCGACCAAGATGGGACTCGAACCCCGGCCGCCCGATCGCTAAGCGAGCACACCTCTGCAAGGGTATAAAAAGTAAATAAAAATGTATCAAAAAAAATATAAAGCATTATGAAAAACTTCGACCAAGATGGGACTCGAACCCCGGCCGCCCGATCGCTAAGCGAGCACACTAACAACAGAGCCACGTCGACACTTTGAGAAGCGCCGTCGAGTTCTGTAGTTAAGCACGCATCTCATTCTCGCATTGTCGCTAGCTCGTCGAAAACACAAAAAGTCTGCGAGCGAGCGATTGAAATGCGATGTTGTACAACTTCACGTCTCACACACACTACGAAGCCTGAGCATGTACCGACGAGTGTACACATACATATGCAAAACGAGAACACAGCGACACAGACATGCGTTCATCGTTCTGCGATCTGTGGCAGACTGAATTAATTTCGATGCGTAGCGACACTGCTGCGAGCAAACGTTTTTCGCTCTCGCTGCGGCCGCTCTCTGGGGTTCTAGGCTGTTCGGCTTTTGCCGAAGTTCTCTGGGGTTCCAGGCTCAGGCTAGCGTTTGTAATCAAAAAATCTTGAGTTTGACGCATCTATGTATTCTATGGTTAGTGGTGTAACGTTATTTCATAGTGACACTTTAACTTCACCTATTTTTCGTTTATCGCTATATGATATAGTGGTCCGATCCGGGCGATTTTCATACTTGATCTCACTCAGGTAATAAAAAACAGAAAAGGCCACTTATCGGTGGTCGTCTTCAGAGCAATTATTTTTTCAAGTCCGCACTGTGAGAAGTGGATCTTGACAGTGTCAAGAAGACGACCACCGATTAGTGGTTTAAAATCGCTAAATCTATCAACTAATTTTTCTTAATACTGAAAACAAAAATTCGTTACTGTAGATAGCTTTAATCAGAAATGAACTATAAAATTCTTGCACTGTCTTGGCAAAGAAAATGAAAGAAATTTTAAGTATTCCTAATAGCGCAGTTCTGAAAACAGAAGCTAAGAAAAATTATGAGAAAATTAACAAAGAAAACTCTAACTTATTTTTTCATGATCTAACGAAAAGCGTACATAAGACACACACCAAAATTTTTCTTTTTAAATTAAATTTTTTTTGTCACCAGTGCTTAAGCTGTTGTTAACGTTTTGTTTTCGGTCTGGATAAAGTCAACTCTGTGTCGCTGATAAGTATTTAAGCTAAATTGAAATAGCTTTAATTACATAGAAATCTCGCACTGATTGGCACTTATGTTCAAATTTCAAAAGAGATTCCTCTAGTTGATAAAATTCAGCGTTTTATAACTTATTGTGCCCTTTCAGTTCTTCCATGAATGCAACAAAGGGAATACATTTTTTTGTAACTGAAATGAGAAGAAAACAAAAAGTCAATATAAAAGAGGACGGTGGTTCACAGGTGTTTCGTGCAGTGGTACTGAAAAACTTCGTTAAAATATTAAAAATAAAAAAAATATCAAAGAAGCTAACTTCGGCTATACCGATGTTTATATTGATCAATACACAAACAAAACATTGAAATTATTAGTTTTATTCTGCTATATCCGAAATTTTTTTTCTTCTTCTATCATTCCCTAAGCAAACCACTGCTGCTGTGTTGATTCGAGCAATGACGTAGTAGGGAGCAGGCAGAGCTGCCGGCATCGATTGAGCAGAGCCGATTTATATTGACTGTAACTTGTGTTCTATTTATCCGATCGGATTAAAATTTGTATATGTTATATCTCCAAAATTATCACATTAGTAAATTATTATAATTTGTAGCGGTACTATAACTTCATCGCCGATTTTTTAATATGTCGCTATGTGATATATTGGTCCAATCCTATTCATTTTCATACTTAATCTCACCCAGATAATAAAAAGCACAGAAAAAAATTTAGTCCCAATAACTCTTTAGATGACTAGGTAAAACGCATACAGACGGACGGACATGGCTATTTTCAAAAAAAAAAATTTGTGCAGGTGTGAATAACCTGAAACTCTGTATGGTTTTCGGTAAGCACGATTCTGGGTTACAACATGTGGTGAAACATAAAATTCCTTCTAAAAGATGAAAAATATCCGATGATAATGACAAAGACTTTTTTTAAATTATTTTATTTTGGCAGGGTTTTAAAGTAAACGTTTCGTCTTTTAAACAGATTTTTCATTAAAGTTTACAAAGACCAAACCTTCAAATTCTTACTCTGTCCCTTTTCATTTCTTTACTTTGCTTGCTAGGAAGCGGGGGTTAACGGTCTGAACATCCAGTTTCCTGTTTGTTGAATGTGTTTTCTCCAGTTAAATCTCCTGTCTATCGTAAAGCCCAAATATGTGGCACGATTGTAGTGGAAATTTTTCATTATTACAAGTCAAAACAGGGAAACTGGTTTAATTAGACTTTGCGGTATTTATGGAAATGCACCAACCCTTGGTCAATGCTCGGAAGTTATAAAGGTGTGGTTGTAAGGCATCTGTCGCATCTTGCACTGGAGAGTTTGTGTAGCGTTGCATCTGCATGTATCTGCTCTGCTGCTATGCTGATTTCAAGCAATGGCCGCAGTGCTGGCAGCTCTTCCGGTAGCGTTTGCGCAGAGCCGATATTCATTGGCTGTAACTTGTGTTTATTTATCAGATCTTATTTAAATTAAGATATGTTTCATTTGAAAACTATCACTTAAGTTAACCACTATGAAAATGGTTTTCCAACTCCTTCACCTATTTTTGGCATATCACCAAATAATATAGTGGTCCGCTTTTCATACTTAATCACTTGATTATAAATAGCTTAAATATCAAGTTTTATCCAAATATCATATAAATTGACGGAGTTAAGTGCATACACAAACGGACGGGCGGACAGACGGGCATGGCGATATACATATATTAGGTCGGACAAGTCTGACCTAAGACTGTCTGTGTGTGTTGCCAACGGCATAGCGACATATCTCCGACGACATATCTCCGCCCAGTACATTTTTCTGGCGGAGATATGTCGCATTTTTAACGGCGGAGATATGTCGTTGTAAAACGACATATCATCGCCGGTGATCTGTGCGGAGATATGTCGTTTCAAAACGTCATATCTCCGCCGTTAGAAAAACGACATATCTCCGCGCGAAATTATGTCGTTTCAGAACGACATATCTCCGCGCGAAATTATTGTTGGGGTTTATTATTATATCATCGCCGGTGATTTGCGCGGAGATATGTCGTTTCAAAACGTCATATCTCCGCCGTTAAAAAAACGACATATCTCCGCGCGAAATTATGTCGTTTCAGAACGACATATCTCCGCGCGAAATTATGTCGTTTCAGAACGACATATCTCCGCGCGGAGATATGTCGTTTTTCTAACGGCGGAGATATGTCGTCGGAGATATGTCGTTACCCCTTGCCAACATCTAACCAAGGGTACAAAAACGCTTCGTCAAGACCTGTAGTATTATTGTGAAAATTTTAACAACAGTTAATCAAGTACTTTTCGCCATATAGTGCTCAACGATTTAAAATTGCTTATACTCGAACATCTTCACTGAAGGCCGATCAGTTAAAGCGCTATATGTATGTAGGATCCCGGTATGGTAGAGGTGACTTCGAGTGAGAATAGGTATCGGTGTAATATCGATTAAAACGATATGCGATGGTGAGAAGTAGTCAGTCAGTTCGAAGAGAGAGTCAGTCGAATAGAGTGAGCCGGCAAAGTTGCGTCTCGAAGTGTGAGCAGTGATTTCGGAGTAAATTCAAAAAATAAAGAGAAACCTTGTGAAGTAATTAATAATTTTACTATTAAGCTAATGAACTAATGAAATACAATAAAGCTGATAAAAATAAAACCCAGTGTGTGCGAATCGAATCTCTTCAAGTTGGGGACTCATCCAGGTAAAGGTTGAAGCTCCACAACTAGGAGGCTCCTCCGGGACAAAGCTGAATCTCCACAACTTGGGGGCTCGTCCGGAAACGTTTGACGGTAGGACTATCCATCAATCATAAATTGTTGCAGTCTGAGATCCGTTATTGTACATCGGTCATCAAATTGTTGTACAAAAAAAAAAAAAAAAAACGTTAAATCCATGGGAAAAATTGCGAAATTCAGTTAATTCTTGGAATAAGTCGCACACAAGAGAGAGTGAGACAGCAGCAGAGATTCTTGGCAAACGAAAAAAAAAAAAAAAAGCACATCGAGCGTCCGCTAAAAATTTTTGGCGCCATGTCGTAAGAAAAAAAAAGGGAAATCCACAAGAGCGACAGAGACGGCAACACGGCAACGAACCAGAGAGACAACGACATGATCGTGCAAAGCTGAACGAGGCAGCAACGAGACGAAGACCTAAGAGAGTAGGCAACGAGGCCCTGAGAGCACAAACAACGAGGCACAAAGAGTGTGCAAATACGAGTGTGCGAACGAGACGAGAGAGCAACATTCACACCGACGGCGGCATTATCCCCAGAAGTGTGCGTGACGTGATGAGAAGAGCAGGAAAACGAAGAAGCAACAAGAGAAAGACCTAAGAGAGGAGGCAACGAGGCACAGAGAGTGTGAACAACGAGGTACAGACTGTCCGAACGACGAGGCACAGAGAGTGCAAAACCGAGACGAGAAGCATTCACACAGACGACGGCATCAACCATCGCAAGGGTGAGTGGCGAAACTTACAGAGTATCCAGAGAGCGGCGATCAAGCAGACGTTACACCAAGAGAGCAGCATTCACACAGACGACGGCATCAACCATCGCAGGTAGAAGTAGTAAAACCTAGAGTGCATTATTGAGGCCGTCAAAGAGTATCCAGAGAGCAGCATTCATACAAACGACGTCAAAGAGTATCCAGAGAGCAGCATTCATACAAACGACGACAAAGAGTATCCAGAGAGCAGCATTCACACAAACGACGACAAAGAGTATCCAGAGAGCAGCATTCACACAAACGACGACAAAGATTTTTCAGAGAGCAACATTCACACCGACGGCGGCATCAACCCCAAGAGTGTGTGTGACGCGACAATCGAGAGCAGAGCAGCGACGAGGCAGCAAGACACAAAGAGTGTTCAGAGAGCAACATTCACACCGACGGCGGCATCAACCCCAAAAGTGTGTGTGACGCGACGATCGAGGACAGAGGCGTACGCAGCGATTTTGCCTTACAAGAGGGGCGGCAACGGAGTCGAGATACAAGAGCAAGTATTAACCGAGCAAGAAAGGGCCATAACCGAAGAGTAAAACATTTGTATAACATTGTAGATTGATATCAATTAACTTAACCCACTAACGTTAGCTTAAGATACATATTTAAAATTTGTTATATAATTTGTTTGAACTTAAATTATGCCACACGACGAAATCTTGCAACTCACGGTATCTGAGCTTAAAGAAAAGTTGAAAGAAAATAACTTGAGTATTAAGGGAAACAAGGCAGACTTACAAGGGAGACTAATATCTTTTTTCGAGTCAGGAGTTGAGGAAGCATCCTTCTACGAGGACTCACTAGAGCGTAGCTTACAAGTAGACAATCAACAAGAGGTACAGAGTATAATGGCGTTTACACTAAGAGATATACAAGATTCGTTAACTGTATTCGATGGCAGCCAGCAGCAAGATGTCGACATTTGGCTTGCAGATTTTGAGAACTGTGCAGAGACAGTCAAATGGAACGATTTACAGAAATTCATCTATAGTAGACAATTGTTAAAAGGGGCTGCGAAATTGTTTGTCAGTAGCGAAGACGGTCTTACCGATTGGATTAGTCTAAAGTCAGCTTTAGAGAGAGAATTTTCGGAGAAGTTATCCGCAAAACAAGTACATAAGCTACTTGAGAATAGAAAGAAAAAACAGAGTGAAAGTTTGATCGAATATTTTTATGAAATGAAAAGTTTGGCGAAAAAGAGCACATTAGACGAAGAAAGTGTTATAGAATATATAATAGAGGGTATACCAGATTCGAAGCAAAACAAGACTGTGTTGTATCAAGCCAGGAATTTTAGAGAATTACGAGAAAACATGAAAATGTACGAGAAAATATCTACTGAGAAAGAGTCAAAATGGTCTAGATCATCAAAATTCGAGAAGAAGCAGCAGGATATTGCTTTAAATGAGCCAAGATGCTACAAGTGCGGGGGAAGAAATCACATAGCGAAAAACTGTAAAGAAAGCGAGTTTAAGTGTTTTAAATGTAACCAGCCAGGTCATAAGGCGAATCAGTGTAGCATGCAGGGAAAAATGTTCGAAAAAGATAGTCATAAAGTGCAGCAACTTACTCAGAAATTATATAATCGTGTATTTAAAGATGTTCGTTTTGGCAATGAGGTTATATCAGCGTTTTTCGATTCAGGTAGTGATATCTCGACTATAAGTGAGAGCGCCTACAAACGAGTTTACCCAGTTCCCTTGAGTTCGGATGTGAAAGAGTTATTGGGAATAGGAAGTAAGAAAATCTACACCAAAGGGTCTTTTGAGTTGGATACGGCTTTAGATGGTGTTCCTATTAAGATGTGTTTCCATGTAGTGAGAGATAGAGATACATTATATGATGGGGTAATCGGAAATGACGTATTTGAGGTCGTAAATGCTACAATGGGAAAGCAAGGATTAGTGTTTTACGGGAATAATCAATCGGTTGGGGAAATCAAGTTATTACTCGTTACAGTAATCCACGAGATCCACCCCCAGTACGCGATGTAAGTCCCATAGAAGAGTTGCAAAACACGTTTGGGCAGATATTGACTACGAGAGTCGAAAACTTTTCGTCTGAGATAGAGCTTTCCCATTTGAGCATTGAGTTGAAGTCTAAAGTCCTAGAAATCATTTCGGAATACAGTCCGGTCAAACCAGCTAACCGTCCAGTGGAAATGAAGATTATACTTACTGATGAAATACCGGTATATCAGAAACCAAGACGCTTATCGTATGAAGATCAGAAAAGAGTCGATCAACAGGTCAAAGAGTGGTTAGAAGAAGGAATAATTCGCCATAGTGTATCTGAGTATTCTTCCCCAATTGTATTAGTACCGAAGAAAGATGGAGAAAAGAGATTATGTTGCGATTATAGAAGGGTAAATCAGAAAATTATAAGAGATAATTTTCCGACGGCAGTGATTGATGATGTATTACATAGGCTACAAGAAGGAAGAGTGTTTACAACACTTGATTTGTGTAATGGCTATTTCCATGTGCCAGTTGAAGAAAACTCAAAGAAACTTACTTCGTTCGTTACCCAAAATGGCCAATTTGAATTCAATTTTGTACCGTTCGGCATTAATAATTCAGCAGCTGTGTTTACTAGATATATTTTTGCAATGTTGAGACCATTGATTAATGAAGGCATATTGATGTTGTATATGGATGATATTATTATTCCAGCAAAAAATGAGTTTGAGGGTATTGAGAGGTTGAAAAGAGTTATAAGTTTAGCAGAAGAGTCGGGATTAAAGATAAAATGGATAAAATGTCAATTTCTTCAGCGTAAGGTAAATTTTTTGGGATACATCATAGAAAATGGCACCATCAAACCGTCAAAGGAGAAGACAAGTGCCGTTGAGAATTTTCCAGTTCCTCGGGATGTGAAAGGAGTCCAACGTTATTTGGGTCTTACTTCATATTTTCGCAGGTTTATGAAGGATTTCGCTACGATAGCTAGGCCGTTGACAAATTTGTTGAGAGCTAACGTACCTTTTAAAATGGGCATAGAAGAGCTAGCTTCTTTTGAACAGTTAAAAGCGGGATTGAGTAATCCACCGGTTTTACGTCTTTTCAATCCTAGAAGTGCGACAGAAGTTCATTGTGACGCGAGTATGTATGGATACGGCGCGATTTTACTTCAAAAAGATTCGGAGGATCAGCAATACCATCCGGTAGAGTACATGAGCAGACGAACTACCCCAGCTGAAGAAAAATATCACTCGTACGAGTTAGAGGTACTGGCTATAATTCAAGCATTAAAAAAGTGGAGAATATATGTGATGGGCATCAAGATAAAGATAGTAACCGATTGTAATGCTTTTGCGATGACGATAAAGAAACGTGACGTTCCGCTAAGGGTGGCCCGATGGGCTATATTCCTGCAAGACTTTAATTTCGAAATTGAGCATAGATCAGGGGTAAAGATGAAACATGTCGACGCATTAAGTAGGGTATATTGTTTACTGTCAGGAGATTCTTTGAAGAGTAAAATACAATTTGCACAGAGAAAAGATGAATGGATCAGCACGATTCTGAAAGTGTTAGAAAAGGGAGCGCACGCCGACTATTACGTGCAGTACGGAATATTGTATAAAGATCCCGTTAAGGAGCTTATTGTAATACCTACTAGCATGGAGCAGGAGATAATATTGGTTGCTCATCGACAAGGGCACTTCGGAGTTAAAAAAACGGTTGATCTAGTGGAAAGAGAGTATTATATACCTGGTCTGTTGAGCAAAGTTGAGGTAGTAGTGAGGTCGTGTATGGAATGTATCGTGAGCGAGTCGAAACAGGGTCGAAAGGAAGGTTTCTTGAATGTTATTGATAAAGGAGATGAGCCCTTGGTAACTTTTCACGTAGACCATGTTGGGCCAATGGAGTTAACCAAGAAACGATATAACCACATATTGGTAGTAGTCGATGCTTTTTCGAAATACGTATGGTTATATCCGACGAAAAGTACAGGTTCGGAAGAGGTTGTTGAGAGATTGCAGAAACAATCTGAGTTGTTCGGAAATCCGAAGAGGATCGTTAGTGACCGAGGTAGCGCTTTTACGTCTCACATTTTTAAAGAGTACTGCGAGTCGCAAAAGATTCAACATTTAGTGATTGCGACAGGAGTTCCAAGAGGAAACGGGCAAGTAGAGCGAGTAAATCGGATTGTTATAGCATTGTTGACGAAACTGTGTGCCAATGATCCTGGAGCATGGTATAAGCACGTAGGTAGGGTGCAACAGTTTATAAACTCGTCACCACCTAGAAGCACGAAGATATCACCCTTTAAGATATTAACTGGTACTGAGATGAGGACTAGCTACGATGTAGAACTAAAGAGTATGTTGGAAGAAGAGTTATTAATCGAGTTACAAAACAATAAGTCCGAAATACGTGACACAGCGAAAAGGAACATAGGTAAAATGCAAGAAGAGAACCGTAAAACGTTTAATAAATGTCGAAAATCTGCAAATGAATATGAGGTTGACGAGCTGGTGGCTGTCAAGCGAACGCAGTTTGGTTCTGGCCTTAAGCTTAAGGGGAAATATTTGGGACCTTATCGGGTTGTTCGGAAAATGAGGCATGGTCGCTATGCGGTTGAGAAAGTAGGAGATGGGGAAGGTCCGAAATCTACTACCACCGTGGCAGAGTATATGAAAAAATGGTGTCCATCATTCGGGGCGAATGTGGAGGTCGGATGGCCGAATGTAGGATCCCGGTATGGTAGAGGTGACTTCGAGTGAGAATAGGTATCGGTGTAATATCGATTAAAACGATATGCGATGGTGAGAAGTAGTCAGTCAGTTCGAAGAGAGAGTCAGTCGAATAGAGTGAGCCGGCAAAGTTGCGTCTCGAAGTGTGAGCAGTGATTTCGGAGTAAATTCAAAAAATAAAGAGAAACCTTGTGAAGTAATTAATAATTTTACTATTAAGCTAATGAACTAATGAAATACAATAAAGCTGATAAAAATAAAACCCAGTGTGTGCGAATCGAATCTCTTCAAGTTGGGGACTCATCCAGGTAAAGGTTGAAGCTCCACAACTAGGAGGCTCCTCCGGGACAAAGCTGAATCTCCACATGTATCTTTGTCAGCTTTTCTCCGAAATACTTCAAATTTTCACAACATTCTTTAAATTGTACAGATTTAACAAAAAAAAAATTAATTATTAAAAAAGAACAAATTTTAAACCTTAACCCCCTCATTAAAGCAATGTTTTTTTAATCTATAAACTTACATACATACTTACATATGTATGTCACAGCTTATTTCAACCAGCACCTTAAAAAATGTTTGTTGGCTAAAATCTAAACTAAAGGCAATATCAAAAAAATTTAAATCCAAGTAGTGAATGTAATGTTTCAAAATATGAGATATGACTTCATTTATTGTTAATATATTTTTAACATTTTTCGGACTTAAAAACAATATCAAAAAAAAAAATCGCCATGTTTTAGGCGAAGGCAAGGTTCGACTGATTGAAGTGATTTTTTGGGACCGGAAGCCCGGTATTCATAGGAAGAGGAATACATTGTGTGTTATACATAGCTAGGGTCCTTAACGACACTTAACGCTAAACTAATGTTAATAAGTTCTTAGTATCTATTTCTGCATTCGCACAAAAAAACATTCTGTTGGAGCCGGGCAAAAACTATCTAATATCAAAGAAGCTAACTTCAGCACCCTTCCAGACCTTGGCTATAATATTTTTACCTGTTCTTTTTCTGTAACTCAATTCATCAATACACAAACCAAACCTTTAAAGTATCAATCTGTCTCTTTTTATTTTACTATACATACAATTTATTTTTCTTCTTCTCTTATGCCATTTGCAAACCAATTGTATGTGTGCATGCATATACATACTTCAGCGTTTGTCACGCATACACATACAGTTTATGTAGCGTTGTTGATTTCGAGCAATGACGTAGCAGATTGCTGGCAGCGTTTGAGCAGAGCGGATTTATATAGTGTAACGTTATTTCATAGTGACACTTTAACTTCTTCACCTATTTTTCGTTTCGTTTTATTTTATATGATATAGTGGTCCGATCCGGGCGATCTTCATACTTGATCTCACTCAGGTAATAAAAAACAGAAAAGGCCACTTATCGGTGGTCGTCTTCAGAGCAATTATTTTTTCAAGTCCGCACTGTGAGAAGTGGATCTTGACAGTGTCAAGAAGACGACCACCGATTAGTGGTTTAAAATCGCTAAATCTATCAACTAGTTTTTCTTAATACTGAAAACAAAAATTCGTTACTGTAGATAGCTTTAATCAGAAATGAACTATAAAATTCTTGCACTGTCTTGGCAAAGAAAATGAAAGAAATTTTAAGTATTCCTAATAGCGCAGTTCTGAAAACAGAAGCTAAGAAAAATTATGAGAAAATTAACAAAGAAAACTCTAATTTATTTTTTCATGATCTAACGAAAAGCGTTTTTTTAGTACATACATAAGACACACACCAAAATTTTTCTTTTTAAATTAAATTTTTTTTTGTCACCAGTGCTTAAGCTGTTGTTAACGTTTTGTTTTCGGTCTGGATAAAGTCAACTCTGTGTCGCTGATAAGTATTTAAGCTAAATTGAAATAGCTTTAATTAAATTGAAATCTCACACTGATTGGCACTTATGTTCAAATTTCAAAAGAGATTCCTCTAGTTGATAAAATTCAGCGTTTTATAACTTATTGTGCCCTTTCAGTTCTTCCATGAATGCAACAAAGGGAATACATTTTTTTGTAACTGAAATGAGAAGAAAACAAAAAGTCAATATAAAAGAGGACGGTGGTTCACAGGTGTTTCGTGCAGTGGTACTGAAAAACTTCGTTAAAATATTAAAAATAAAAAAAATATCAAAGAAGCTAACTTCGGCTATACCGATGTTTATATTGATCAATACACAAACAAAACATTGAAATTATTAGTTTTATTCTGCTATATCCGAAATTTTTTTCTTCTTCTATCATTCCCTAAGCAAACCACTGCTGCTGTGTTGATTCGAGCAATGACGTAGTAGGGAGCAGGCAGAGCTGCCGGCATCGATTGAGCAGAGCCGATTTATATTGACTGTAACTTGTGTTCTATTTATCCGATCGGATTAAAATTTTTATATGTTATATCTCCAAAATTATCACATTAGTAAATTATTATAATTTGTAGCGGTACTATAACTTCATCGCCGATTTTTTAATATGTCGCTATGTGATATAGTGGTCCAATCCTATTCATTTTCATACTTAATCTCACCCAGATAATAAAAAGCACAGAAAAAAATTTAGTCCCAATAACTCTTTAGATGACTAGGTAAAACGCATACAGACGGACGGACATGGCTATTTTCAAAAAAAAAATTTGTGCAGGTGTGAATAACCTGAAACTCTGTATGGTTTTCGGTAAGCACGATTCTGGGTTACAACATGTGGTGAAACATAAAATTCCTTCTAAAAGATGAAAAATATCCGATGATAATGACAAAGACTTTTTATACCCTTGCAGAGGGTATTATAAAATTGGTCAGATGTTTGTAACGCACAGAAGGAGACGTTTCCGACCCCATAAAGTATATATATTCTTGATCAGCATGAGAAGCTAAGTCGATATAGCCATGTCCGTCTGTCCGTCGGTGCGTACGCGTTTTACTCAGCCATCTTAAGAGCTATCGGGATGAAATTTTTTTTGGGAGCTTTTTTTACCCGGGTGAGATAAAGTATGAAAATCTTTGGGATCGGACCACTATATCATATAGCTCTAGAAGAAACATTTTTGCAAAAATTGGAGTATCCCCATGAAATTATACCAATATGATAGTAATAGATATAAAATCTCAGATCCCAAAATTTGAATCTGATCCGATAAATAGAACACAAGTTACAGTCAATATAAATCGGTTCAAACGCTGCCGGCAGCGCTGCTTGCTGCCTACTACTGCCATCATCAAATCAACAGAGCACACGCATACACACACAGACGCAACGCTACATGAACTGTATGTGTATGCGTGCCGTGCTTTGCTTAGAAAATGATGGAAGAAGAAAAACTTGTGGTAAAAAGAGAAATAATATTTTGTTTGTGTATTGATGAATTGAGTTGCAGGGAAAGAAATTTCAAAAAGGAAAAATATTATTGCCAAGTATACTGCAAGGGTATATAAACTTCGGCATAGCCGAAGTTAGCTTCTTTGATATTTTTAAATTATTTTGTTTTGGCAGGGTTTTAAAGTAAACGTTTCGTCTTTTAAATAGATTTTTCATTAAAGTTTACAAAGACCAAACCTTCAAATTCTTACTCTGTCCCTTTTCATTTCGCTATGCCCGCAATTTTTTTTCTTCTTTTTATTTTCATTTTTCCAGCTGTTGTCTCAGCTTCAGGAAGTTGTTGATGGCCAAGTCTTTGGCTTAAGTATTTGGATGGGCTACATGAATGTCTACATATCGCGTTGGTCAGCCCAGGTCATGGTTGAGAACCGAAATTCTGATGTACCATTCTATCCCTGTGATGCGATGAAACGGCTTGTTTTGCATTGTTTGGACTTTTTTTATAGTAGATGCAGCTGCTGACCTCTAAAGAGGAAGGACGATCGCTGAGTAAATTTTTACTTTGCTTGCTAGGAAGAGGGGGTTAACGGTCTGAACATCCAGTTTCCTGTTTGTTGAATGTGTTTTCTCCAGTTAAATCTCCTGTCTATCGTAAAGCCCAAATATGTGGCACGATTGCAGTGGAAATTTTTCATTATTACAAGTCAAAACAGGGAAACTGGTTTAATTAGATTTTGCGGTATTTATGGAAATGCACCAACCCTTGGTCAATGCTCGGAAGTTATAAAGGTGTGGTTGTAAGGCATCTGTCGCATCTTGCACTGGAGAGTTTGTGTAGCGTTGCATCTGCATGTATCTGCTCTGCTGCTATGCTGATGTCAAGCAATGGCCGCAGTGCTGGCAGCTCTGCCGGTAGCGTTTGCGCAGAGCCGATATTCATTGGCTGTAACTTGTGTTTATTTATCAGATCTTATTTAAATTAAGATATGTTTCATTTGAAAACTATCACTTAAGTTAACCACTATGAAAATGGTTTTCCAACTCCTTCACCTATTTTTGGCATATCACCAAATAATATAGTGGTCCGCTTTTCATACTTAATCACTTGATTATAAATAGCTTAAATATCAAGTTTTATCCAAATATCATATAAATTGACGGAGTTAAGTGCATACACAAACGGACGGGCGGACAGACGGGCATGGCGATATACATATATTAGGTCGGACAAGTCTGACCTAAGACTGTCTGTGTGTGTTGCCAACATCTAACCAAGGGTACAAAAACGCTTCGTCAAGACCTGTAGTATTATTGTGAAAATTTTAACAACAGTTAATCAAGTACTTTTCGCCATATAGTGCTCAACGATTTAAAATTGCTTATACTCGAACATCTTCACTGAAGGCCGATCAGTTAAAGCGCTATATGTATCTTTGTCAGCTTTTCTCCGAAATACTTCAAATTTTCACAACCTTCTTTAAATTGTACAGATTTAACAAAAAAAAAATTAATTATTAAAAAAGAACAAATTTTAAACCTTAACCCCCTTACATACATACTTACATATGTATGTCACAGCTTATTTCAACCAGCACCTTAAAAAATGTTTGTTGGCTAAAATCTAAACTAAAGGCAATATCAAAAAAATTTAAATCCAAGTAGTGAATGTAATGTTTCAAAATATGAGATATGACTTCATTTATTGTTAATATATTTTTAACATTTTTCGGACTTAAAAACAATATCAAAAAAAAAAATCGCCATGTTTTAGGCGAAGGCAAGGTTCGACTGATTGAAGTGATTTTTTGGTGCCGGAAGCCCGGAAGAATACATTGTGTCTTATACATAGCTAGGGTCCTTAACGACACTTAACGCTAAACTAATGTTAATAAGTTCTTAGTATCTATTTCTGCATTCGCACAAAAAAACATTCTGTTGGAGCCGGGCAAAAACTATCTAATATCAAAGAAGCTAACTTCAGCACCCTTCCAGACCTTGGCTATAATATTTTTACCTGTTCTTTTTCTGTAACTCAATTCATCAATACACAAACCAAACCTTTAAAGTATCAATCTGTCTCTTTTTATTTTACTATACATACAATTTATTTTTCTTCTTCTCTTATGCCATTTGCAAACCAATTGTATGTGTGCATGCATATACATACTTCAGCGTTTGTCACGCATACACATACAGTTTATGTAGCGTTGTTGATTTCGAGCAATGACGTAGCAGGTTGCTGGCAGCGTTTGAGCAGAGCGGATTTATATAGTGTAACGTTATTTCATAGTGACACTTTAACTTCTTCACCTATTTTTCGTTTATCGCTATATGATATAGTGGTCCGATCCGGGCGATTTTCATACTTGATCTCACTCAGGTAATAAAAAACAGATTAGGCCACTTATCGGTGGTCGTCTTCAGAGCAATTATTTTTTCAAGTCCGCACTGTGAGAAGTGGATCTTGACAGTGTCAAGAAGACGACCACCGATTAGTGGTTTAAAATCGCTAAATCTATCAACTAATTTTTCTTAATACTGAAAACAAAAATTCGTTACTGTAGATAGCTTTAATCAGAAATGAACTATAAAATTCTTGCACTGTCTTGGCAAAGAACATGAAAGAAATTTTAAGTATTCCTAATAGCGCAGTTCTGAAAACAGAAGCTAAGAAAAATTATGAGAAAATTAACAAAGAAAACTCTAACTTATTTTTTCATGATCTAACGAAAAGCGTTTTTATACCATACACCCATAGGGTGAAATGGTATATTAAAGTCGCCAAAATGTATGTAACAGGCAGAAGGAAGCTTTTCCGACCCCATAAAGTATATATATTCTTGATCAGCATCAACAGCCGAGACAATCTAGCCATGTCCGTCTGTCCGTCCGTCCGTCTGTATGAACACCTAGATCTCGGAGACTATAAGAGCTAGAGCCACCAAATTTGGTATGTAGACTCGTGTCATATGTACGCTTATCGAGTTTGTTTCAAATGTTTGCCACGCCCCCTACCGCCCCCGCAAATTACATAAAACCGATTTTCTTAAACACCATAGCAACTAGAGACACAAAATTTGGTATGTATATTTGCTTAGTAAACGCGCACATTTTGTATTTATAAAAATTTTGCCACGCCCCCTACCGCCCCCGCAAATCAAATAAAACCGATTTTCTCAAAACCTATTTTAGCTAGAGACACCATAGTTGGTATAAATATTTGCTTAGTAATTGCGCACAGTTTTGATGTGTAAAGATTTTGCCACGCCCCCCTCCGCCCCCGTAATTTGAAAAAACTCGATTATCTCCCGTAATTTTCTACCTTGTGCAATCAAATTTAGCACACTTAAATTTGATACTAATATCAAGCAAAATACCAAATTTGATCAAAATCGGACTAAAAATAGTCAAGTTATGCATATAAACGTTTTTCCATATGGCCGGAAGTGGCCGTTGGCTGGTGGGGGCGCTAGGGTGCTCGAATGCTTGAGTGAGCGAAATACTAAGATATGCTTCTAAAAAGCATGCAAACAGATTTTTTTAAAAATACGAAAATGCATTGGTTATTATAAATTTAAAATATTTGTTTTACTGGTGTATGGTATATCCAAGTCGGCGAGACGACTTACTTACTTCATTTTAGTACATACATAAGACACACACCAAAATTTTTCTTTTTAAATTAAATTTTTTTTTGCCACCAGTGCTTAAACTGTTGTTAACGTTTTGTTTTCGGTCTGGATAAAGTCAACTCTGTGTCGCTGATAAGTATTTAAGCTAAATTGAAATAGCTTTAATTACATTGAAATCTCGCACTGATTGGCACTTATGTTCAAATTTCAAAAGAGATTCCTCTTTCAGTTCTTCCATGAATGCAACAAAGGGAATACATTTTTTTGTAACTGAAATGAGAAGAAAACAAAAAGTCAATATAAAAGAGGACGGTGGTTCACAGGTGTTTCGTGCAGTGGTACTGAAAAACTTCGTAAAAATATTAAAAATAAAAAAAATATCAAAGAAGCTAACTTCGGCTATACCGATGTTTATATTGATCAATACACAAACAAAACATTGAAATTATTAGTTTTATTCTGCTATATCCGAAACCACTGCTGCAGTGTTGATTCGAGCAATGACGTAGTAGGGAGCAGGCAGAACTGCCGGCATCGATTAAGCAGAGCCGATTTATATTGACTGTAACTTGTGTTCTATTTATCCGATCGGATTAAAATTTTTATATGTTATATCTCCAAAATTATCACATTAGTAAATTATTATAATTTGTAGCGGTACTATAACTTCTTCGCCGATTTTTTAATATGTCGCTATGTGATATAGTGCTCCAATCCTATGTATTTTCATACTTAAATCTCACCCAGATAATAAAAAACACAGCAAAAAATTTAGTCTTAATAAATCTTTAGATGGCTATGTAAAACGCATTTGTGCAGGTGTGAATAACCTGAAACTCTGTATGGTTTTCGGTAAGCACGATTCTGGGTTACAACATGTGGTGAAACATAAAATTCCTTCTAAAAGATGAAAAATATCCGATGATAATGACAAAGACTTTTTTTAAATTATTTTGTTTTGGCAGGGTTTTAAAGTAAACGTTTCAATTTTTAAACTAATTTTTCATTAAAGCTTACACAGACCAAACCTTCAAATTCTTACTCTGTCCCTTTTCATTTCGCTATGCCGAAATTTTTTTTCTTCTTTTCAATTTCATTTGTGTTGTCTCAGCTTCAGGAAGTTGTTGATGGCCAAGTCTTTGTCTAAAGTATTTGGATGGGCTACATGAATGTCTGCATATGGCGTTGGTCAGCCCAGGTCATGGTTGAGAACCGAAATTCTGATGTACCATTCTATCCCTGTGATGCGATGAAACGGCTTGTTTTGCATTGTTTGGACTTTTTTTATAGTAGATGCAGCTGCTGACCTCTAAAGAGGAAGGACGATCGCTGAGTAAATTTTTACTTTGCTTGCTAGGAAGAGGGGGTTAACGGTCTGAACATCCAGTTTCCTGTTTGTTGAATGTGTTTTCTCCAGTTAAATCTCCTGTCTATCGTAAAGCCCAAATATGTGGCACGATTGCAGTGGGTATTTTTCATTATTACAAGTCAAAACAGGGAAACTCGTTTAATTAGACTTTGCGGTATTTATGGAAATGCACCAACCCTTGGTCAATGCTCGGAAGTTATAAAGGTGTGGTTGTAAGGCATCTGTCGCATCTTGCACTGGAGAGTTTGTGTAGCGTTGCATCTGCATGTATCTGCTCTGCTGCTATGCTGATGTCAAGCAATGGCCGCAGTGCTGGCAGCTCTGCCGGTAGCGTTTGCGCAGAGCCGATATTCATTGGCTGTAACTTGTGTTTATTTATCAGATCTTATTTAAATTAAGATATGTTTCATTTGAAAACTATTACTTAAGTTAACCACTATGAAAATGGTTTTCCAACTCCTTCACCTATTTTTGGCATATCACCAAATAATATAGTGGTCCGCTTTTCATACTTAATCACTTGATTATAAATAGCTTAAATATCAAGTTTTATCCAAATATCATATAAATTGACGGAGATAAGTGCATACACAAACGGACGGGCGGACAGACGGGCATGGCGATATACATATATTAGGTCGGACAAGTCTGACCTAAGACTGTCTGTGTGTGTTGCCAACATCTAACCAAGGGTACAAAAACGCTTCGTCAAGACCTGTAGTATTATTGTGAAAATTTTAACAACAGTTAATCAAGTACTTTTCGCCATATAGTGCTCAACGATTTAAAATTGCTTATACTCGAACATCTTCACTGAAGGCCGATCAGTTAAAGCGCTATATGTATCTTTGTCAGCTTTTCTCCGAAATACTTCAAATTTTCACAACATTCTTTAAATTGTACAGATTTAACAAAAAAAAAATTAATTATTAAAAAAGAACAAATTTTAAACCTTAACCCCCTCATTAAAGCAATGTTTTTTTAATCTATAAACTTACATACATACTTACATATGTATGTCACAGCTTATTTCAACCAGCACCTTAAAAAATGTTTGTTGGCTAAAATCTAAACTAAAGGCAATATCAAAAAAATTTAAATCCAAGTAGTGAATGTAATGTTTCAAAATATGAGATATGACTTCATTTATTGTTAATATATTTTTAACATTTTTCGGACTAAAAAACAATATCAAAAAAAAAAAATCGCCATGTTTTAGGCGAAGGCAAGGTTCGACTGATTGAAGTGATTTTTTTGGGGCCGGAAGCCCGGTATTCATAGGAAGAAGAATACATTGTGTCTTATACATAGCTAGGGTCCTTAACGACACTTAACGCTAAACTAATGTTAATAAGTTCTTAGTATCTATTTCTGCATTCGCACAAAAAAACATTCTGTTGGAGCCGGGCAAAAACTATCTAATATCAAAGAAGCTAACTTCAGCACCCTTCCAGACCTTGGCTATAATATTTTTACCTGTTCTTTTTCTGTAACTCAATTCATCAATACACAAACCAAACCTTTAAAGTATCAATCTGTCTCTTTTTATTTTACTATACATACTCACAATTTATTTTTCTTCTTCCCTTATGCCATTTGCAAACGAATTGTATGTGTGCATGCATATACATACTTCAGCGTTTGTCACGCATACACATACAGTTTATGTAGCGTTGTTGATTTCGAGCAATGACGTAGCAGGTTGCTGGCAGCGTTTGAGCAGAGCGGATTTATATAGTGTAACGTTATTTCATAGTGACACTTTAACTTCTTCACCTATTTTTCGTTTATCGCTATATGATATAGTGGTCCGATCCGGGCGATTTTCATACTTGATCTCACTCAGGTAATAAAAAACAGAAAAGGCCACTTATCGGTGGTCGTCTTCAGAGCAATTATTTTTTCAAGTCCGCACTGTGAGAAGTGGATCTTGACAGTGTCAAGAAGACGACCACCGATTAGTGGTTTAAAATCGCTAAATCTATCAATTATTTTTTCTTAATACTGAAAACAAAAATTCGTTACTGTAGATAGCTTTAATCAGAAATGAACTATAAAATTCTTGCACTGTCTTGGCAAAGAAAATGAAAGAAATTTTAAGTATTCCTAATAGCGCAGTTCTGAAAACAGAAGCTAAGAAAAATTATGAGAAAATTAACAAAGAAAACTCTAACTTATTTTTTCATGATCTAACGAAAAGCGTTTTTTTAGTGCATATATAAGACAAACACCAAAATTTTTCTTTTTAAATTAAATTTTTTTTTGTCACCAGTGCTTAAGCTGTTGTTAACGTTTTGTTTTCGGTCTGGATAAGGTCAACTCTGTGTCGCTGATAAGTATTTAAGCTAAATTGAAATAGCTTTAATTACATTGAAATCTCACACTGATTGGCACTTATGTTCAAATTTCAAAAGAGATTCCTCTAGTTGATAAAATTCAGCGTTTTATAACTTATTGTGCCCTTTCAGTTCTTCCATGAATGCAACAAAGGGAATACATTTTTTTGTAACTGAAATGAGAAGAAAACAAAAAGTCAATATAAAAGAGGACGGTGGTTCACAGGTGTTTCGTGCAGTGGTACTGAAAAACTTCGTTAAAATATTAAAAATAAAAAAAATATCAAAGAAGCTAATTTCGGCTATACCGATGTTTATATTGATCAATACACAAACAAAACATTGAAATTATTAGTTTTATTCTGCTATATCCGAAATTTTTTTTTCTTCTTCTATCATTCCCTAAGCAAACCACTGCTGCTGTGTTGATTCGAGCAATGACGTAGTAGGGAGCAGGCAGAGCTGCCGGCATTGATTGAGCAGAGCTGATTTATATTGACTGTAACTTGTGTTCTATTTATCCGATCGGATTAAAATTTTTATATGTTATATCTCCAAAATTATCACATTAGTAAATTATTATAATTTGTAGCGGTACTATAACTTCATCGCCGATTTTTTAATATGTCGCTATGTGATATAGTGGTCCAATCCTATTCATTTTCATACTTAATCTCACCCAGATAATAAAAAGCACAGAAAAAAATTTAGTCCCAATAACTCTTTAGATGACTAGGTAAAACGCATACAGACGGACGGACATGGCTATTTTTTAAAAAAAAATTTGTGCAGGTGTGAATAACCTGAAACTCTGTATGGTTTTCGGTAAGCACGATTCTGGGTTACAACATGTGGTGAAACATAAAATTCCTTCTAAAAGATGAAAAATATCCGATGATAATGACAAAGACTTTTTTTAAATTATTTTGTTTTGGCAGGGTTTTAAAGTAAACGTTTCGTCTTTTAAACAGATTTTTCATTAAAGTTTACAAAGACCAAACCTTCAAATTCTTACTCTGTCCCTTTTCATTTCGCTATGCCCGCAATTTTTTTCTTCTTCTTTTTATTTTCATTTTTCCAGCTGTTGTCTCAGCTTCAGGAAGTTGTTGATGGCCAAGTCTTTGGCTTAAGTATTTGGATGGGCTACATGAATTTCTACATATCGCGTTGGTCAGCCCAGGTCATGGTTGAGAACCGAAATTCTGATGTACCATTCTATCCCTGTGATGCGATGAAACGGCTTGTTTTGCATTGTTTGGACTTTTTTTATAGTAGAGCTGCTGAGCTCTTAGGAGGAAGGACGATCGCTGAGTAAATTTTTACTTTGCTTGCTAGGAAGAGGGGGTTAACGGTCTGAACATCCAGTTTCCTGTTTGTTGAATGTGTTTTCTCCAGTTAAATCTCCTGTCTATCGTAAAGCCCAAATATGTGGCACGATTGCAGTGGAAATTTTTCATTATTACAAGTCAAAACAGGGAAACTGGTTTAATTAGACTTTGCGGTATTTATGGAAATGCACCAACCCTTGGTCAATGCTCGGAAGTTATAAAGGTGTGGTTGTAAGGCATCTGTCGCATCTTGCACTGGAGAGTTTGTGTAGCGTTGCATCTGCATGTATCTGCTCTGCTGCTATGCTGATGTCAAGCAATGGCCGCAGTGCTGGCAGCTCTGCCGGTAGCGTTTGCGCAGAGCCGATATTCATTGGCTGTAACTTGTGTTTATTTATCAGATCTTATTTAAATTAAGATATGTTTCATTTGAAAACTATCACTTAAGTTAACCACTATGAAAATGGTTTTCCAACTCCTTCACCTATTTTTGGCATATCACCAAATAATATAGTGGTCCGCTTTTCATACTTAATCACTTGATTATAAATAGCTTAAATATCAAGTTTTATCCAAATATCATATAAATTGACGGAGTTAAGTGCATACACAAACGGACGGGCGGACAGACGGGCATGGCGATATACATATATTAGGTCGGACAAGTCTGACCTAAGACTGTCTGTGTGTGTTGCCAACATCTAACCAAGGGTACAAAAACGCTTCGTCAAGACCTGTAGTATTATTGAGAAAATTTTAACAACAGTTAATCAAGTACTTTTCGCCATATAGTGCTCAACGATTTAAAATTGCTTATACTCGAACATCTTCACTGAAGGCCGATCAGTTAAAGCGCTATATGTATCTTTGTCAGCTTTTCTCCGAAATACTTCAAATTTTCACAACATTCTTTAAATTGTACAGATTTAACAAAAAAAAAATTAATTATTAAAAAAGAACAAATTTTAAACCTTAACCCCCTCATTAAAGCAATGGTTTTTTAATCTATAAACTTACATACATACTTACATATGTATGTCACAGCTTATTTCAACCAGCACCTTAAAAAATGTTTGTTGGCTAAAATCTAAACTAAAGGCAATATCAAAAAAATTTAAATCCAAGTAGTGAATGTAATGTTTCAAAATATGAGATATGACTTCATTTATTGTTAATATATTTTTAACATTTTTCGGACTTAAAAACAATATCAAAAAAAAAATCGCCATGTTTTAGGCGAAGGCAAGGTTCGACTGATTGAAGTGATTTTTTGGGGCCGGAAGCCCGGTATTCATAGGAAGAAGAATACATTGTGTCTTATACATAGCTAGGGTCCTTAACGACACTTAACGCTAAACTAATGTAAATAAGTTCTTAGTATCTATTTCTGCATTCGCACAAAAAAACATTCTGTTGGAGCCGGGCAAAAACTATCTAATATCAAAGAAGCTAACTTCAGCACCCTTCCAGACCTTGGCTATAATATTTTTACCTGTTCTTTTTCTGTAACTCAATTCATCAATACACAAACCAAACCTTTAAAGCAGGGGTAGGCACGCATACAATCAAAAATGAGACTTTGCATTTGTGTGTGTGACAACAAACACGAAGTACGAAACGTTTTCTTGCTTTACACTGAAAAAACAGTATGGCAAATAGAAATATTTTTTATTTTTGTCAAAAAATTAAAAAAAATTTATCCTTACATAATATAGGTAAGAAAATATTATTAAATAATGCATAATAATGATAGGAAAAATTTGATGACACATAACGCATTGCGCATCGCCCTCCATATTTTCAATAATAAAAAATAAATTTTCGCAATGGGTACTAAACATTTTTTTTTCGGTGTATTCCAGTTATTGTTTTGGCAATCATTGTTTTTCCTGACAAGCATCAATCAAAATTTTTGCCGAAGTGACATTGCCGAACAAACACGAGCGTTTACAGTATACGTGAAGCGGCAGCGCTGCGGCAGAGCTAGGCCCTAGTCCGGGGAATGGGCCGTGCCGACCACTGCTTTAAAGTATCAATCTGTCTCTTTTTATTTTACTATACATACAATTTATTTTTCTTCTTCCCTTATGCCATTTGCAAACCAATTGTATGTGTGCATGCATATACATACTTCAGCGTTTGTCACGCATACACATACAGTTTATGTAGCGTTGTTGATTTCGAGCAATGACGTAGCAGGTTGCTGGCAGCGTTTGAGCAGAGCGGATTTATATAGTGTAACGTTATTTCATAGTGACACTTTAACTTCTTCACCTATTTTTCGTTTATCGCTATATGATATAGTGGTCCGATCCGGGCGATTTTCATACTTGATCTCACTCAGGTAATAAAAAACAGAAAAGGCCACTTATCGGTGGTCGTCTTCAGAGCAATTATTTTTTCAAGTCCGCACTGTGAGAAGTGGATCTTGACAGTGTCAAGAAGACGACCACCGATTAGTGGTTTAAAATCGCTAAATCTATCAACTAATTTTTCTTAATACTGAAAACAAAAATTCGTTACTGTAGATAGCTTTAATCAGAAATGAACTATAAAATTCTTGCACTGTCTTGGCAAAGAAAATGAAAGAAATTTTAAGTATTCCTAATAGCGCAGTTCTGAAAACAGAAGCTAAGAAAAATTATGAGAAAATTAACAAAGAAAACTCTAATTTATTTTTTCATGATCTAACGAAAAGCGTTTTTTTAGTACATACATAAGACACACACCAAAATTTTTCTTTTTAAATTAAATTTTTTTTGTCACCAGTGCTTAAGCTGTTGTTAACGTTTTGTTTTCGGTCTGGATAAAGTCAACTCTGTGTCGCTGATAAGTATTTAAGCTAAATTGAAATAGCTTTAATTACATTGAAATCTCACACTGATTGGCACTTATGTTCAAATTTCAAAAGAGATTCCTCTAGTTGATAAAATTCAGCGTTTTATAACTTATTGTGCCCTTTCAGTTCTTCCATGAATGCAACAAAGGGAATACATTTTTTTGTAACTGAAATGAGAAGAAAACAAAAAGTCAATATAAAAGAGGACGGTGGTTCACAGGTGTTTCGTGCAGTGGTACTGAAAAACTTCGTTAAAATATTAAAAATAAAAAAAATATCAAAGAAGCTAACTTCGGCTATACCGATGTTTATATTGATCAATACACAAACAAAACATTGAAATTATTAGTTTTATTCTGCTATATCCGAAATTTTTTTTCTTCTTCTATCATTCCCTAAGCAAACCACTGCTGCTGTGTTGATTCGAGCAATGACGTAGTAGGGAGCAGGCAGAGCTGCCGGCATCGATTGAGCAGAGCCGATTTATATTGACTGTAACTTGTGTTCTATTTATCCGATCGGATTAAAATTTGTATATGTTATATCTCCAAAATTATCACATTAGTAAATTATTATAATTTGTAGCGGTACTATAACTTCATCGCCGATTTTTTAATATGTCGCTATGTGATATAGTGGTCCAATCCTATTCATTTTCATACTTAATCTCACCCAGATAATAAAAAGCACAGAAAAAAATTTAGTCCCAATAACTCTTTAGATGACTAGGTAAAACGCATACAGACGGACGGACATGGCTATTTTCAAAAAAAAAAATTTGTGCAGGTGTGAATAACCTGAAACTCTGTATGGTTTTCGGTAAGCACGATTCTGGGTTACAACATGTGGTGAAACATAAAATTCCTTCTAAAAGATGAAAAATATCCGATGATAATGACAAAGACTTTTTATACCCTTGCAGAGGGTATTATAAAATTGGTCAGATGTTTGTAACGCACAGAAGGAGACGTTTCCGACCCCATAAAGTATATATATTCTTGATCAGCATGAGAAGCTAAGTCGATATAGCCATGTCCGTCTGTCCGTCGGTGCGTACGCGTTTTACTCAGCCATCTTAAGAGCTATCGGGATGAAATTTTTTTTGGGAGCTTTTTTTTACCCGGGTGAGATAAAGTATGAAAATCTTTGGGATCGGACCACTATATCATATAGCTCTAGAAGAAACATTTTTGCAAAAATTGGAGTATCCCCATGAAATTATACCAATATGATAGTAATAGATATAAAATCTCAGATCCCAAAATTTGAATCTGATCCGATAAATAGAACACAAGTTACAGTCAATATAAATCGGTTCAAACGCTGCCGGCAGCGCTGCTTGCTGCCTACTACTGCCATCATCAAATCAACAGAGCACACGCATACACACACAGACGCAACGCTACATGAACTGTATGTGTATGCGTGCCGTGCTTTGCTTAGAAAATGATGGAAGAAGAAAAACTTGTGGTAAAAAGAGAAATAATATTTTGTTTGTGTATTGATGAATTGAGTTGCAGGGAAAGAAATTTCAAAAAGGAAAAATATTATTGCCAAGTATACTGCAAGGGTATATAAACTTCGGCATAGCCGAAGTTAGCTTCTTTGATATTTTTAAATTATTTTGTTTTGGCAGGGTTTTAAAGTAAACGTTTCGTCTTTTAAATAGATTTTTCATTAAAGTTTACAAAGACCAAACCTTCAAATTCTTACTCTGTCCCTTTTCATTTCGCTATGCCCGCAATTTTTTTTCTTCTTTTTATTTTCATTTTTCCAGCTGTTGTCTCAGCTTCAGGAAGTTGTTGATGGCCAAGTCTTTGGCTTAAGTATTTGGATGGGCTACATGAATGTCTACATATCGCGTTGGTCAGCCCAGGTCATGGTTGAGAACCGAAATTCTGATGTACCATTCTATCCCTGTGATGCGATGAAACGGCTTGTTTTGCATTGTTTGGACTTTTTTTATAGTAGATGCAGCTGCTGACCTCTAAAGAGGAAGGACGATCGCTGAGTAAATTTTTACTTTGCTTGCTAGGAAGAGGGGGTTAACGGTCTGAACATCCAGTTTCCTGTTTGTTGAATGTGTTTTCTCCAGTTAAATCTCCTGTCTATCGTAAAGCCCAAATATGTGGCACGATTGCAGTGGAAATTTTTCATTATTACAAGTCAAAACAGGGAAACTGGTTTAATTAGATTTTGCGGTATTTATGGAAATGCACCAACCCTTGGTCCAATGCTCGGAAGTTATAAAGGTGTGGTTGTAAGGCATCTGTCGCATCTTGCACTGGAGAGTTTGTGTAGCGTTGCATCTGCATGTATCTGCTCTGCTGCTATGCTGATGTCAAGCAATGGCCGCAGTGCTGGCAGCTCTGCCGGTAGCGTTTGCGCAGAGCCGATATTCATTGGCTGTAACTTGTGTTTATTTATCAGATCTTATTTAAATTAAGATATGTTTCATTTGAAAACTATCACTTAAGTTAACCACTATGAAAATGGTTTTCCAACTCCTTCACCTATTTTTGGCATATCACCAAATAATATAGTGGTCCGCTTTTCATACTTAATCACTTGATTATAAATAGCTTAAATATCAAGTTTTATCCAAATATCATATAAATTGACGGAGTTAAGTGCATACACAAACGGACGGGCGGACAGACGGGCATGGCGATATACATATATTAGGTCGGACAAGTCTGACCTAAGACTGTCTGTGTGTGTTGCCAACATCTAACCAAGGGTACAAAAACGCTTCGTCAAGACCTGTAGTATTATTGTGAAAATTTTAACAACAGTTAATCAAGTACTTTTCGCCATATAGTGCTCAACGATTTAAAATTGCTTATACTCGAACATCTTCACTGAAGGCCGATCAGTTAAAGCGCTATATGTATCTTTGTCAGCTTTTCTCCGAAATACTTCAAATTTTCACAACCTTCTTTAAATTGTACAGATTTAACAAAAAAAAAATTAATTATTAAAAAAGAACAAATTTTAAACCTTAACCCCCTCATTAAAGCAATGTTTTTTTAATCTATAAACTTACATACATACTTACATATGTATGTCACAGCTTATTTCAACCAGCACCTTAAAAAATGTTTGTTGGCTAAAATCTAAACTAAAGGCAATATCAAAAAAATTTAAATCCAAGTAGTGAATGTAATGTTTCAAAATATGAGATATGACTTCATTTATTGTTAATATATTTTTAACATTTTTCGGACTTAAAAACAATATCAAAAAAAAAAATCGCCATGTTTTAGGCGAAGGCAAGGTTCGACTGATTGAAGTGATTTTTTGGTGCCGGAAGCCCGGTATTCATAGGAAGAAGAATACATTGTGTCTTATACATAGCTAGGGTCCTTAACGACACTTAACGCTAAACTAATGTTAATAAGTTCTTAGTATCTATTTCTGCATTCGCACAAAAAAACATTCTGTTGGAGCCGGGCAAAAACTATCTAATATCAAAGAAGCTAACTTCAGCACCCTTCCAGACCTTGGCTATAATATTTTTACCTGTTCTTTTTCTGTAACTCAATTCATCAATACACAAACCAAACCTTTAAAGTATCAATCTGTCTCTTTTTATTTTACTATACATACTCACAATTTATTTTTCTTCTTCCCTTATGCCATTTGCAAACGAATTGTATGTGTGCATGCATATACATACTTCAGCGTTTGTCACGCATACACATACAGTTTATGTAGCGTTGTTGATTTCGAGCAATGACGTAGCAGGTTGCTGGCAGCGTTTGAGCAGAGCGGATTTATATAGTGTAACGTTATTTCATAGTGACACTTTAACTTCTTCACCTATTTTTCGTTTATCGCTATATGATATAGTGGTCCGATCCGGGCGATTTTCATACTTGATCTCACTCAGGTAATAAAAAACAGAAAAGGCCACTTATCGGTGGTCGTCTTCAGAGCAATTATTTTTTCAAGTCCGCACTGTGAGAAGTGGATCTTGACAGTGTCAAGAAGACGACCACCGATTAGTGGTTTAAAATCGCTAAATCTATCAATTATTTTTTCTTAATACTGAAAACAAAAATTCGTTACTGTAGATAGCTTTAATCAGAAATGAACTATAAAATTCTTGCACTGTCTTGGCAAAGAAAATGAAAGAAATTTTAAGTATTCCTAATAGCGCAGTTCTGAAAACAGAAGCTAAGAAAAATTATGAGAAAATTAACAAAGAAAACTCTAACTTATTTTTTCATGATCTAACGAAAAGCGTTTTTTTAGTGCATACATAAGACAAACACCAAAATTTTTCTTTTTAAATTAAATTTTTTTTTGTCACCAGTGCTTAAGCTGTTGTTAACGTTTTGTTTTCGGTCTGGATAAGGTCAACTCTGTGTCGCTGATAAGTATTTAAGCTAAATTGAAATAGCTTTAATTACATTGAAATCTCACACTGATTGGCACTTATGTTCAAATTTCAAAAGAGATTCCTCTAGTTGATAAAATTCAGCGTTTTATAACTTATTGTGCCCTTTCAGTTCTTCCATGAATGCAACAAAGGGAATACATTTTTTTGTAACTGAAATGAGAAGAAAACAAAAAGTCAATATAAAAGAGGACGGTGGTTCACAGGTGTTTCGTGCAGTGGTACTGAAAAACTTCGTTAAAATATTAAAAATAAAAAAAATATCAAAGAAGCTAATTTCGGCTATACCGATGTTTATATTGATCAATACACAAACAAAACATTGAAATTATTAGTTTTATTCTGCTATATCCGAAATTTTTTTTCTTCTTCTATCATTCCCTAAGCAAACCACTGCTGCAGTGTTGATTCGAGCAATGACGTAGTAGGGAGCAGGCAGAGCTGCCGGCATTGATTGAGCAGAGCTGATTTATATTGACTGTAACTTGTGTTCTATTTATCCGATCGGATTAAAATTTTTATATGTTATATCTCCAAAATTATCACATTAGTAAATTATTATAATTTGTAGCGGTACTATAACTTCATCGCCGATTTTTTAATATGTCGCTATGTGATATAGTGGTCCAATCCTATTCATTTTCATACTTAATCTCACCCAGATAATAAAAAGCACAGAAAAAAATTTAGTCCCAATAACTCTTTAGATGACTAGGTAAAACGCATACAGACGGACGGACATGGCTATTTTCAAAAAAAAAATTTGTGCAGGTGTGAATAACCTGAAACTCTGTATGGTTTTCGGTAAGCACGATTCTGGGTTACAACATGTGGTGAAACATAAAATTCCTTCTAAAAGATGAAAAATATCCGATGATAATGACAAAGACTTTTTTTAAATTATTTTGTTTTGGCAGGGTTTTAAAGTAAACGTTTCGTCTTTTAAACAGATTTTTCATTAAAGTTTACAAAGACCAAACCTTCAAATTCTTACTCTGTCCCTTTTCATTTCGCTATGCCCGCAATTTTTTTTCTTCTTCTTTTTATTTTCATTTTTCCAGCTGTTGTCTCAGCTTCAGGAAGTTGTTGATGGCCAAGTCTTTGGCTTAAGTATTTGGATGGGCTACATGAATTTCTACATATCGCGTTGGTCAGCCCAGGTCATGGTTGAGAACCGAAATTCTGATGTACCATTCTATCCCTGTGATGCGATGAAACGGCTTGTTTTGCATTGTTTGGACTTTTTTTATAGTAGAGCTGCTGAGCTCTTAGGAGGAAGGACGATCGCTGAGTAAATTTTTACTTTGCTTGCTAGGAAGAGGGGGTTAACGGTCTGAACATCCAGTTTCCTGTTTGTTGAATGTGTTTTCTCCAGTTAAATCTCCTGTCTATCGTAAAGCCCAAATATGTGGCACGATTGCAGTGGAAATTTTTCATTATTACAAGTCAAAACAGGGAAACTGGTTTAATTAGACTTTGCGGTATTTATGGAAATGCACCAACCCTTGGTCAATGCTCGGAAGTTATAAAGGTGTGGTTGTAAGGCATCTGTCGCATCTTGCACTGGAGAGTTTGTGTAGCGTTGCATCTGCATGTATCTGCTCTGCTGCTATGCTGATGTCAAGCAATGGCCGCAGTGCTGGCAGCTCTGCCGGTAGCGTTTGCGCAGAGCCGATATTCATTGGCTGTAACTTGTGTTTATTTATCAGATCTTATTTAAATTAAGATATGTTTCATTTGAAAACTATCACTTAAGTTAACCACTATGAAAATGGTTTTCCAACTCCTTCACCTATTTTTGGCATATCACCAAATAATATAGTGGTCCGCTTTTCATACTTAATCACTTGATTATAAATAGCTTAAATATCAAGTTTTATCCAAATATCATATAAATTGACGGAGTTAAGTGCATACACAAACGGACGGGCGGACAGACGGGCATGGCGATATACATATATTAGGTCGGACAAGTCTGACCTAAGACTGTCTGTGTGTGTTGCCAACATCTAACCAAGGGTACAAAAACGCTTCGTCAAGACCTGTAGTATTATTGAGAAAATTTTAACAACAGTTAATCAAGTACTTTTCGCCATATAGTGCTCAACGATTTAAAATTGCTTATACTCGAACATCTTCACTGAAGGCCGATCAGTTAAAGCGCTATATGTATCTTTGTCAGCTTTTCTCCGAAATACTTCAAATTTTCACAACATTCTTTAAATTGTACAGATTTAACAAAAAAAAAATTAATTATTAAAAAAGAACAAATTTTAAACCTTAACCCCCTCATTAAAGCAATGGTTTTTTAATCTATAAACTTACATACATACTTACATATGTATGTCACAGCTTATTTCAACCAGCACCTTAAAAAATGTTTGTTGGCTAAAATCTAAACTAAAGGCAATATCAAAAAAATTTAAATCCAAGTAGTGAATGTAATGTTTCAAAATATGAGATATGACTTCATTTATTGTTAATATATTTTTAACATTTTTCGGACTTAAAAACAATATCAAAAAAAAATCGCCATGTTTTAGGCGAAGGCAAGGTTCGACTGATTGAAGTGATTTTTTGGGGCCGGAAGCCCGGTATTCATAGGAAGAAGAATACATTGTGTCTTATACATAGCTAGGGTCCTTAACGACACTTAACGCTAAACTAATGTAAATAAGTTCTTAGTATCTATTTCTGCATTCGCACAAAAAAACATTCTGTTGGAGCCGGGCAAAAACTATCTAATATCAAAGAAGCTAACTTCAGCACCCTTCCAGACCTTGGCTATAATATTTTTACCTGTTCTTTTTCTGTAACTCAATTCATCAATACACAAACCAAACCTTTAAAGCAGGGGTAGGCACGCATACAATCAAAAATGAGACTTTGCATTTGTGTGTGTGACAACAAACACGAAGTACGAAACATTTTCTTGCTTTACACTGAAAAAACAGTATGGCAAATAGAAATATTTTTTATTTTTGTCAAAAAATTAAAAAAATTTATCCTTACATAATATAGGTAAGAAAATATTATTAAATAATGCATAATAATGATAGGAAAAATTTGATGACACATAACGCATTGCGCATCGCCCTCCATATTTTCAATAATAAAAAATAAATTTTCGCAATGGGTACTAAACATTTTTTTTTCGGTGTATTCCAGTTATTGTTTTGGCAATCATTGTTTTTCCTGACAAGCATCAATCAAAATTTTTGCCGAAGTGACATTGCCGAACAAACACGAGCGTTTACAGTATACGTGAAGCGGCAGCGCTGCGGCAGAGCTAGGCCCTAGTCCGGGGAATGGGCCGTGCCGACCACTGCTTTAAAGTATCAATCTGTCTCTTTTTATTTTACTATACATACAATTTATTTTTCTTCTTCCCTTATGCCATTTGCAAACCAATTGTATGTGTGCATGCATATACATACTTCAGCGTTTGTCACGCATACACATACAGTTTATGTAGCGTTGTTGATTTCGAGCAATGACGTAGCAGGTTGCTGGCAGCGTTTGAGCAGAGCGGATTTATATAGTGTAACGTTATTTCATAGTGACACTTTAACTTCTTCACCTATTTTTCGTTTATCGCTATATGATATAGTGGTCCGATCCGGGCGATTTTCATACTTGATCTCACTCAGGTAATAAAAAACAGAAAAGGCCACTTATCGGTGGTCGTCTTCAGAGCAATTATTTTTTCAAGTCCGCACTGTGAGAAGTGGATCTTGACAGTGTCAAGAAGACGACCACCGATTAGTGGTTTAAAATCGCTAAATCTATCAACTAATTTTTCTTAATACTGAAAACAAAAATTCGTTACTGTAGATAGCTTTAATCAGAAATGAACTATAAAATTCTTGCACTGTCTTGGCAAAGAAAATGAAAGAAATTTTAAGTATTCCTAATAGCGCAGTTCTGAAAACAGAAGCTAAGAAAAATTATGAGAAAATTAACAAAGAAAACTCTAACTTATTTTTTCATGATCTAACGAAAAGCGTTTTTTTAGTGCATACATAAGACAAACACCAAAATTTTTCTTTTTAAATTAAATTTTTTTTTGTCACCAGTGCTTAAGCTGTTGTTAACGTTTTGTTTTCGGTCTGGATAAAGTCAACTCTGTGTCGCTGATAAGTATTTAAGCTAAATTGAAATAGCTTTAATTACATTGAAATCTCACACTGATTGGCACTTATGTTCAAATTTCAAAAGAGATTCCTCTAGTTGATAAAATTCAGCGTTTTATAACTTATTGTGCCCTTTCAGTTCTTCCATGAATGCAACAAAGGGAATACATTTTTTTGTAACTGAAATGAGAAGAAAACAAAAAGTCAATATAAAAGAGGACGGTGGTTCACAGGTGTTTCGTGCAGTGGTACTGAAAAACTTCGTTAAAATATTAAAAATAAAAAAAATATCAAAGAAGCTAACTTCGGCTATACCGATGTTTATATTGATCAATACACAAACAAAACATTGAAATTATTAGTTTTATTCTGCTATATCCGAAATTTTTTTTCTTCTTCTATCATTCCCTAAGCAAACCACTGCTGCTGTGTTGATTCGAGCAATGACGTAGTAGGGAGCAGGCAGAGCTGCCGGCATCGATTGAGCAGAGCCGATTTATATTGACTGTAACTTGTGTTCTATTTATCCGATCGGATTAAAATTTTTATATGTTATATCTCCAAAATTATCACATTAGTAAATTATTATAATTTGTAGCGGTACTATAACTTCATCGCCGATTTTTTAATATGTCGCTATGTGATATAGTGGTCCAATCCTATTCATTTTCATACTTAATCTCACCCAGATAATAAAAAGCACAGAAAAAATTTAGTCCCAATAACTCTTTAGATGACTAGGTAAAACGCATACAGACGGACGGACATGGCTATTTTCAAAAAAAAAATTTGTGCAGGTGTGAATAACCTGAAACTCTGTATGGTTTTCGGTAAGCACGATTCTGGGTTACAACATGTGGTGAAACATAAAATTCCTTCTAAACGATGAAAAATATCCGATGATAATGACAGACTTTTTTTAAATTATTTTGTTTTGGCAGGGTTTTAAAGTAAACGTTTCGTCTTTTAAACAGATTTTTCATTAAAGTTTACAAAGACCAAACCTTCAAATTCTTACTCTGTCCCTTTTCATTTCGCTATGCCCGCAATTTTTGAGGAAGTTGTTGATGGCCAAGTCTTTGGCTTAAGTATTTGGATGGGCTACATGAATTTCTACATATCGCGTTGGTCAGCCCAGGTCATGGTTGAGAACCGAAATTCTGATGTACCATTCTATCCCTGTGATGCGATGAAACGGCTTGTTTTGCATTGTTTGGACTTTTTTTATAGTAGAGCTGCTGAGCTCTTAGGAGGAAGGACGATCGCTGAGTAAATTTTTACTTTGCTTGCTAGGAAGAGGGGGTTAACGGTCTGAACATCCAGTTTCCTGTTTGTTGAATGTGTTTTCTCCAGTTAAATCTCCTGTCTATCGTAAAGCCCAAATATGTGGCACGATTGCAGTGGAAATTTTTCATTATTACAAGTCAAAACAGGGAAACTGGTTTAATTAGATTTTGCGGTATTTATGGAAATGCACCAACCCTTGGTCAATGCTCGGAAGTTATAAAGGTGTGGTTGTAAGGCATCTGTCGCATCTTGCACTGGAGAGTTTGTGTAGCGTTGCATCTGCATGTATCTGCTCTGCTGCTATGCTGATGTCAAGCAATGGCCGCAGTGCTGGCAGCTCTGCCGGTAGCGTTTGCGCAGAGCCGATATTCATTGGCTGTAACTTGTGTTTTTTTATCAGATCTTATTTAAATTAAGATATGTTTCATTTGAAAACTATCACTTAAGTTAACCACTATGAAAATGGTTTTCCAACTCCTTCACCTATTTTTGGCATATCACCAAATGATATAGTGGTCCGCTTTTCATACTTAATCACTTGATAAATAGCTTAAATACCAAGTTTTATCCAAATATCATATAAATTGACGGAGTTAAGTTCATACACAAACGGACGGGCGGACAGACCGGCATGGCGATATACATATATTAGGTCTGACAAGTCTGACCTAAGACTGTCTGTGTGTGTTGCCAACATCTAACCAAGGGTGCAAAAACGCTTCGTCACGACCTGTAGTATTATTGTGAAAATTTTAACAACAGTTAATCAAGTACTTTTCGACATATAGTGCTCAACGATTTAAAATTGCTTATACTCGAACATCTTCACTGAAGGCCGATCAGTTAAAGCGCTATATGTATCTTTGTCAGCTTTTCTCCGAAATACTTCAAATTTTCACAACATTCTTTAAATTGTACAGATTTAACAAAAAAAAAATTAATTATTAAAAAAGAACAAATTTTAAACCTTAACCCCCTCATTAAAGCAATGGTTTTTTAATCTATAAACTTACATACATACTTACATATGTATGTCACAGCTTATTTCAACCAGCACCTTAAAAAATGTTTGTTGGCTAAAATCTAAACTAAAGGCAATATCAAAAAAATTTAAATCCAAGTAGTGAATGTAATGTTTGAAAATATGAGATATGACTTCATTTATTGTTAATATATTTTTAACATTTTTCGGACTTAAAAACAATATCAAAAAAAAAAATCGCCATGTTTTAGGCGAAGGCAAGGTTCGACTGATTGAAGTGATTTTTTGGGGCCGGAAGCCCGGTATTCATAGGAAGAAGAATACATTGTGTCTTATACATAGCTAGGGTCCTTAACGACACTTAACGCTAAACTAATGTTAATAAGTTCTTAGTATCTATTTCTGCATTCGCACAAAAAAACATTCTGTTGGAGCCGGGCAAAAACTATCTAATATCAAAGAAGCTAACTTCAGCACCCTTCCAGACCTTGGCTATAATATTTTTACCTGTTCTTTTTCTGTAACTCAATTCATCAATACACAAACCAAACCTTTAAAGTATCAATCTGTCTCTTTTTATTTTACTATACATACAATTTATTTTTCTTCTTCCCTTATGCCATTTGCAAACCAATTGTATGTGTGCATGCATATACATACTTCAGCGTTTGTCACGCATACACATACAGTTTATGTAGCGTTGTTGATTTCGAGCAATGACGTAGCAGGTTGCTGGCAGCGTTTGAGCAGAGCGGATTTATATAGTGTAACGTTATTTCATAGTGACACTTTAACTTCTTCACCTATTTTTCGTTTATCGCTATATGATATAGTGGTCCGATCCGGGCGATTTTCATACTTGATCTCACTCAGGTAATAAAAAACAGAAAAGGCCACTTATCGGTGGTCGTCTTCAGAGCAATTATTTTTTCAAGTCCGCACTGTGAGAAGTGGATCTTAACAGTGTCAAGAAGACGACCACCGATTAGTGGTTTAAAATCGCTAAATCTATCAACTAATTTTTCTTAATACTGAAAACAAAAATTCGTTACTGTAGATAGCTTTAATCAGAAATGAACTATAAAATTCTTGCACTGTCTTGGCAAAGAAAATGAAAGAAATTTTAAGTATTCCTAATAGCGCAGTTCTGAAAACAGAAGCTAAGAAAAATTATGAGAAAATTAACAAAGAAAACTCTAACTTATGTTTTCATGATCTAACGAAAAGCGTTTTTATACCATACACCCATAGGGTGAAATGGTATATTAAAGTCGCCAAAATGTATGTAACAGGCAGAAGGAAGCTTTTCCGACCCCATAAAGTATATATATTCTTGATCAGCATCAACAGCCGAGACGATCTAGCCATGTCCGTCTGTCCGTCCGTCCGTCCGTCTGTATGAACACCTAGATCTCGGAGACTATAAGAGCTAGAGCCACCAAATTTGGTATGTAGACTCGTGTCATATGTACGCTTATCGAGCTTGTTTCAAATGTTTGCCACGCCCCCTACCGCCCCCGCAAATGATATAAAACCGATTTTCTTAAACACCATAGCAACTAGAGACACAAAATGGTATGTATATTTGCTTAGTAAACGCGCACATTTTGTATTTATAACAATTTTGCCACGCCCCCTACCGCCCCCGCAAATCAAATAAAACCGATTTTCTCAAAACCTATTTTAGCTAGAGACACCATAGTTGGTATAAATATTTGCTTAGTAATTGCGCACAGTTTTGATGTGTAAAGATTTTGCCACGCCCCCCTCCGCCCCCGTAATTTGAAAAAACTCGATTATCTCCCGTAATTTTCTACCTTGTGCAATCAAATTTAGCACACTTAAATTTGATACTAATATCAAGCAAAATACCAAATTTGATCAAAATCGGACTAAAAATAGTCAAGTTATGCATATAAACGTTTTTCCATATGGCCAGAAGTGGCCGTTGGCTGGTGGGGGCGCTAGGGTGCTCGAATGCTTGAGTGAGCGAAATACTAAGATATGCTTCTAAAAAGCATGCAAACAGATTTTTTTTAAAATACGAAAATGCATTGGTTATTATAAATTTAAAATATTTGTTTTACTGGTGTATGGTATATCCAAGTCGGCGAGACGACTTACTTACTTCATTTTTGTACATACATAAGACACACACCAAAATTTTTCTTTTTAAATTAAATTTTTTTTTGCCACCAGTGCTTAAGCTGTTGTTAACGTTTTGTTTTCGGTCTGGATAAAGTCAACTCTGTGTCGCTGATAAGTATTTAAGCTAAATTGAAATAGCTTTAATTACATTGAAATCTCGCACTGATTGGCACTTATGTTCAAATTTCAAAAGAGATTCCTCTAGTTGATAAAATTCAGCGTTTAATAACTTATTGTGCCCTTTCAGTTCTTCCATGAATGCAACAAAGGGAATACATTTTTTTGTAACTGAAATGAGAAGAAAACAAAAAGTCAATATAAAAGAGGACGGTGGTTCACAGGTGTTTTATATGTTATATCTCCAAAATTATCACATTAGTAAATTATTATAATTTGTAGCGGTACTATAACTTCATCGCCGATTTTTTAATATGTCGCTATGTGATATAGTGGTCCAATCCTATTCATTTTCATACTTAATCTCACCCAGATAATAAAAAGCACAGAAAAAAATTTAGTCCCAATAACTCTTTAGATGACTAGGTAAAACGCATACAGACGGACGGACATGGCTATTTTCAAAAAAAAAAATTTGTGCAGGTGTGAATAACCTGAAACTCTGTATGGTTTTCGGTAAGCACGATTCTGGGTTACAACATGTGGTGAAACATAAAATTCCTTCTAAAAGATGAAAAATATCCGATGATAATGACAAAGACTTTTTTTAAATTATTTTGTTTTGGCAGGGTTTTAAAGTAAACGTTTCGTCTTTTAAACAGATTTTTCATTAAAGTTTACAAAGACCAAACCTTCAAATTCTTACTCTGTCCCTTTTCATTTCGCTATGCCCGCAATTTTTTTTCTTTTTCTTTTTATTTTCATTTTTCCAGCTGTTGTCTCAGCTTCAGGAAGTTGTTGATGGCCAAGTCTTTGGCTTAAGTATTTGGATGGGCTACATGAATGTCTACATATCGCGTTGGTCAGCCCAGGTCATGGTTGAGAACCGAAATTCTGATGTACCATTCTATCCCTGTGATGCGATGAAACGGCTTGTTTTGCATTGTTTGGAATTTTTTTATAGTAGATGCAGCTGCTGACCTCTAAAGAGGAAGGACGATCGCTGAGTAAATTTTTACTTTGCTTGCTAGGAAGAGGGGGTTAACGGTCTGAACATCCAGTTTCCTGTTTTTTGAATGTGTTTTCTCCAGTTAAATCTCCTGTCTATCGTAAAGCCCAAATATGTGGCACGATTGCAGTGGAAATTTTTCATTATTACAAGTCAGAACAGGAAAACTGGTTTAATTAGATTTTGCGGTATTTATGGAAATGCACCAACCCTTGGTCCATGCTCGGAACTTATAAAGGTGTGGTTGTAAGGCATCTGTCGCATCTTGCACTGGAGAGTTTGTGTAGCGTTGCATCTGCATGTATCTGCTCTGCTGCTATGCTGATGTCAAGCAATGGCCGCAGTGCTGGCAGCTCTGCCGGTAGCGTTTGCGCAGAGCCGATATTCATTGGCTGTAACTTGTGTTTATTTATCAGATCTTATTTAAATTAAGATATGTTTCATTTGAAAACTATTACTTAAGTTAACCACTATGAAAATGGTTTTCCAACTCCTTCACCTATTTTTGGCATATCACCAAATGATATAGTGGTCCGCTTTTCATACTTAATCACTTGATAAATAGCTTAAATACCAAGTTTTATCCAAATATCATATAAATTGACGGAGTTAAGTTCATACACAAACGGACGGGCGGACAGACCGGCATGGCGATATACATATATTAGGTCTGACAAGTCTGACCTAAGACTGTCTGTGTGTGTTGCCAACATCTAACCAAGGGTGCAAAAACGCTTCGTCACGACCTGTAGTATTATTGTGAAAATTTTAACAACAGTTAATCAAGTACTTTTCGCCATATAGTGCTCAACGATTTAAAATTGCTTATACTCGAACATCTTCACTGAAGGCCGATCAGTTAAAGCGCTATATGTATCTTTGTCAACTTTTCTCCGAAATACTTCAAATTTTCACAACATTCTTTAAATTGTACAGATTTAACAAAAAAAAAATTAATTATTAAAAAAGAACAAATTTTAAACCTTAACCCCCTCATTAAAGCAATGTTTTTTATATCTATAAACATACATACATACTTACATGTGTATGTACAGTGGCTCACAGCTTATTTCAACCAGCACCTTAAAAAATGTTTGTTGGCTAAAATCTAAAATCTAAATACTTTGCCAGCTTAACAATGATCCGTTATTTTAAATTGCAACGGTAGTTTTTTTTTCTTTGCTTTAGTCATTCTATTCGTAGCGTTGTAGAATATATTTGTGATGAATTTTAAGAGTTCATCTTGCACAAAAATTTGCAAAATGGTATCACTTACATCGGGCAGCGACGACTTGTTCTTAGCCACTTTGAATCTCGCTATTCCCGCAGGGGGAGATGGTTGGACTTCGTGATTCCACAAGCATCATTTATTGATTTGTTCGCGAAAATAGAACCCATGACAAGGGTGGAAATGCTCCTAACAAAATTTTCAATTCATCGGACGAACGCTATATTGTTCGGAAAATAAAGGAAAGTCCAAGATTATCGGCTTACAAAGTGGTTAATGAAGTTGAGGAAGAGCTGGGCAAGTCATCCCAACCAGAAACGATTTGTCGGGTGCTTCGGGAACACGACTTCAGAATAGAAGCCTTTTATAAGTGACAAAAATATGAAGTGTCGCCTTAGGTTTGCCCAGGACAATTTGCACAGGGACAATGCCTTCGGGAAAACACTCTTATTCTGCAATGAGTCGAAATTTAATACTTTGGGTCAGATGGAGCTTCATATGTCTGGCGAAACCCCAATACAGAACTGCAAGCCAAAAAGGCGACAGTAAAGCATGGCGGTGGCGGCGTTATGGTATGGGCCTGTATGACGGTAGCTGCCGTTGAATCTCTTTAATATATTGAGACAACCATTTATCTCTAAATTTTGAAGTCCAATTTGGTTCAAAGCGCAGAAAACTAGGTATTGCGGACGACTTTAGATAATGACCCGAACATAAGCCGGGCATGGTACAGTGGTGGCTCATCTGGAACTGTCCTCATGTTGTCCATCCACCAGCCCAGTCACTAACCGAGGAATGGGACACGCTTACGCCACAATTTACCCAAAAGTTGGTCAAATCGATGCCAAAAAAGATCAAAATGGTGGTTGACCAAATATAATAATAATCAAAGATACATGCATATGTACATTCAAATAATAGTTTAAAAATGAAACTTATTAGCTGGTTGAAACAAGCTGCGGCATTCTGTTTTATTTGATTTTTGAGTCCCTAAAATGTTAAAAATATATTAAAAGAATAAATGAAGTCAAAACATATATTTTCAAGCGTTACAATAACTTCCTGATTTAAATTTTTTTGATTTTGCTTTTAGTTTATATTTATAGGAAGACCAACTTTTTTCAAGTTCCTTGTTGAAATACATATATACATACATACATTTTCAAGCGTACTTGCAGACAAAGCTTGATGCACTCTCTGATTGTGATTTAATAATAATTTACAGAGTCAAGGCGCGAACCAGATTTTGTTAAACTTTTTAAATATCTTGATTTAATGTTACGGAGATTAGTGAGCCTACGGGCGTACCACACTGGCGCACTGAAAACAGTACACACACTTTTTTAAGAAAGTTATTTAAGAGACTCAATAGCAGAGTTGACAAAATAAACTGCACAATCTATGTATATCATAGAACTCGATTCGAAATGATCAATCATAAGAGGAAATAAGGTCGTTAAGAAAATTAAAATTTGATTTACGAAAACATGTACGACGAGAAACTGTTATGAAATGATTTAGTCACGGAATTGTAGGAAATGATAACTTCAATGGTAGGATGACAAGGATCCACAGGATTCACAAGGGGCTGTTACATACAAAAATAATTTTAGCATCAGAGACAAATACAATGTCAAGGACTCTTTTAGAAGAGTTAAGTATAGAATTCCACTGGTATAGGGTACTTCAAATTTAAACTTTAACCCCCTCGTTAAAACAATGTTTTTTTCTATAAACATACATCAATATGTATGTACACTCAGCGAAACTCAATTAAAGGCAACCACATTTTTGTACTTACAACTGCAAAAAAATAAGAAACATCAAGTAACGGCACATTTTTTTTTCAATTTTCCTTTGTCTTGATTTTCGTTTTATATTTTTACCATACACAAAAATTTACAGTTAGGTTTGCCGTTAGAATACGTAAATTTCGAACACATTCATGATTTTTGGTGCAATTTGATGCGAAATTCAATTAAAGTCATTTTGTCTTTAGTCGTGGTAAGACGTCCTGGAAGGATTTGATCTGTGATTTTTGGTAAAAAATTTATTTAACATAATTCTTCTTAACGTTTAGTTCAGTTTAAGCCGGTGTTTTCAATCCATAATTAAATGGGAAGAGGAGAGACGCTAACAAGCGAAGAAATCGCTAAAGTCCTTGCATTCAAGGATGTGGGTTGGTCTAACCGAAAAATTGCACGCGAGTTAAAACGCTCTCCTACTGCAATTAATAATGTTGTAAATTTAAAGGAAAATTACAACAAAAAAAGGACGAACTGTAATAATGAGAAGGTGTCAGCACGAGAAAAGCTGCAATTATACGCGCAGGACTTCAAAAAAATGCCACTGCCTCTAAGATTGTGAAAGAATTGGACCTTCCAATCACAAAACGACGTGTGCAGCAAATTTTGGAATCGAGTAACCGGCTAAAATGGAAAAAAATGAAGTCTAAGCCGGCTCTAACGAACGGTCACAAAGTGGCTCGGTTAGATTTCGCTAAAGAACACATGTCCTGGTCAGAAAATTGGAAGAAGGTGGTTTTCTCAGATGAAAAAAAGTTCAATTTAGATGGCCCTGATGGATTCAATTACTACTGGCATGACATTCGGCAGCCTGAACGTTATTCCACAAAGCGAAACTTTGGAAGAGGGTCGTTAATGGTGTGGGCTGCCTTTAGCTACCACAATCGAAGTCCAATTTGCAAAGTTTCCGGGCGCTTAAACTCCCAAGGCTACATAAATTTGTTGGAGAATGTTCTTGTGGATTTTTTGGAGGAAGAACCGTTTTCAACAGGATAATGCGGCCATACATGTACATGTATATATGTACATAGATGTTAGCTTGCCTTTTTCGTGCGCCATTTGAAGAGCTTTTTATTTTTATTGTTCTCCATTTTTTTGGGAGGACTGTGTTTAAGGGCCGTTTTCCACTGGATCCATCTATGGGAATCGGTTAGGATTAACGGAGGATGTGAAACAGCGATTACCACTGTCACCATCCACCATCTCTGAACAGCTTAGTTTACAGCTGCCCCGTATTTAGAAATTGCGTCTGTCGTTAAAAAAAAAAATAAATAATTATAACGTTAATAATGAACAACAACAAATTGCAACAAGGCTTTCTTTAAAAAAAGTTTTCGGATGAAGAAATCGTCTTTTGAAATGTCGGTAGGCTGACTGGAAACGCATAAATTCACAAGGGCTGTTGTGTTGAATTTTTTGATGAATACATGTCAACGCACTAACTCACATCTGCGAAAATCGATTTATATGTAATAAACTACATTAACTCTTTAACAGATTAATATACAACGTTGACACTCGATGATTGTGTAGAAGTATTTGAAGCTTTTGGGCAGGATGGTACTCAACTGTGTTATTTACGTTTGTTGATTATTGGTAAAGCTTAAGCTAAAAAACAGATAGCAATTAATTATAGAAAAGTAAGCTTAAACCTAATACACAACCAAACATCCCCGACCCGGTGGAGGAAAGAGTTGCGATCAATGTGATCAGGGAAGAGTTGCGAGAGAGATGTCGAAAATATAATCAGAGATTTCGGTGCAGATTGTTGTAAAGTAAAGAGTGAAGCGAAATGACAGAAAGATTAGGAGATAAGGTGAGAAGCTTGTTAAAAGATTGGCAAGGAACACGAAGCTGTTCGTTTAGAGATTAGTTAGTGAGACATATACTTTGAAGCTTTTGGGCAGGATGGTACTCAACTGTGTAATTTACATTTGTTGATTATCGGTAAAGCTTAAGATAAAAAATAGATAACAATTAATTGTAGAAAAGTAAGCTTAAACCTAATACACAACCAAACAACCCCGACCCGGTGGAGGAAAGAGTTGCGATCAATGTGATCAGGGAAGAGTTGCGAGAGAGATGTCGAAAATATAATCAGAGATTTCGGTGCAGATTGTTGTAAAGTAGAGAGCGAAGCGAAATGACAGAAAGATTAGGAGATAAGGTGAGAAGCTTGTTAAAAGATTGGCAAGGAACACGAAGCTGTTCGTTTAGAGATTAGTTAGTGAGACATATACTTAGATGAATAGGAAAAAAACGTTTGTTCCGACGTGGGGGAACACAAAACTATAGAGTATCTAGTAGATTAGTAGAAATGACTTCACAGTTGATTAGTTTATGGAGAAAGAGAATGCCAAATAGGAGCCCACGGTTGTAAAGTAAAGGTAGATTAATAAAGTGTTCAAAAATAATAAAACAAACCGTTTAATAGCAACATCTATGTCTGTATGCATATGTACTGCCAAATGTACTTTACTTTATAACGCGTGTTTTTTTACGCTTTTGGTTTTTCACGTTGGCAACACTGACATACCGCATGATGTTCATGACAGCTGTGAAAGTGAAAAATGCTCAGTTTAGTTTGCCATTTCATCATGGAATGATTTACGCCCGAACAACGTTTACAAATCATTGAAATTTATTATCAAAATTCGTGTTCTGTGAAAAATGTGTTTCGCAAATTACGTCCATATTATGGTCGACACAACCGACCAACCGAGCAAGCCATAAAGGCAATTGTGGACAAATTTCGTACACATTTTACTTTATTGGACATTCAACCAGCCACCGGGGTCATGTGACATTACACCACCGGATTATTTTTTGTGGGGATATTTAAAGTCATTGGTTTACCAGGACAAACCAGCGTCAATTGGTGCATTGGAAGACAATATCAGTCGTGTTATTGGCGAAATTCCCTTAGACATGCTGGAAAAAGTGGTGCAAAATTGGACCTTCCGTGTTGATCACTTGAAACGCAGTCGCGGCCAACATTTACATGAAGTCATTTTTAAAAAGTAATTGGCAGAGATTGTTTTATCATCTCAAATAAAAATTTAACAATAATATTCAAATTTTGTGTGTTTCATTTCAATTTTAAAAACCAAACGCTTAAAAAAACACCCGTTATTACAAAATAGCTTAGTCTCATAAAACAACATTTAAGATGTGAAAAATGCTTTATACCCGACTCCCACATGCGGCGGTGCGGTGCAACCAAAAAAATCTAAGTTGCAATAAGTTAGGGACAAGAGCGAGGAGTAGTCGCCAACGCTTCGGAAACCTTTTTGCTGCAGGGAAAAAACTCCCGGCCGCAAGAAAATTTTTTGCCACACGCAGGCCAGCAAGCAGAGCCCGCTTGGCAAACGGTGGCGACAAGACCAGCGAAAAAGGCGCTACCGAAGAAGCGTCCACTCGCTATTTTGGTTCAAGGGAAAGGAAACATGTCGTACAGCGAAATGGTGAAGCTGGTCACTAGGAGCCAGGATGAGAAACTCATTGCAGTGGGCGACAGTGTTCGCACGGTAAGACGGACGGCGAAGGAAGACCTGCTACTGGAATTGAATCCATCTGGTGCCGAAAAAGTTGGGCAGCTTAGACAGGACATAGGAATGGCACTGGCCGTGCAGGTTGAGGGGCGCGCCCTGTCAAATCTTACCAGGATAGATGTGCTGGATATGGATGGTGAAACCACCAGAGAAGAGACAATACGCGCGCTATCAGAACAGCTGAGCGTGCGAGTTGAAGACTCGCATATAAAGAGCCTGCGCCTAGCCCATGACGGATGTCAAAGGGCAACCTTATGCGTCCCGGCAGTAGTGGCCGAAACCATCTTGAAGGCTGGCAACCTAAAGATAGGATTTTCTGTGTGCCGCATCCGCAAAAACACATCAGCGGTCAGATGTTATAGATGTCTGGCGTTCGGTCATGTAGCGGCTCGCTGCTCGGACCCAGTGGACAGGACAAACTGGTGCCTGAGATGCGGTGGAAAGGACCACAAGGCAAGGGAGTGCAGTAACGCACTTAACTGCTGTCTGTGCGAGGCGGTCGGCACAACCAACAGAGCTCATGTGGCAGGTAGTCAGAGATGCCCATCGACGATGGGAGTACCACCAAGGGCGACTGATAATGGCCACCAAGATGATTAGATTCCTCCAGCTGAATCGAAATCACTGCGAGGCAGCACATGACCTACTTGCGCAGAACGTTCGTGAAGCTAAGGCGGAGCTCGCGATTATAAGCGAGCCATTCAAAAAAAGGTCCACTGGCAGTTGGGTGGCCAGTACCTCCAGTAAGGCAGCACTCTGGTCATGTGGCGCCTCTCCAATCCAACTGAGAAACCCTCGGGCAGGAGAGCACTTCGTACGCGCACAAACAGACGGAAAATGGGTCTACAGCTGCTACCTGACCCCCAGTTTGAGCCATAAAACCTTCTGTAGAGCGCTCGACGAAATAGTCGACGACGCGCGTTCATGCAGCCCCCTCGTTATTGCAGGGTACTTCAACGCATGGGCCCTTGAATGGGGGAGCGGGTTTACGAATGCGAGAGGACGCTCGCTACTGGAAGCCTTTGCATCGCTGGATGTAGTCCTTTTAAACAGAGGGTCACGTTTCACATTCAGTAGAGCAGGCGGCGGGTCCATCATAGACCTCACCTTTGTCAGCGGCGGGCTATCCAGGGATTCATCATGGAGCGTCGGTGAAGTCTACACTGCCAGCGACCTCGAGGCAATCTTATTCTCCCTAGGCCCCACTCAACACCGTCGGCTGGCGCTGCTCCAAAGCAGGGCATACAGGAGCGACACTCTGGACATAAGGGCCTTTTCCGATGCACTGGCAGCACACGAGTGGACCCAGAGCAAAGCTCAACAGATGGCAGATCAGCTTTCTAGCATTCTGGAGGCATCGTGCAACGCGAGCATGGCGGTAAGGAGACCTTTCAAGGGACTCCAGCAACCGGTTTTCTGGTGGAAAAGCTCAATCGGAGATATACGTAGAGAATGCCTCGCCTCTAGGCGACGCTACCAGAGAGCAAGGAAACGAGGGTTGGAAACATGGCCGCAATTATGGGCAGTCTATAGCACACACAGAAAGAAGCTCAAAAAGGCTATATATGAGGCGAAGCGGAAAGTGTACCTCATTCTCTCCAGGTCGCTGAAGCAAAACAAGGCCCCGGGTCCGGATGACATCCCGAACCGCGCGCTTCGGCTGGCAATGGCAACTCGTCCGGAAATATTCGCGGCATCCTTCGACCAGTGCCTGAAGGAGGGAGTATTCCCATCTCAGTGGAAGACGCAAAAGCTGGTGCTCCTCCCCAAGCCAGGGAAATCAGCAGAGGATGTGGCGTCATAGCGACCAATCTATTTCGTGGACTCGGTGGGAAAGGTGTTGGAAAGCCTCATCAGCGCCACACTGAATGAGGCGATCAACGCAGGAGGCGGCCTGTCCGCAAATCAGTATAGACGCGGTCAGCAGAGTAGTGAGCATAGCGTCTGATGCTATTAAGGGCTCTCTCTGGAAAGGAGGTTCGAAACAAGACTGCCTGGTGATCACCCTGGAAGAATACTTTTAATACGGCGAACTGGGGTTGCATTTTGGATGCTGCCAAAAGTTTTGGGGTCCCATCGTACCTGTACGAAGTTATATGGAGCTTCTTTTCTGGGAGAAAACTGATGTATGCTGCGTCGTCTGGAACTGTCCAACGTCTGGTGTCTGCAGGAGTGCCTCAGGGCTCACTTTTGGGTCCCCTCCTATAGAATATCATGTATGATGGCATCCTGCGACTAGACATGCCAGGTAGGTGACAGCGAGTCGGCTACGCGGAAGATGTCGCGGTCGTAGTGGTTGACAAGGAGTTGGGGGATGTTGAGGTAACGGCAAATACAGCCATCGCATCCATCACGACTTTGCTGCGCTCGGTGAGACTAGTTCTAGTGGCGCACAAGCGGAAGCGGTGCTAATCAGCAGCCTAGGACCAGCTTGGTACCCTGCATGCTGGAAAGCAAGGCCAAATGGGCAGCGGTGTGTGCCTACATTGGAGCCATCATGCTCGAGCTTAGGAGACTGGAGCGGGAAAGGTCCGGTTCAGCATAAAAGAGGCCATAACCCTGGCGAAGCAATTCCCACTGGGACGTACCGCTGTGCAGGCATTTTCTATGTATTCATGATCGTTTATTTCTGTTGTCAGTTTGTTTGTTTCTTTTTTCTGTTGATCTTCTAATGTTAATA